>CM033037.1:14287434-14669934 GCA_019207045.1 Branchiostoma floridae x Branchiostoma belcheri | reverse complement strand
ATCACTGCGCGACACTCAACTGGCTCCATTTCACATCTGGTCCATTTCACACCTAACTCAGTTTAAACACCAGTAAATCAGAAACCACAATTAGTTCAGAGCTCTTTTTTGCAACATAAACTATAGAGATATGAATCATTACACATGCAAAATTTCATCTAGATCAGACAACTAGAAAAGGGTCAGAGTCATTACTTCTTGAACGCCCCTCGTACTTGTCCAGAGTATATGTTTCCTAATCTGCTTGACACAGTTCACAGTAACTGTTGTATTCTAGTTTTTCATACCAAATAATGCTTGGCACAATATCAACTTCTGAAGGAATAATCAAATATCCCTCTACAACATTTTAGTAATACATAGGTTTTAAAAACAATTAAAATGTATTGTAAATATTTAAATTGTATTTCAAATATCACATTAGATGTATTGTAAATACATTATATCTAGAGGAGTTTTAGGATATGAAGTCCTACCCAAAGAGCCCCGCCTCCACTTCACACCTCTTGAGTAGTTTGTCCATGAGTGACCCTTGGATGGGCAGTCTGTGTTTCACCACTACATCTTCAACCTGCATACATCAAAAAGAAGATAACTGGTTGCTTTTTATCAGGTCAGGTCAGGTCAGGTCAGGTCAGGAAAGGAAAGGAAAGGAAAGGAAAGGAAAGGAAAGGAAAGGAAAGGAAAGGAAAGGAAAGGAAAGGAAAGGAAAGGAAAGGAAAGGAAAGGAAAGGAAAGGAAAGGAAAGGAAAGGAAAGGAAAGGAAGGAAAGGAAAGGAAAGGAAAGGAAAGGAAAGGAAAGGAAAGGAAAGGAAAGGAAAGGAAAGGAAAGGAAAGGAAAGGAAAGGAAAGGAAAGGAAAGGAAAGGAAAGGAAAGGAAAGGAAAGGAAAGGAAAGGAAAGGAAAGGAAAGGAAAGGAAAGGAAAGGAAAGGAGGAAAGCCTCATTGAATATCAATTGTAAAGGTTAAGATATTGACAAGTATGAAGTTAATAAGAGAAATGATACAAAATACATATAGATGCCAGGGCACATGCTCTTTCCATTGAGAATCTGAAGCCCAAATGATTCCAGTCACCCATTCTATGCTTTAAGAGTTATGTACTTAACAGGTGTGAAGTCCTAAGATCAGCCAATTGTCTATTCTGCAATAATATGAATTGAGGTGTTCCAAAATTCGTTTTTGCCGGTGCGTAGCACCGGCTATGAGACGGGAGAAGCGGTTGCATGGATGCATGGATGGATGGATGGATCGGTCACTTTAACCAAATAGCCCTTCTATACGTGCTATTGCATAATCGAGCAAGCGTGGCCGAGCGGTCTATAGCACGGTTCCGTAGATCGTAGGTTCGAATTCCACTTGCTAAATTTTTTTTTCTTTGTTAGACAAATCTCATGTAGTGTTTTTTTAATAGAAGAAAGACCAATTCAGTAATTCGATGTTTAAAAACTCTTTTTTCGTGTGATTTTGTTTAACATCCAGGCTTTTTCCAAAATACGCACCGGCCAGCTTTTTTCAGAAGCTTTCTTGTTTTCATAGAACTATCATAGAGGGTGACTTGTTACCACTAAGTACTATACATTCTTATTAGACAGATTTCAACAACACTTACAGTTGTGTGCAAAGACTGTGTGCCTGTGAAGCTCCAGGCATGTTACGGTGAAGGAAAGTTCTACTGACATACAGATACAGATAATGGTGCGATTCTTCAATCAAAAAACATCCAGCCAACACACCTGTTTCCGTGACAACATGCCCGCCCCGTGTCTGTCCACTTCCTCAAACGTGTTCCTGACGGCCTGGAGATCAAGCTCGTCTACTTCTTGGGACGTGAACTGGTTTTCTAACAAGTGGAGAAGTTTTGCTGCCTCGCGGTCGGAGAAGCTTCCCGTACGATGTCTTGCAACAGGGCTACAGGAATACAGATGGGAGTTACAGCCATGAAGGTTAGACATCCAGGTAATAAGATATGCTAGAAAGCAGTTACTCAAGCAAGTGGATATGATCTTGGAAATGGTCAGACGTTTCAGACAGCCATCCAGCATCTAGTGGACCTGTAAGAAAGGGGCAGATGTTGTACGTGGCCCCGGGTTCTTATTTGGAATTGCTGCCGAGAGTCTAAGACTGAAGGGAAGAACAACACGCAAAGACAGAGGCCATTTTCCGCACACACACGGACTGCTTGCTGGAGAGCTACATCCAAAACAACAACCTAACTTTAGCCCTACCAAAGTGATACCAAATAATTCACAAAAAGTATAAAGCACAGTGAAGTTCATTTCGCCCTACTGACAGACCTGTCTAGTGTCCCCGACAAAAGATGCCGGATGGCTGTCTGAAACGTCTGACAGACAGGAGTTGTTTAATCTTGATCTTACTCTTATACAAGAGGCAAGTCGGGACAAAAGATTCTGTAACGTAAAATGTAACAGAAGGACTGACTTTCATCTACAACAATGTAAGTTTAAGGTCATCCTTTAGACAAAGCCTTAAGGTTTCCTACCAGGCTAAATTGGCATTTTGACCTTCCATTATTTTCTCATCAATAGATTAAGAAAGAATGGAGTTGTGACGACGAATGATAGATGGGCATGAAAGAATTCTTAATATGATTTTTTGGACCATATGGATGACGTCATCAAGTTTTATTGCCCCCAATGTTCTTTTATTTCTATGGGAAAATATAGCACTTTAGTACACACCACTGCAATGAAACTATTTTTTTCATGTGCATGCTAGTAATGAAAAAAAAAGTAATCTTACCTTTCTGGCTTGAGCCCATCTATAGTGGAGGTTGTGTGAGGGAGGGTCATGCTGGGACTGGTTAGCCCGGAACCAGGGCTCACTAGGATGTTCTCCTGTGTGTGTGACTTATCCCTGATGCGCAGCTCCGGAGCAGTCTGACTCCCGGCCTTCGATTTCTGTGAGGAGCTCGTGCTGTCCCCTCCCCCTATAAACTTGTCGACCGTGGCCGACAGCGTGGACTGTTTGACCGGCTTGTTCTGCTGTGCAGCTGAGAGGAACTGCAGCAGCTTCTCGTAGTTTATACTCTCCTCATCCTCCGGCGAGGCAAACCGCGAGAACATGATCTGTAACGTCGACCCCGAGAGCGGCAGCTGGTGCCGTAAACATACGAGATTCAGCTGCGACTGGTTGACGTAACCGGTGAGATTGCGGTCATATCCGACAAGCTCCACATACATGTCTTTGAATTTCTTGGAGTCGTACTTCTTGAGTATCTTGTGCAGCTGGTTTGCGATGGTCGGGTCCTCTCCTAGGACAGAGGTCTGTCCTCCGGAGCCGTCAGAGCTGGTGCTGGTGCGGCTGATGGGGGGTAAGACCTTGGAGCCGACCTTGAGGCTGGTTCCGTGTAACTGGGAGTTACTCTTGTCGGGCTGCGCAGTCTGAGAGGGAACTAACTTGGCCCGCTCGTGCTGTACAGGCAGAAGGAAAACTTAAATCAAAATATAAACATTTCATATAACGGATTGTGCTTTATGAATATATCAGAAAAGAGTTTCCATATTTTGAACATCTTAATGTAATGGATAAATTTCTATTTTTGATGCGCCTAGATAAACCCTGTATATTAAACATTATTTGTTCCTATATCTACACCTGTACAAAGAAGCGAGAAGATGTCGACCATCCTGTTAGGTAAGTACCTTCAATTAGTTAAATTGTATCTTGTTGTCCCTGCATATGTCTGTTATGTCTGTTATCAGTGACCTGTACCTAGCCCGTCGAGGCATGAATGTACAATAAAGGTCTTTCAATTCAATTAAGCTGGATTGACTGATGTTTTGAACATGATTAAATTTTTCCATTTTTTTCCATTTTCCTAAGAACCTTAACCTGATGCTAGGAGGCATACTTCTGTTTGTTATAAAATACTTTTAGATTTTTATTTTCATGTTCCAAATTGTGTTCCATTCTTTACAGACCTAACTTGTCTTTGGTGACTTTGAAAACAAGAAAGCTTCTGAAAAAAGCTGGCTGGTGCGTATTTTGGAAAAAGCCTGGATGTTAAACAAAATCACACGAAAAAAAGTTTTTAAACATCAAATTACTGAATTGGTCTTTCTTCTATTAAAAAAACACTACATGAGATTTGTCTAACAAAGAAAAAAAATTTAGCAAGTGGGGTTCGAACCTACGATCTACGGAAGATAGGTACCGTGCTGTAGACCGCTCGGCCACGCTGGCTCGATTACGCAATAGCACGTATAGAAGGGCTATTTGGTTAAAGTGACCGATCCATCCATCCATCCATCCATCCATCCATGCATCCATGCAACCGCTTCTCCCGTCTCATAGCCGGTGCTACGCACCGGCAAAAAGAGAGCAAGTTTAATTTCTAAGATAATCTTGACCTACCTGATCTGTAGTGGTAAAGCCCATTTTGAAGTGCGAGCTGCTCAGGTTTTCGTACTCCTTGTAGAGAGGCTGGGTCAGGAGAGACGGGCTGTCAGGTAGGGGGGCCAACAGGGGGTTCCTGCAAGAAAAAGTGAATGATATTTCCCATAAATTGCACGTAACTACAATAGACAGCTAGAAAGGAAACAAAACATTTCCTTCAACACTTCTAGATTCTTAGCTTTAAGAAAACCTCCTACAGGTACTGCATGATGCATGGCTTAGGCTTTCAACTGATTATTAAATTATAAATCTTGAAACGTTTTATAATTTTAAGAAACATCTGGAAATGAAACATTTTGTATCAAGATTTTTTCAGAAATGATTTGAAAGTGCCTTAAGATGCTTTGAAAAAAGAATCTTGAGACTTAATAAAAAGATCTCAAGATTTTCATGAAAATCTTAAGATTGACATGAAACATCTCAAGATTTACTGAATAATGGATTCATTCAGAATGAATCTCAATATTTTTGATTTTCAACGAGACATGAGATAGTCAATATACAAATGTAAGTACCAGAGAAGTTTTTCGCAAAATATCAGCCATGTAAGTTTAAGATGTAAGAGGCTACAATCATTTCTCCAAATTGCTCTGCTACATGTATGTCCAATAGTAGTCTGCTCACTGTTATATGTTTTATTTGCTTGTCATGTCAATAAAGATTTCTTTAAAGACATCTGAATGCTTACCCATGTTTTTTCTCCCTCATCACCTGGACCCGTTTGCTGCCAATGATCTTGACCTCGATCTCCGGCGTGTCGTCCGTGCCGAACGGAGCGTTCCTCGCCATGGACATGGTGGCTTTGGGATGGTGCAGCTGGCTGCCTCAGAACTTTCTACGCCATCGCAACATCTGGGTGGGAAAATTAAGATATTTCATTTGGAAGTGTCTTATTTTGAAATAAAGCTTGAGATTCAAGGCAATCTGACTTCTTCTTCGTCTGTTTCGTGATGGTGAAACTTGCTGTCTTGGAACCCTCTACACCATTGCAGCATCTGATTCTGAGTGTCAAAGTGATATTGAGATATTTCATTTAGAATTGTTTCAGTTGAAAGAAAGTTTGAGTCTATATGATGCATTAAAGCTGATTCAAGTCCACCTTACAAGCTGGATTCATGACAACAAAACTGGTTGTTTCTGAAGCTGCCACATCATAGAAATGTCTCTCTCAGCAAAAATATTAACATTTCATTTGTAATATTAATCAATTACATTTAGTACTAAGAATAAAACTGACTACAGAAGCAGACTCCTAATGGTATGTTGGTGAAACTGACTCTGAGGATTCTGTTGTAACAAATGTGTGTGCAAAAATATTTTACTTAATACAGATAGAAGCATTTTGACATGATGCTTCAGCCAGTATTTTGACATAATACTTCAGCCCACTTGTACTACTAGTGCTTGTATTACTAGTACTACTCAGCTTGAGGGAATGTTTGAATCAAATGTTGATCACAACAGTAAGTGCAGTTACACAGTCACTGTTACAATTCTGTAACAACCTCTTATAGCTGGTGCCATTCAGATTCAGACCGTGACTCAGACTATACGCATGTTTAGAGACTACAACACATCAGATGACTCTTTGCTCAGTGTACTCTTATAGGCATTTTGCACTGGAACAAAGAACAATGACAGAATACCTACCAAACTTTCAGTAAAGCATGATAGTAAATACCTGTGACAAGATCCAAACGATGTCTCACTGGACATCTTGCCATGTTATTGATGAATTGCTAGACACAGTTATTGGGCAGGTCACAATGTCCACAGACAAAGCCTTGTGACGTGATACCTGCTTGTTTAAGGCGCTACCTGGCAACTTCAATGGGTGAGAAACCAACCGTAAGGAACCCAACCAAACGATACTGTTGCAACTGTGACTCTTAACCCCATGGGCAGGAATACCATTGCAGGTTCTGTTGTACCTATTTCACTGAGATGTATGTATGAGATGCCAAAAGACTTAAGAATTTAGAATCCTTTCAAACGTGTCAAAAATGTAAACAATAACTGTTTATGTAGCATTTGTCTTGCAAAACTGGATATCCTGTAGCATTGGAGTGCATGTGTGGTTGATTTGTAGGAGGCGTAAAAACCAAGAACATTTTCTAATTGACGTTTCATTCACCGTGAAAAGAAAAATACACCAGTTGCTGATTGTACAACAGAAACGGAGTCGATAGACGTCGTCATGCGGAAACTGGCGTGCTACTAGCGGACACGTGTAGGCAAACAAACGCGTTTGTTTACAGTACGCACAGTGTGGGACCGTTAGTTGTATTCTCTTTCACCGCCGCCTGGATATAAATAGTGTAGGGAGGAGCTGATACCATAAATAACCTTCACCTTCATATAAACATATAGTAATTTCTTCTCTCAAATGTAACGTCTAAAATGATGTGTTATTCTTTTCTGTCTTGTCTTTCTAATAGTAATACATTTGTACATTGTACATCTCACAGTATACACATGGAATTAAAGATGATTAATAATGTATGACTCAATATCACTGAATGATAGTCATTGTTGTAGAGTAAGTTAATGGAGCAAGAAAGCACATACAGTATGAGTCCCGAAAAATAGACCATGTATCTACTAGTATGTTGATTTTAAATTCATATATTAGGCCACACCAATTTAATTTCTTGGTTCACGGATTTTTTCATAAAAAATATGGAGCGAGAGGGCGAAATAAAAATAAAAATAAAAATTGTATTGTAAATGGTTGGGGTAAAGGTAACAGCTAATCCAAAACATAAAGAAAAAAAGTTTTCAGCTTGGAAAAAGTACAAAAACACTATTTTTGTACAGTAACAGCACCTGTACCCACACTTTAAGGAGCTTATAATATAAAGGCCAATTTGCTACACCAGAAAGTTGGTGAATGGTTTCATTATATTAAATGGTGAAAATTTGCTGAGTAGTAATTTTTATTTTTATTTTTTTTTCCAAAAAATAGGAGCGAGCGAATCCGTGAACCAAGAAATTAAATCAGTGTGGCCTTATCTATAAAAATCTAATAATTTCAATTGGGGAATTGGTGCACTGAATCAGTTAACCTAACGTAAAGATTTAGGTATACACAAAAACATTTGGGTGCAATGGCATCACAACATAGAGCAAAGAAGACTGTCAGCAAATCTAAGTACAAACCTTTCTGCCACTCTTCAGAGCAAAGTTACAGTATAAACTGTCTCAGCTGTAATATGGTACATTTCCTTGGCATAAATTTCCTGCTTCATAATAACTGCACTAAATCTGACTGTCTAATATAATAGTAAGAAGCATTACTAGTATTTTTCTCAAATTTAGTTATCAAAGTCATTTTCCTTATTTTTTTCTGATTTCTTCTTCTCTTTCACTCACCTTCTTGAAGGGACGAATTTTCTTTGCTTTGATTACTAGCAATTAACCATCCTCCAGCTAAACTCTACCATAGAGACCAACCAATAGCCGCACAGATACACCACAAGCAGAGAAAAGGCTAACGTTACAGTTGAATTACATGGCTGTCAAACCATTTGTGTTCACCAATTGACGATACCTAAATTACAGTTACCTGAACCACTAATAAACTGCAATTTCTCTTTACATTAACTACTCTAAACTAGATCACCATCGATCAATGTCGGGCATGAATAATGTATGATCACCATACACGAAAAGACTCCCTTGGCCTTTTTGGTCGCATACCCCAGGATTTATAATAAGAGGTTAATTCAGGTTAAAGCTTCTTTTTCTGATGTAGGCTCATGGCATTAGCTTATTATTTTTTACATTAAGGAATCAGACAAAATTTCATTAGGAATGGGATGATCCAATAATCAAGCCTCAAAAACTTTTGCACCAAAATAAAGCAGGTTTTATGAATTGTACCTAAAACAGATCTATTCCTACACTTTAACTACCAGTAAATTGCCTTTATCTTGGACACTTGTATCAAAGTAAGCTACTTAATCGAGATTTCAAGGCTAAAATTCTAAACCTACAATTTTTGGGCTAGCTATACAGATTAACAACATCCTATACATGAAACCTCGCCTTTGGAACAAAACGAACAAGAATGCACAAAATGATGCTTCGGACTAACTGTTAGGAACGATGCGTGTTACTCCTACAAGCAAGTTGTGTTGCCTGGCAACATGCTTGCTGCTAGGTGATGGCAAGCCACTCTCATTGCATCTTTAACTTAAAACCTCTCATTCACTTTTTTAAAACTATCACGAGGATCAACATGGGGTATAATTTGTAATCAAAAACAGCACTTCTTTTAAGTTGGATACAAGTTACAATCATGAATGGTAAGTATATTTTTTATTTTTCCTACAATGATTTTAATGATTTGATTTAAATAATAGGGACTACATGAGGCTAACAATATTTGGGGGAAAAAAACGACAAACCCTTCGTGAGCCTTCAGTTCACCCCAAGTCACCACCTCCTTTTAAAGTAATCTTACGTCAGGCAGCTGAACACACACTTCAGTGTGGGAAGCACCTTCTTAAAACCATTGTGAAGTGAAACAGGTGAAAACATGTCATGCATAACGAACCTGCACAGCACTTATTTAAGTTTTTATAATACAGTACTAAACCAACCTCCTTGACTAAACGGTGGATAGAATTTAGACGGTGGTGTGGCATACTTCACCTCAGTTGCAGATGACTGCATTACCTTACCCTTAAGTCCTCCAAGACTGGTGACCAATACATGATGATGCACTTGACATGCACCAGAGTGAATATCAAATGTCTAAGGCAGAATCTTACTTCAATGTGAAGTGACTTATGCACAAAAGACTACCTGGTGACTGACTTCCTTTGACCAGAAGGTCAAGGAGCTTGTTTGGGTTGTTTCCTTGCCGTGTTGTATGTGGTTGTTAGGGTAATTTATGGTCATTACATAAAGATTGAAATATAGCCTCATGTGCAATTATGTAATTGTGCCTATTTACCAACAATAAATCACGCAATTCAGAGCTAATTAAGGATCTAATCACTGTATGCTATATTGAAGGCTTGTCAGGTGCTGTAATTCTACTTGTTTTCGTCTTTCCCAAGTTCAGAAGAAGGATTTGCATATAACAGGTTAACCATATGGCATAATAACTGTATCGTAGATGGAAGAATAGATAATACAAATTTTAGCGATTTACCTCTACGACCTGTAGGCTGTAGGGTTAGAACTTTTGCTTTTAGTAGGTACTATAGGGTTCTCTTATGATGTCACAAATCTTAGGCTGTTCACAGAGACCAAGGAGACAAACCATCACTGTCGATAAATTTTGATTCTTCCTATTAATCTTCGTATGATCAAGAAGGTTTTGACAAGAATCTGCGTAAGATTTTAAGAATTTGACAATCGTGTGGCCAGTGTTACGCACATTTTACGCCATTTGATGCCTTCTATGTGACATCACAAAGGGTGTTTGTTCGTAAGGAAACAGACATATCAGACAGACATCAAAATTGGGTCAAGAAAGCAAACAGCGATTTGTTTACAATTCGTAAACAACCATCAAGATTCAAACACAGAATTGACAGGCAGTTTAAACAGGTATACAGTAGCTAATGTCAACAATACCTGGTCCAGGGTGAGGTTGAGTTTTCCTGGGAGGAAATCCGTTAGATAAACGGCAGTAAGTGTCGAGGGATTTTGTACACGAAGCCACTGACCGTGACTCTTAGGGACGAAACAAACATTTGTTCACCTGGCCGCCATGTTGGAAAGGCTCCAGGGGGGCCGACCAATCACGGTTGCGGTCGCATTTGTCTCGTCACGAAAATGCAAATGAGCAAACGCCCGATTTCACGACCACGAAATTGGAATATGACCTGACGTTGCGACGTTGCACGTGAGTTGCCCAATCCCGGCACGCGAGGAAGCCCAGGACAGCGATCGTGCCCCACGACGTATGTCTATGATTCTCAAACTGACAACATACAATTGACGAATCGCTGGGAAAAATGATGCCCCACGACGTATATTTAACGTTATGTCTATGATTCTCAAACTGACAACATACAATAATTGACGAATCGCTGGGAAAAATGATGCCCCACGACGTATGTCTATAATTCTCAAACTGACAACATACAATTGACGAATTGCTGGGAAAAATTATGCCCCACGACGTATGTCTATGATTCTCAAACTGACAACATACAATTGACGAATCGCTGGGAAAAATGATGCCCCACGATGTATGTCTATGATTCTCAAACTGACAACATACAATTGACGAATTGCTGGGAAAAATGATGCCCCACGACGTATGTCTATGATTCTCAAACTGACAACATACAATTGACGAATCCCTGGGAAAAATGATGCCCCACGACGTATGTCTATGATTCTCAAACTGACAACATACATCAGTTCTGTCATATCTGATTTCACATCTGACAGTGCTACCGTAATGATGTGAATATGTGACATATGACAATGCAAAGAACTTCTGTCATCTGCCCTACTATGATGACCTAAAATATTACACCAAGTCAGGTTTTTAATCTAACATCTGACATTGGTCCTTACACCAAGTCAGGTTTTTAATCTAACATCTGACATTGGTCCTTGCGCCATGTCAGATTTTTAAATCAGATTTTAGATTGAAATAATCTGACTGTTTGAAGACGAATGTTTGATGTTTGATTCAAAAATCTGACAGTGCTACAAAAAGTGTCAGATGTTAGACTAGAAATCTTACATTGGGAGGATGATTGTCAGATGTCAGACAGGAAATCTGACAATAATATGAAAAATGTCAGGTGTTAGATTAAAAATCTGACATGGCGTAAGGACAAATGTCAGATGTTAGATTGAAAACCTGACATGGTGTAAGGGCCAATGTCAGATCTTAGATAAAAAAAACTGACACCGGTTGTAAGGACCATTGTCAGATGTTACTAGATTTAAAATCATAGTAGGGCAGATGACAAAATTAGTTCTTCGCATTGTCATATGTCACATATTCACATCATTACGGTAGCACTGTCAGATGCGTCAATTGTATGTTGTCAGTTTGAGAATCATAGACATACGTCGTGGGGCATCATTTTTCCCAGCAATTCGTCAATTGTATGTTGTCAGTTTGAGAATTATAGACATACGTCGCGGGGCATCATTTTTCCCAGGGATTCGTCAATTGTATGTTGTCAGTTTGAGAATCATAGACATACGTCGTGGGGCATCATTTTTCCCAGCGATTCGTCAATTATTGTATGTTGTCAGTTTGAGAATCATAGACATAACGTTTACACGTCGTGGGGCATCATTTTTCCCAGGGATTCGTCAATTGTATGTTGTCAGTTTGAGAATCATAGACATACGTCGTGGGGCATCATTTTTCCCAGCAATTCGTCAATTGTATGTTGTCAGTTTGAGAATTATAGACATACGTCGCGGGGCATCATTTTTCCCAGGGATTCGTCAATTGTATGTTGTCAGTTTGAGAATCATAGACATACGTCGTGGGGCATCATTTTTCCCAGCGATTCGTCAATT
This sequence comes from Branchiostoma floridae x Branchiostoma belcheri, assembly GCA_019207045.1. Lineage (NCBI taxonomy): Eukaryota > Metazoa > Chordata > Leptocardii > Amphioxiformes > Branchiostomatidae > Branchiostoma > Branchiostoma floridae x Branchiostoma belcheri. Next base: position 14,658,003 of record CM033037.1, on the reverse strand, counting down.
ATTGTATGTTGTCAGTTTGAGAATCATAGACATAACGTTTACACGTCGTGGGGCATCATTTTTCCCAGGGATTCGTCAATTGTATGTTGTCAGTTTGAGAATCATAGACATACGTCGTGGGGCATCATTTTTCCCAGCAATTCGTCAATTGTATGTTGTCAGTTTGAGAATTATAGACATACGTCGCGGGGCATCATTTTTCCCAGGGATTCGTCAATTGTATGTTGTCAGTTTGAGAATCATAGACATACGTCGTGGGGCATCATTTTTCCCAGCGATTCGTCAATTATTGTATGTTGTCAGTTTGAGAATCATAGACATAACGTTTATACGTCGTGGGGCATCATTTTTCCCAGGGATTCGTCAATTGTATGTTGTCAGTTTGAGAATCATAGACATACGTCGTGGGGCACGATCGCTGTCCTGGGCTTCCTCGCGTGCCGGGATTGGGCAACTCACGTGCAACGTCGCAACGTCAGGTCATATTCCAATTTCGTGGTCGTGAAATCGGGCGTTTGCTCATTTGCATTTTCGTGACGAGACAAATGCGACCGTAACCCCAATCACAGACTCGGGATCTGGACCGTACCAAGTATCCCACGGGGAGATCTGGGTCAGTACATTCAAACAGGTGTCAAATGTTGCCAGATTTATATTTGTGTATGATATCATATGCTTGCTGCGATGCTTTGTTTAAGACAGAAAATCTATTTTAAACTCTTACCTCCGCAAAGAAGATCGTGTTTCGTTGCCTTTTGTATCATTAACATTGGATGTTTTAGACGACTGAGTTCAAAAGTTTTGAATGACCTTCATACAGGGTCTCGGTCTGTGCCGCAAGGCATCGCTGATAATGTTAACATTTTAACATCATAACATTGATAATATTAACATTCTGACAACATTATGCTATCACTAAAATCGTGTGTATTGGAGAAATGTTGTGCAACGCCTTACCCCGCCCGCCAGGGACGACAGATGATGATGATGACTAAAATACAGCAGTTACTGATGTAAATCAACTACAGTCAAAGCAGTTCTCAACAAAGCCAAAGGGGCTAAGAAAAATGGTTGGTGAGGAGGTGTAGTTGCTCAGGGCAGGAATTCGATGAAAACAAATCCAACCAAAACCACAAACCACAGCACTACAAAGCTAAAATTGAAGTCTTTATTTGTAGGAGGCGTAGGTAGGTTGTCTTGTTCATCTTAGCAGGATTAGATGTATTTCATATTTATTGTATTGACAAGAACGATCAAAGAAGTACACTATTAAAAGGTGGCTACAAGGTACGTATATGGTGGCATTTGCATAGTTTTAGAGTTTGGGTGCACGAATTCACGCATGTCAGGTCATGTACTTCAAGTAGAAAAATATATGGCACGCGTTTTAAAAAGCCTTTGTACTGTATGATATTACATATGATATTACATCACGTTTTATCTTTACATAATGCGGATATGAGACGATCGCTTTATAAAGAAGAACTTTATTGCACGACAATTGTACATGGTACAACGTATGGCAACGACTATTACACAATAGTACAAAAGTATTACACAAAAGTACAAAATAGAGGTATAGGATAGAGCTTAACAACCTTGTTAGCATAACAATAAGGGCTAACATAATTCTTTGATATAGTATTACAATGTAGTAGGCTAATCATTAGTTACGGTATTCTTTCTAATAGCAGAGCAGTCCTTGATATATTTGCCTATTTTTGCATTATGGGAGTTCTGACATCTAAAGATGTTTGTAGCATCTAGTCTCTTGAAATCGGTTGTACTTGATTCGAAAATGTGAATAATTCATATATATATAGGCTAACGTTACATTTCTGCAAAGGGGCCCGGCCGGGCAGTTTGGGGGAATACAAAACGGACCAAAATTGATTCAACTTTTTCGTTTCCGCAAACAGCCCGCCCGGTCCCCGGGTAGAACATGTGACGTAGGCCTTAGAAGACTCTGCGAGGCGGGCACTTTGGAGCTTACAATGTGCTTTTTTAAATCATTTTTCTATAGAGAAAATCCTAGAAACTGAGTACAACAGAACTGATATGCTGTCAGAAAAAAAGATAAACCAAAAAAGTCCACCTAGTAGAGTGTAGTAAGAAGTTGATAAGATGATGATTCTTTCGGCACAATTTGTGCCTATTATATATATCTGCTACAGATAGATCGGGCGCAATCCCCCATTTATGTTAAAATTCGCGTCCGGTGCGTCGTCTTTCTTCTCGCCGTCATTCCCATACTCAGTCTTTCCTCGAGCGAAGAAGAAAAGAATCTCCACCAATCCGACGATGAGGAAGAGCGCGACCCCGATGAGCAGCAGGTAGAACAGCCCGATGAAGCTCTCTATCTGCAGCTGGCCGTCGTCTTGGGCTACATACTTTGTGGAGCACTCCCCGGGCACGTTCAGGTAGCGGTCCCGGAGGATGTCCATGACCCCCTCCTCCCGGAACAGCAGGATCTGCCGGTTAAACTCCGTCACGAACGGCGAGCCGCGAGGGAACATCAGGGCGGTGGGGGAGCGGAAGAACCTGCGGGGTTCAGTTAACGTTAACGCTGGTCAATCTACATTCGAAAGGTAATTCCATAATTCGTAGATAAGACTATTTTAACAAGTATTGAATCAGTCACATCTCAAGTTGTTTAATTAGCTCGTTTGCATTTCGTCGTGAATCCGCAAAATGCCTAAGAGCTATTTGGACGACTTGAAAATTGTGTAGTCCGGTTCGCAAATAAGACTTTAGAACACTACTATGCGACGGCTATATATGCCAATGGACGAGTACGGATACGCATAAGTCCCGTCTCTGAAGTACACCCCCAGATAGCCTTATACTGACCTCTCTCCCACCAGGAACAGGTTGCAGAGCTCCTCCTTCACACGAAACTGGTTCTCGTTGTCTGCGATGAAGACGAAGCGTTCCTCCTCGGCTTTCTTCAGCAGCTTCTCCCGAGAATCGAGCAGAACCTCCCCTTTCCATCGCTTCAGCCTCCTCCCGAGGGTCTTGTAGGGTTCGTCGGTGCTGTTCATCAGGAATTTGACGATGGTGTTCCTCTCCAGAGCCCCGAACCTGTAGTCGCTGTTGGCTAGATCCTGCAGAGACGAGATCTGCCGGTCCAGGTTGGTTTTGGTCAGGAAGGCGGCCAGGTTCGCGGTGTACGAAGAAATGGCGACGAGGCAGACGAAAAACCACAAAGATGCCAGAGTTCGTCCGGCGAAAGAGCGCGGTAGAAACTCGGGACCAGCTGCGACGTAAGCCCCCCATACACTCCAAAGGCTGTTCAGGAAGTTGAGATTTTTCCCTTCTTCTTCTTCGACCTCTCCTCGTTTAGCCAACCCACCCCACTCGTTCGGATTGATGCAGTTGTTATAGGCGAGGAGGATGGCCACGCCCAGGTTAGCACACAACATCACCACCCACACGGTGTAACTGGAGAGATGAAGCAAAAAACAATTTGTATAAAAGCACATCTACGGGGATTTTAAAGCGTCTACAAAACAGAAAAGTGTTTCTTGCTATGATTTCTACATCAACCTCGACAATCACTTTTCGGTCCTTTTTCTTAGACGGTCCTGCCATTTGAACGTACTTAAAAGCAAAAGCCAAATGGATTTAGCAAAATATGATTCACCGTGCATGATTTCACACATGCCCTTGCCAGCAGCTCACCTGAAGGGATTGAGAAACTCTAGAAGCCCAGGTGCAGCCCTGGAGGGCCGCCTCATGATGAGGTAGTACCCGGCCATCTCTATCGGCTCCGTGAAGTCCACGGCCTGCAGACGGAAGGAGCGAGTCGACACTGCGTCCAGGGCGAGATCGTACTGAAGAGGGAGAGGAAAAGAGAAAACACTGGGACTTCATGCTAATGACATTTTACCTTTCTGAGAAGCTTATCTTGACTTCATCATGACAAGAAACCCACGTATGATGCTTTCTTCCCGTACAATGAACAGTGGATCGCGGTTGATGTGCATGTGGTGTCCCAATGACTTAAGTTCTTTTCAGTGGTGCGAACTTGAAGTAAGCTACAGTATAGTCGGGACATACTTACCTCATGTCTTGCCAGCAGGCCGATCATGCCGTCCCAGCTGCCGTCCGTCTCGTTCTGGGACCCGATCGTGATGTTGTCGCGCACGTCAATGGTGAAAGTGAAGTTCAGTCTCTTGGCCATGAGGTTCAGCATGTCGATGAGGAAGCCTTCGTACCGCTCAACCCCTATTAGACCCTCCGTGTCGGCGTGTTGCTTCAGCCTGACCCAAGGGTCTCTCTGTAGGGCGAGTAGTTATTCAGTTAGTTTGTTTATTTATTTATTTTACATATAAAAACAAATAAAAGTACCGGAGGAAGGGAGAAAGTTCAAAGCCCTTCTCCACTCTGTCCTCTTCGACCACTCTTTGACCATTTGCTGACGTCACACTTCCGGTCTGGATGTGTGACATAGGCGTTGGGTCATTTCAACTTGGTAAGGATCAGAGGACTGGTCGGTAGCTTGTTGGTAAGCGCTTTATTTTGCACACGGATGTTAAGTTCAAAATTGTAACAAAAACTTACCTGTTTTGAAATGATCCTGAGCACTTTGCCGCCCAGCACGGGGTTGGTGAAGAAGCTGGAGTTGAACTGGGAGGTCAGGTTGGCGCCGTCTACCTGACTCCACTTCCCAACCTGCAGGGAAACAGGAAATATGATGATCAGGATGGTCCGGGTTAGAGCACACTGGTCTGATGACCATCAAACTTCATCACTGTCGGTAAAGCTAAGGCCACATCCTGCCGTGTGTTTTTTTTCGTCAGTACGGGTTTTTTGGAGGGCACGCCCGCCACATCTTTCTGAAAACGTGGGGAAGGACTGGAAAGAGCAGGGAGGGAATAAGTTAACGTACGCCACTCCCACGGGTGCTCAAGGTGTAAGGATGTGGTCTACACGCCACGCCTGGCCGTGAGCAGTTGCGTGCAACGTTCGTTGCGCAAGTGGTAAGTTTGACATTACAGTGACATAACTTTTGTTCCAACACTATCGGTAATTGTCCTTACAGAGTACATGCTCTCACTGAAGCCCATGTCACACAGAAGGTCGCATTACTTCCGCGACGTAACAGAGACGGAGGACGACATAGATTGTCGGACACATTTGATTCACTTTGACTATCGGGTCACGTGGCTGAAGTAATTGGTCCATTATATATTTCGTCATGACGGCTGGAGCTACGACCAAAATAAACTGACTAATTCCTTTCAAACTTCAGTTCATTTTATAACGGACATCAGTTACCTTGACTAGGTCACTGCCTGTGTTCTCCATCAAATCCATGACCAAGTTGTTCCGGAGTCTAGTGGAGACGCTCACATTCTTGTAGTTGACGTTACCGGTGTAGCCATCAAACTCAATCTGTTGGGGCAAATGGGACGGGCATAATCTACTGTAGTATATGATATATACGCACGTGTGATATATACGCACGTGTGAACCCACCTTCACATGTTCTATCACATGTACGAGGGGTGATCAATAAGTTCTCGGCCTAATCCAGAAATAATAAGCACAACTCAAATTTTGAGGCAGAACTTCATAGAGTCCATTCCAAGACACCGTGCGGATGTTTGTTGCCATTGTTTAGAATTAATTTTAAAATTTTGTAATTATATGTCTATGACATTTGATACTTCAAAAATATTTTTAACACTGTTTCAACTTTATAAATATTTTCCTGGTCCTTTAAAACTTTGGAAATATTCATGGTGTAGAATTGTATACTTCTAATGGTTTTTAAATAATGATGACAGCATTCTACCATTATTTCCCATTTTCTACCATTTTCTACCATTTTTTATAAATGGTTCAGTGGGCTGGGAAAACAGCAATTCACACATCCTTGCAAAGTATGGTTGGGTGCCATGCAACAATGGCCCACCACAAAGGATCCACCAGTGCCCAGCAGTGAAATCTAAAAATATACAGATGCAACAATAGGGCTTACTTTTATGGGGGCAATAAACTAATTTTACCATTTGGCAAAGTTTACAAATATTTGTAAATGTGAAATAATCACACAGGGGTTTCACAATTATTCTAAATAAAGATATTTTTGTACAGTTACTTTCAAAATGTTTCTAAAATATTCAAAGAGTTCAAATAAATGAGTATCTTTTTAGTCAATTTTTTTAAAAGAATTTAATTATTGTGGCTCAGATATTCTTTTATTCAAAACAATTCAGACTAATTACAAATATCGCCTAAAAACCCTCATGGTGACTTGGAATGGACTCTAGTATGGAGCCTTTTATCAATATCCACCAAATTTCAAATCATTGCAGTCATTACTTTACAGGCATTCGTTTCTTGCAAATCAGAAGGTAAGTGGCGAGAAAAAAAGTGGTGTGAATTGTGATCAGACATGTGTGGGTCGAGTTCCCCATGCCGTAAATTAACAAAAGACATTGTCAAAATGTTTGATAATGATTCTCTTCCTATTTCAAGCAGAAAGAATTGGGTGTCTGACTTCCAGCAGCGCAAGTTGACCCGCACACCTCAGGTCAGGTCAATTGTCCACGTGTCGCCTGCAAAGTAATGATCACAATAATTTGAATTTTGGTACATGTTTATATAAGACTTTATACTTGACATCTAATGTCATCTATGCTTCGAAATCTGAGCTGTGCTTATTATTTCTCGGTAAAGCCGAGAACTTATTGATAACCCAGCGTACATGTATAAAGTCTTATATAAATGTGTACCAAAATTCAAATTGTTGTGATCATTACATTGCAGGCGACACCCAGTAACGTTAGGTAAGAGATAATTAAAATAAAAAGTTAACGAAAAAAAAGTGGACAATTGATCTGCAACCTGAGGTGTGCGGGTCAAATTGTCTTATCACACTTCACCCTTCTTTTTCTCGCCATTTAACTTCTATTCTAGAAAAAAAAAACGAATGCCGGGAAAGTAATGACTCCAGTGATTTGAAATTTGGAGGATATTGATAAAAGGCTTCATACTATGAAGTTGTGCCTCAAAATTTGAGTTGTGCTTATTATTTCTGGGTTAGGCCGAGAACTTATTAATAAAAAACCGGTTAAAAAAAAAGCTAAAAACGGCTGAATACCAGGGAACAACAACCATTTTCCGTCATACCGTTTTTAAGAAATTTTACTCCTTATTTTGATTCACCCTATAACCTTGTTCCTTTAGGATCACCCCGCTGAGATTAACGGCACCTCTGTGATATAGTCCCGCAGACGACACTGTGCTTCTCCCGCCGTCATCTCTCCCCTGTCTACGGCACGAGCGGCCTCCACCGCCGAGTGGGCTAGAGACAAGGCGCCGTCCAGCACCAGGCGTTCGAACATTCGACCGGTCTGTCAGAAAAAAAAGAAATAACGTCGTTAGCTTTGCTAAGTACGCAAAAAGGCCATTCCTTGTGTACATATAAGGGGTCTATATTTCATTAAAGTATATAAAACCTTGAAGGTATCTCTCTTAAAAAACGTTAGCTGCTGTGGTACGCTATAGCTCTTACAGAGCAGACATCGTGGCCAGCGCAGTTTTCTGTCACTGGGGTCTGCCACGTCTACAGAGCGCCGGCAATATCTGTCATGTAGAAGACGTCAAAGGCAACATCCCGACCAAGGCCCGGTTTGGAAATGGGATCTTAGCCTAATCATCTGGTGTATTTTGCCAGCCAGTAGGTACCCCAAGTATGAGTAATGAGGCTGTTTAACGTGGTCGAGGCACCTCCTCGAGCACGGGACCCCCGTTTTACGTCCCTCCCGGAAGACGATTTCGTGGAAAACTTCGTGAGGCTACAGCAATCCGGACGTCCTTGGTTGGTCCCCCATCCAAGCACTCCATCCGCGCGTTGCTTAACTTCCGAGATCGAGGGATCGGGTGTACCAACGCGCCACGCGGCCGTAGCTTAGCCTAAGGCTAACGTCTCATTTCCACAAAGAGGCCCAGTGGCGGGTAGTTTTAGGGAACGAAAGATATGATATAAAAGACAACAAAAACGCAAAACGGACCAAAAATAATTTAACAGCATTGGCATGATCAACTTAAAAAGTTTTCGTTTCCCCAAACAGCCGGCCGGGCTCCGGGTAAAATATGCAAGGTTTAGGCCTAACAGTGGGCCAAAGAAATTGAGCTACATGATTTAGTTTCATTTTGGGTCAAATTCAAACAGGAATTTTTACCGTAATGAACTTCAGAAATGAAACATACTTACAGTGCCATTAGTATTCCGCTCAGTGTTAGGATGAAAGAACGTCGCCCTGACACCCGTGTCTTGGAAAGCATCAAAACTGATGTCGCCAAGAGGAGCGTTCTAGATATCAAAAGATACAAAAGAAATCAACGCTCTTCCTATTTAAGGGCTAGCTATCTCCATAATAATGGAGATATAGTTTTGGGTGTGTCTGTGTACCTGTCTGTGTGTATGTCTGTGTTTCCGGATTTTTGTAGTCAGCATAACTTCTCGATGGATTTCGCTGATATTTGGCGGTGTGGGTAGGTGTTGGGAAGACTAAGGTCAGGGGCGATTTGGGGCCACTGGTGTGTGACTTTGGTACTGCTGCAGAACTTTTATATCTTTTGTTCTGGACGTGCTGTGGTCTTGATAACTTTATGGCAGATAGAACATTGATAGATACCAAGTATGCAAATGACAGCTTAATTAGCACAATTAATGCAAAAGTGCCACAATTCTTTCAAGCTTTTAAGATCGGACTGTCAACATTGTGGCCTGTGTAAGTTAGTTAAAAGTGTGCACAACCAAGCATAGATTATGTAGATGTGGGAGTCATTTGCATAATCAGAATATTTCATGCTGATATGAGGTCTCTAAACTCTTGTTCTCCAATAGCCTTTCCCAAGTTGGGAAATTACATAGGAGTATCACTACCAATGGGCTTCTATACATGCGTGACCCAAGGAATACAATAAAGGAGATGGGCACCTCTCTATATACCATATGATGTGGCAAGGGCGTTAACTTGAACTAACACGTAGAAAACGCTATGAACATTAGTACCCACTAGGCTAGTGATGATCCAGTGGTACTGTTCCTTCACCATTAGCAGATACACGGCCTGGACGTGTGCGGAAACAAACAGATTATTTCAAACAGTTATCACAATTTCTCCGAGCTTCAACCATTTACAGAGATCACCAAAGGACTACATTTTTTGTATGTTTAACAAAAATAACGTGGGGCAGTTCATTATATAAGGCCCCGCAATAGTACTTTATACTTAATTACTTTTCTTTTATACTGTACGTGCAATTAGCCTTTGGACTTGCTTTTACAAATAAGCACATTGATTAACTAGAACGACATACCCTGTCCAGGACATCATTGATGATGGCAGAATTGGACATCAGGATCACGTGACTCTCGCGAGATTTCTTGACTTGTCTGAGAAGCTCGGTCAGCGCGGGTTTGTCCACCTTGTCCGGACCCTCTCCGACCAGAGGGATCTCCTTCACACGCAGGAGCCAGTCCCGATCTGCGGCCCAGTTCAGAAACTTCTGCAAACTACGGTAAGCGTCTGGGAAAAAAGACTCAATATGTCTCAGTTCAATATGTCTGTAGTGACACTCAATGCGTCTAAAAGAAACTGGTCACATCACACAGGTGGTGACCATCATGATAAACAGGATAAATAATCCCAGCGACCGACAAAAAGAGGCCACGATAGCCAGGAGGTCCTTATGCAAAGCAAAGGTTACCACTAGTACAGGGTTCACTGTAGTTGATATGCCAGATATGCATGTACTTCAATCTGTTGGACGACATGCAACCATAAGTACAATTAAGGGCTAGCTTGTACCTGCGAGATTGGGACTGATAGGTTTTCATCCGACCTCTACTATTACATGTTATCGGACTGACGATTCGACGTCTCCGACGAAGGATAAGACATTTCTTATCGTTGACGTTCCTTGAATTTTGGGAACGCTTGCATCAAAACCACCGACTGTGTGGTCAAAACTCGGGTGTGCACATAAAAGGGCAATCATCGGGACGTAATGGTAAAGGTAAAGACGTGTACCTGCGAATTTGTCGTACAGCACGAAGGCTGACGTCCATTTGTACTTCTCCACCGTGTTGACAATCATCAGGCTCAGGTCGTCCGGCTCCGGATATGACGTCACCCAGACACCGCTGTTGGGCGGCAGGCCATGCGCCTCCTGGGGTAACAAAACGAAATTTTTGACGAAAAAATTAATCTCACCTCAAATTTCGCTGCTAGACTCTCCCGATTACTGTTCTTTCTAGCTATAGATATATCAGCTGAATATTTTATTCTTCGCGTGATCTTGAGGTGACAAACAATTATTGAAAATGTATTTAGTCCTCTCGAATTTGAAAAGTCGTTGAATATACAACAACAAATATTCTGAAGTGAATTGTAGATACACGTGGACCTTAACTGTCTGTGCAGCAACACGTTGAAATATATTCCACACAAGACGATACCCTATAATTTTGGGGAATTGTGACCAGTGTTGTGATCATGATCAAGCCTTTTGAAACTCACCACTGGACGCTGAACAACCATGGTGAGCAGCTGGCTGTTGTCCTGGGTTAAGTCATGGTAAGCGCAGTGAGTTGCCTCCCCTTCCAGATTTTGGTCCAATTTAACAGCCTTCCTGTCGTTGTTCACCACAAGGATGTTACAGATCCCTCTGTCCTTGAACCAGGCAGTGGCTGCAATGGGCAATAGATGGAGACACTCGTCATCATTTCATGTGTGAATAGATATGCATAGATTCACTGAATTAAAAAAACCCGGAGCTGTGTCTTGAGTCTGGGTAACATCCTAGATAGATTATGCTGTGTGACATATAATTGAGAAAAAGTCGCAATTAGAATTATTTCACAACGAACATATGGCATATACTATTGGGCTAGCCCCTGAGGCGTCGCCAAAAATTGCAGAAAATTAAGGCCACGAAATGCCTAATCTCCAAGCAGACCCTACGGTGCCTTAGAGATAGTATCAAAGCTGGCCAAGGAGTCTAGCCTTGCCCGTTTGACTCCCGGCTATACTCCTTGGCCATCTTTGATACTATCTCCAAGGCACCGTAGGGTCTGCTTGGAGACTAGAAATGTCTACCGTTGTCCAGAGCGTCCTTCTCCACACAGCTGGAGTCCAGTTCCACCAGGTTGAACGTGACGTCAGGGGATCCTCGGGACTGGCTGAAGTCACGCAGGACGTTACGAACGCCCTCGCCGTACGCTTCCTGGTTACCTGCCGCGTACATCACACCTGGAGTGGCAAACGATATCAACGACAATCAACACAAAAGTACGTGTAATTACTCAAGCGACTAGGTTTTGAAAACGGTCATATTCAGACAGCATGACTTGACTTTGTTCAGGTAGCAAACAATACAATGCACGATGGTCACAGGCAACAATTGCTGGTGTTGTGCCCTAAACAAAACACATAGACGTTATATCAATATACTGAATAGCCTGTATGGAACATTAAATACAATCATTAAATACAGTCTAAAACATCAAATATGATCTAAAATATCTATAAGACTAACGTTTCGTGTTGACAAACAGCTCAACTTGCTCCGTACTTGATTTACGATCAATTTATTCAATCTGAGAGATCATTTTGGGCGGGACGAATGGCGTGCTAAAAGAGTGGGGAATGGGGCGATTAGTCCACGCATGCGTGATTTAATCGACCCCGGTATGACACACGCCTTGATGAAGACTTTCCAAGACTGTCGTAAGACGTGCGTTGACTAGATATCATTTTTGTAAAGAACAAAGGGGTTAGCAATGATAATTGGCCAATGATATCATCTAGAAAACCCGTAGCTTGACCCACGCCTTTCATACTTGGTGACCTGCACAATATTAGCCTCAGGGGATGAATGACAACAGTAAAGTTATCATGAACACGATCACGTTGCATGCCTTCTTTTATGCCAGGCCGCCCCTGGCAAAGTTAGACGAACATAGACTGACATTGACGGTACGAAAGATCTAGATTTAACTTTACTTTCCCTAAGACCTAACTGGACCCAACAATCATAGTTATTTCTTGTTCATGTCAACCAAGGAAGGCAATCTATGACAGAAAGAACAATACTAGTTGTTCAGTGTGTATGATTATACAAAGGTTAAGATCATATTTCGGTCCTGTTTGTCTGTTCTATGTCTCGCGGGAGAGGGGGAAAGGGGAGTTGCATGGAGAAAATTGTACTGGTAGCTACTGCCACCAGTACAATAAAGAAACAAGAAAGGCAACATTTTTTTTAAATGCAGGCTGTTTTCGCTCGAGCCTTGTGTCAAGCTACTCGCATACAATACTACTGTATATCATAATGCTCGCCCCAAAGTAGTGTGTGCGAATGAAAAAAAGAATTTGCAGCAATGATAGGACACCAACAAAAAGCCACAGCACACCAGCACACAGTATATCGAAAAGTTCCAAGGCTTACCGATGTCAATGTTTAGGCTGAAGACAAGCTCTACTTGGCTTAGCAGGAGAACCAGCAGTGGCCCCAGGGCGTTGGAAGGTGGTTGTTTTTCATGGGGAAAGCGCCCCATTTTCCCGTCCACTCCTGTACCAGGCACGGCTCTGAGAACGTCTGGTAGCTGGTTACAGCAGTAGATTCGACAGAAATGAGCACGATTTGCGGGGTGATGTCTGTGGTTCTTCAACAACTCTTAAAAGTTGCCTTTCACCTGGCCGTACACGTACAACTGAGCCACGAAAGACACTGCGACGTTTCAACCTCAAACTGTTATTACCTTAGTTCAGATCGCGCTATCGAAGATCAGTTGACTCAGCTTGACTCAACACAACTGTCCGGTTCGCGGTGAAACTGTTGCAGTGTTGTTGTCTCAGAGTATCAACAAGCCTACAGTCTCGATCACAGACACACCTACTTATGACGTAGCACGTTGACCTGAACTTCGCCATATGACTCACCTTGGAGACGACACCTGGCGTTTTTGCAGCCCCCCATTTTTGCTGCTCAGGCAACACCGACTTAATTTTATGGATTTTTTAGAACAGGCGTAAGGGCCGTTTTACAGGAGGCCAAAAAATGACTTGTCCTAAAAATGTCCTACGACGGTCGACGCGCGGCGCGTATCCTAGGACACTTTTTTGTACGCTTAAAAAACGAAATGACGCGTCATGCCTAGTGCTTCATTGTCACAATCGTTTGTCAATTTACCATGGTGGTTAATGAGCAGTATCCGTAAGATGTAAAGTGTTAGGTTTGGAAAAAAACTCGTTTTTTCTCGAAGCCTGTGTGCAGATACATGAGGTGTGTTTATAATAGATAAGCAGAGCCTAGAGCTCCTTTGTCAACTTACCTTGGTGGTTAATGAGCCGTGCCTGTAAGATGTAAAATGGGAGGTTTGGAAAAAAGACTTCGAAATTAGTTTCTGCTTCTGCCCCAGGATACAATAGTAGTGGATGTCCTTGATTTCTGTTTCTCATGAATCCCCACGGTGCAATTGCAGTGATTAAAATTCCCAAGCGAGTGTTTGCATGTGACGTGTAAGCAACTGTTGTATTAGTAGATACTGTTATATCAGTTATTGCTTTGTAAGATTTGCTGTTAGATTCGTATATGTGTCTTGTGTTATGACTTTTCATGACAATTTCTGGCCACTACTGATTTATATCCCGGCGGGGACTGCAAAAACGGGTGGGTAATTAAGACCAAGGACGTTATGGTAAGACGGTTGGTTTAGAGTTTTTAAAAATTAGAATGAGACGGGTCTGTTTTACTATCCTCATGGCTTACGATTGACTTCGCCAGGTGGTTGGCCGACCAGGTTTATTTGTCATTTCTTTAGAAAAAGCTTTTGAGGGCCATTAAGTTGTGACGTGAACTCACGTTACCATGGTAACAGTGCTCAAGGCCATGCCGTGAGGGATGCCAGATGCCATCCCAGGTGAGTCATATGGCGATGTCCAGGTCAATGGAGATAATGGCCTAGTCCTGATGCGGGACACGCTGCGTCATTAGTAGGTGTGTCCGTGATCAAGAGTGCAGGCTTGTTGTCACTCTGGGACACCAACAGATTTCCCACGCTTGTAAAGAGTTTACGTCGAACTGGGCAGGAGACTTAAGTCGGGTTGAGTCCAACTGAGTTAACTGGATCTTCAAAAGCGCGATCTGAACTAAATTAGCAACATTTTGAGGTTGAAACGTCGCAGCGTCTTTCGTGGCTCAGTTGTACGAGTACGCCCAGGTGAAAGACAGCTGTTGAGAGTTGTTGAGGAACCACAGGCAGCATCCCACACATCGTGATCGTTCCTATCGAAGCTACTGTTGTAACTAGTAAGTAGACGTTCTCTCCAAGCTGTGCCTGGTACGAGAGTGGACAGGGAAGATGGGACGTGAGAAACACCCGCCCTCCCGCGCCCTGGGGCTACTGCTGGTTCTACTACTGAGCCAAGTTGAGCTCGTCGTCAGCCTAAACATTGACATCGGTAAGCCATGGATTTTTTAAATATCTTGCGTATTGTATATTTTGTTGGTGCCCTATTATTGCTGTAAGTTTACAGTATCAGTGACGTAGAAGTGATTTCATAATATAGGCCCGGTACACGACTGAACATTTTTTTCTGTACTGTTGATCTCTAAATCCTTTATGTTGTGTTTTGCTTTCTTCATTGTCCTGGTGCGCCATTAGCTAACAGTGTTACAATTTTTTCCATATGCAGTTTGTCTATTTTGCCCTTTTGTCCCTCTCTGACCGGGCCATTAGAACAGATAAACAGGACCGAGACGTAATCTTTTGTCCGGACATAATCATACAAACTGTGTGAATACCACTGTTCTTTCTGTCATAAATTCCCTATCTCTGTTGATATAAACAGGAAATCAATCTATGACCGTTCAGTCCAGGTTTTAGGAGTGTAAAGGGAAGGTTAACTCTACATCTTTTGTACTGGGAAACGTCCGTGTTCGTCTAACTTTGCCAGAGGCGACTTGGCATTAAGTCTGACGACTGTTTTCATTGGCTGTTTTGTCTTCGAGGCGTGTGTCACACCGGCGTGCTCAATCGATCAGATCATGCATGCATGGACTAATAGCTGGAAAATTGCCTAGATTTTCCCCTTTATACGTAAGCACTCCTTAGTATTCGTCCCGCCCAAAAATATATGTCATGTTGATTGAAATTATATCATAAAGCAGCTCGTAAAACAAGTGCGCGGAACAAATCGTTCGTCAAAATGAGACGTCGTTATATCAATAATTACTGTAACCAACATAATATTTTACAATCTCTGTTGTACACTTATGCTAAGAAGAAAAATCACAAGTTATAGCAATAAAGCAACACAGTTACACTGGCAACTTTACAGAGACATCTTACTACATCTTACAGGACATAAGAAATTTCTTTTACACAACCACTCGCCTACATCTTACAGATTCAACGTCTTGCTTCTTTAATCTGAAAATGTTAAGTACCAGTAAATGTACTAACAGATGGTAAAATACATGCTTTATCCCCCCACCCCACCAAAAAATACGTTTATCATTTGAGTGGCTCGTGTACCTCGAGGGCAGATATCTATATTTGCTGTACTGATCATAATAAAAAGGTGAATCTACTAACACCTCCCTCCCATCATTCTGTGTGCATTAATGTGTTCACGCACATCATCAAGGACGCTGGTCTTCTAGAGGACACACACATTTATCAAGGTCATTTGGCTCCTGTTGGAGATTAAAGATTAATAATAAATAAGTGGCATTGTTAATCCAGCAGGCTACAGTGAACAGAGGTCAATGAACGCATACAAGTCAGAAATTCAATCTCTTATTTTGTTCCTCGTTGTTAGAGGTCATGATAGATACCGGAACATTGATATAGCACACTGAAAAATAGTATGTCATATCGGTGTAACAGTTGGCGTGTTTGGCCTAGAACCCAGAGGTCCTGGGTTTGAATCCCCTGGCAAACCACCTATGTTGTGCCCTTATATAGGAAAGGCACGACTTTCCTTTGACCCCATCCAGGTGTAAAATGGGTACCTGACTTCGGTTGGCGGGGTAACAGGTGGTAGAAGAAGAGGGATTCAGTTATAGGTTGTTTGGGTGAATGTCGACACATAATACACGAATAAGAATGAGAATTGCCAAAACAAGTCGTATAAAACTTTTCTCTACTGCCTTGTTTAACTAGAGTTTTATCATCAGGGGCAGGCAATTTCCACTGATGGGCCAGTGTTTTATTTGTACATCTTATGTGCTATCAAGCACGTAACCGGTAGTGTTTTGTTGTTTTTCCATACTAGCTAGCTAGCTTATGTCCACCAGAGTAGTCAAGTAGGTGACTGACCCACAGGATTATGCATTGTCTATTGTGTTTACCAGCACATTATTACTTATGGACTTTACTCTGTTGCACCTCATCATGAGGATGACAAATGATGATGATTATTAATTCTTCCTTATCATCACAAAATTACTAAGAACCTGTTATAAACATAGGCAAACATATCGGGCATACCAATTGTTTTATGTTAGCTGATACTTTTTCTGCTTAAACTTGCATGCCTTTTAACTGATGTACAATTGGTGACTTTGTTTTATTGATTTCATTTGTAACTTGTGTCTAGTTATTTATGATTTCATTGTTTTGTTGAGTGTATGTCTATGTCTATGTTACATTGCTGTAGCCCATTGGTGGCAGAGAGCAAATAAAGATCACGATGATTCCAATGCAACAATACTCGATGGCCATTTCAAGGTTACGAGTTACAAATCAAGGACATCATATAGACTTATTGTTATATAATTCCTAGCAGAATTCGGACTAAAACAACATTCTTCTTCGCCAAGTAAAAGTTACCCAAGCAACTGGACGAGTTGTGAAAACGGTCAGACGTCACACAGCGTCCACAGTGCCTTTCGCCAAAGCTACAGTACGAAAGACAGCGAATGTTGTGTGTTACGTCTGACCGTTTTCAAAACTCATCCAGTTGCTTGAAGTAAGTTTTGTATTAAGTGCCGTTGATCATGATCATTTGCCACTCCAGGTGTGATGTACGCGGCAGGAAACAGGGAAGCGTACGGCGAGGGCGTTCGTAATGTCCTGCGGGACTTCAGCCAGTCCCAAGGATCCCCTGACGTCACGTTCAACCTTGAGGAGCTGGAGTCCAGCTGTGTGGAGAAAGAAGCTCTGGACAACGGTAGGCATCTCATGTCCTCTCTCTACAATTTTTGGCGACGCCTCAGGGGCTAGCCTAACAGTATATGTCACATGTTCGTAGTTACAACTCTTTTCTTCCCGAAGCCACCGCATACTGATGACATAACTAGCATCTTAATGCTTAAAGACCTTTGACCTTAACCTTTGACCTGGTCACATACTTTGTACGAACGCAAACTGAGGGTAATCTTGAGATACCCGGTCACATACGTTATACCATCGTCGCGCTATATGAAAGTGACGGCAGTTTGGGAGATATCAGCTGTCTTATTACGGCTGTCTTGTCGATGTCGTCAGTCGGTTATGTCACAGCCTGCTTGAATATTCTAAGGCATCAAATTCGTAGGACGGCCTAGGACGAATGTGACCGCAAAGTAGACACGGGCGTAGTATCTATTTTAAGTCGGCGATGATGAACTTTGTGTAAAGATATAGACACTGTTGATATGGGGGAGTACAGTAGCCCCCGCCATAAAACAACATTTTAAGATACAGTAAATCTTAAATGATGACGAGTCTCTCTCTATCCGCTGCCTCTTGTAGCCGCTGCCCGGTTTAAGGACAGAGGGATCTGTAACATCCTTGTGGTGAACAACGACAGGAAGGTTGTTTCATTGGACCATAATCTGGAAGGGGAGGCAACTCACTGCGCTTACCATGACCTAACCCAAAACAACAGCCAACTGCTCACCATGGTTGTTCAGCGCCCAGTGGTAAGTTTAACTACAGTGTTTTTCAAACAGAGGTTGAGTCGCGGAGATATAGTAGTCGGGATTTTTACTGGCTTGCTCTTCTCACTGAGAGGCTTCGACTGAACAATTTCGTTTTGTTATCCCAGGAGGCGCATGGCCTGCCGCCCAACAGCGGGGTCTGGGTGACGTCATATCCGGAGCCGGATGACCTGAGCCTGATGATTGTCAACACGGTGGAGAAGTACAAATGGACGTCAGCCTTCGTCTTGTACGACAAATTCGCAGGTACACGCCTCTAGCTTTAACAATTTTGTACCATGACGCACAATAACCTGTTTTAAGCAGCAATCCGCCTTTTGGACAAAGGGTCGGTGGTTGGGATATCCCAACCAAGCCATTGATTTTCTGATCCCCGATTTGCAAGGTCAGGAACATCAACTGTACATGTAGAGCCCTGTCCTTCGTCGAAGACATCGAGTTGTCTTCCGATAATAGTAGATCTAGAGGCAAGCTTGGCGTGCGGTGGATCTTAACAATGGTTGAGGCGAGGCTGTCAACTTCTGATGGGTCTTCACCGTTAACAGGATTTCTGTCGCTCGCACATGCGCAGTGAACTTTGTGAAACAGCTTATAGACATGTTATTTTTCTCCAGACGCCTACCGTAGTTTGGAGAAGTTTCTGAACTGGGCCGCAGATCGGGACTGGCTCCTGCGTGTTAAGGAGATCCCTCTGATAGGAGAAGGTCCGGACAAGGTGGACAAACCCGCGCTGACCGAGCTTCTTAGACAGATCAAGACATCTCGTGAGACTCACGTGATCCTGTTGTCCAACTCTGCAATCATCAATGATGTCCTGGACAGGGTACGTCATTTTATATCCACGATTGTTTATACCGTAGAACCAATAGTGTAAATGACATGCTAGACCCTTTATGTTGATGTATCCATACCTATAGATATCCATATATATGTGTTAAGTTGTACTGTAAGTAGTTGTTATACATATAGACCTTACGAAAGTCGCTGTAATTTTGTCGTGTCAATAAAGATTGTTGTTTTACAATAGCTTCCATAGCAGGCTCTCTGAGGCTTTTTTTTTTGCTCAAAATACACTATTGCTGGTCATTTCTTTTTGTACTGGGTACAGTACAAAACAAATGGCCAGCAAAAGTGTATTATGAGCCAAAAAAGCCCAAGAGAGCCTGTTATGGAAGATATACGGCAAGTCCAAGTCTCAAAATCGGTTAAAATCGTGATAAAATCGTTTGTAATTCGTTGTGTGCGTGCCAACCTAGACGTAACATCAACTTTTATGATTCCACCGGGTGCCATAATACCACTAAATGATAAAAAATACATGGTTTTAAAGTGATTTAAAGATATTTACCTGGATGCTGCATCAGTAGTCCTATCAGGTATAATAATGTTTTCTTCATGTGGCAGTTATATTGCACCTGGCAGAAATATGAAAGTTCGTGTAAGAAAGGATGCATGAAACATGCGAAATATGTACTAGATCCATTTTGGTTCGCGATGGTTTAAAGTTCGCGGTTTTTGATTGTGACCTCTTCAGTGCAAACTTAAAAACCGCTGCGAAATCGTTTGTTCTGTCTTCCGCCCGCCAAGCCCAAATTTCTTTCAACTTGACTCCTTTCCACCATTACGTTCACTCCATTTTCTCTCTGCCCCTGAAATTAAATCACCACGAACTCTAATTCATTTACAGCAAAGGTTCACCTTATGTTCTAACATCAACCCAATAGATAGCTCCGGTAGGTAGAAATGCTTTGACTTGCTCACATTTTGATTGTTGAAGTAATGTTTGTTTCCGCACACGTCCAGGCCGTGTATCTGCTGATGGTGAACTACCAGTACCACTGGATCATCACTAGCCTGGTGGGTACTGGTGTTCACAGCGTTTTCTTAGTGTGTATATCAATTAGTTCCCATAACGTATGGAATATAGGGCTCATTTCTGTTTCCCTAGCCCTTGTGCCACCTAGCTGTGCACGCTCTACTGTATAGCTAGGAGTTAACTCACTGGTAGTGACACTGTATAATTCCACTCTATGAAAGCTATTTGTTTTGAAAAGAGACCTAGTCCATAACCAGGGAGAGTGTTGATTTCGTTTTTTTTTGTATCTGTTATTTTCTAGAACGCTCCTCTTGGTGACATCAGTTTTGAAGACTTTCACGACACCGGTGTCAGGGTGACGTTCTTTCACCCTAACACTGAACTTGGTGGCACTGTAAGTACTGTATCAACTTGTGTAGTTTGTGCAGCTAATCTCGGCTGTAAAAATCCCCATTCGAAGGTGGTGTGCATGTTCAGTATTTTGCCCAAAATGAAGTCACACGTGGGCCAAAATGTGTTTGCCTATGATCTGTTTCCATTAGACAACGGAGAAATACCTTCAAAGTCTTATAAACTTTACTGACTCCTTATATGTACACGAGTTATGATGTGATTTTTGTCTAATAAGCAAAAATGATGATATTCCTTTTTCACGGCAGACCCGAATATTCGAACGCCTGGTGCTGGACGGTGCCCTGTCTCTGGCCCACTCGGCGGTGGAGGCCGCTCGTGCCGTAGACAGGGGAGAGATGTCGGCGGGAGAAGCACAGTGTCGTCTGCGGGACTATATCACAGAGGTACGGCCCATATATACCTTCAGATAGATTGCCTATAATGTTAGGGAGCGAACTTAAAGGATCCAGGGGATAAGGTGAATCAAAACAAGGAACACACTGTCGCTTAAAAACGCTATGACGAAAAACACTCATAGACGGTTGTTACCTCCATGAAAAAATGGAGGTATAGTTTTTGGTGTGTCTGTGTGTGTGTGTGTCTGTGTGTCCGCATATTTGTGGACATCATAACTTGAGAACCTCTCGATGGACTACGATGATATTTGGTATGTGGGTAGGGGTTGAGAAGACAAAGGTCAAGGTCAATTTTGGGCCCCCTTGTGTGTGACCTCGGTACTGCAGCAGAACTTCAATTTTTTGTATCTTTTTATCTGGACATGCTATGGTCTTGATTTCTTGGTGGCAGATAGCTTTTGATGTAAGGAAGAAGTGGTGTATGTTTGGGCCCCCTAGCAGCTTGCTCTGGAACTGCAGGAGCATTTTTGTCAAAAACTTCTAAGAAGCATAACGGAACATAGGAATGATGGATTTCCATGATATTTGGTATGCAGGTACATGTGGCAGAGATGTACATAATGAAATCAAAATTATGCAAATTTGGACTTCATTTGCATACTTAATGAGGAAAATTTATATTTACAGTGTTTTCCAATATATCACTCAAATACATGTTACATATGTAGTTTGTGGCAGGCGGAAGTTAAGCAGATACTAATTATGCAAATAAGTCCATAATTTGCATAATTAAGTTGAAAGTGTCCTAATTTTTCTTAGCACGTGTAGTAAATGATTGGTCTGTCAACACTGTGACCTGTGTACGTTAGTTAAAGCCTTAAAGGTGTACATAAGCAAGCATAAATTATGCTAATTTGAAAGTCATTTGCATAATCAGAATATTTCATGGAGGTATGAGGTCTCCGAACTCTTGTTGTTCCTGTATTCAGTCGTTTTCAGCGTACGAAACGGTTGCAAACCGTTCTTTGCCGACTAGTTATAAACAAATACAATGTTGTTGAGCTGCGATAAGATAACGACAGTAGACCTATAATTTTGTAGTTACAGGTAAATAAGGCGAGTAATCGGCAATGTCTTCAGGCCTGGGGCTTGTAGCTGCATATCTGGCAGAGATCATAGCCATAAGCGCTGTACGGTTGGTCTCTGGAATGTTATCGGCACAGATTGCGTGTGTTGCACGTATTAAGTAAAGACGTTCCACTTGGAGTGGTTTGCTTCTTACCTGGCTTGGTGCTTTGGGGCTGTCATTTGGCTAATAGATCTAGACAGGATGCCTGAAGCTTCACAAAAGGTGAGGAAAAAAATCATCAGATTATCAGTGGAAACCCTCTCGACTAGAGGCTGCAAGACAAAATCCGCGAGTTTGCGGTCAAACGACTGGTGGTTGAATGTACGAATCCATTTTCAATAATCATTGACTTAACCAGGATACATATCCCAACAAGGGAGATCAATTAGATGGTGTAATGTCCGTTAACAGCTATGTAATTTTCGCCCGCATGGCCTTGGTTTTTGACAGCCTCTGTTGCCCAAGCAAAACGAAGTCCAGAGGCGGTATTTTTTAGAGCTAAAGGTCAAGCTGGCCCAAATGATTAGATAGACAATATACCCTAACATTAAGGGTCGTGGTATGCGGTGTGGCCATTGACATTTACGTTAACCTGAAGCTATCGTATCTGTGGATTTGGTGTAGGCCTCCACTGTAACAATAGTCCGGCCATTTTCTACTGAGCTATATCTCAGTCACCTTGAATCGACTCATTTTCAACAAGACATACAATATAGTGGACATTTTGGAATTCTAACCCATTCTATGCTGGCTTGTGTGTTATCGTTCACATTCTATCTCAACTATTCTCCAGGTAGAGGTTGAGTCGCGGAGATTTAGTTGTAAATTTTTCCGACTATATCTCCGCGACTCAACCTCTGCTTGGAGAAAATATCCCAACATCGTACTACAATATCAGATTGTACCTACCCCGTTTGGCCCTACAGATTGAGTTTGAAGGCTACACCGGTAACGTCAACTACAAGAATGTAAGCGTCTCCACTAGACTCCGGAACAACTTGGTCATGGATCTCATGGAGAACACAGGCAGTGACCTGGTCAAGGTAACTGATACCCGTCATACAGCTTCTGTTCCTACATCGTAAGTAGCTATCATATAATCCATCACTTATATCACGTGGCCTACTCGGTCACTTGGGTTTAATAGATGTGTCAGAAAGCCAATATCGTCACCCGTCTCCCCAGTCGGTGTGTTCCGTCATTTGTCCAACCTCCCACTAAGATTTTATACTGAATGTAACTTTTTTGTTTGCACGCTTTCGTCAGTTTTGGGGTTCGCAAAGAATGTCATTGATATTATCAAATCAATATGGCCTTATAATTACTAACAGTGATTATAGTGATTTACTGGCATCAGACATGTATGTTCTGACCCAATCCTCCTGACACCATATATGCAGGTTGGGAAGTGGAGTCAGGTAGACGGCGCCAACCTGACCTCCCAGTTCAACTCCAGCTTCTTCACCAACCCCGTGCTGGGCGGCAAAGTGCTCAGGATCATTTCAAAAGAGGTAAGAGAAAGAGCAGAAAGGATCGAGGGTTGCGTAGGACCTACCATGTGTACGTGTACACAAACTTAGCTGATCCAAAGTTCTAACCTAAGAATGGAACCTTGTATATAAGGCTTAGGTCCCAATTGCACCTCCTTGCACAAGGGATGTAGCCCCGGCCAGGCTCCGAAGCCACATGTTTGTCCCGGTGGACTGCTGGGTACCGAGGGGTTCCCCATGGATAGGTCACGGCGACTATTTGCTATTGGTCTCGGGTTCATTTTAAGTCTGACTTAAATTCAACCCAGGGACCGGCCCACGCCCAGGGAGTCACAAGGTTTCCCAAGGGGCCAAGTAGGCCGGGTCACGCCCGGAAGTGCAAAAAAACAACAAAAAACAGTCCGTGATTCCTATTGGAACCAAAGCCTTAGCGCAGTGTTGTCATTCTAGCATTCTCTGTGAGCGTTTATTTGTGAGGCTATGTACACGTCTTCGCTTCCAGGTTCAGCGTACCACATTAAGGATGACTTGTGTTAAGACCATTGTGAAACAATTAATCTATTGCCTCACCCAAACATCCATCCTGCAGAGAGACCCTTGGGTCAGGCTGAAGCAACACGCCGACACGGAGGGTCTGAAAGGGGTTGAGCGGTACGAAGGTTTCCTCATCGACATGCTGAACCTCATGGCCAAGAGACTGAACTTCACTTTCACCATTGACGTGCGCGACAACATCACGATCGGGTCCCAGAGCGAGACAGACGGCAGCTGGGACGGCATGATCGGCCTGCTGGCAAGACGGGAGGTAAATCTATCTAAATCTCCAAGTCCTGACTGGTGTCTAATCTACAAGCAGATGCTACGGAAGCTGTAGTATCAAAAGCCGGCAAATTCCTTGGCTGGCTACTATCCTTGGATCTGCTTGGAGATGAACTGTTGTCGCTTACTTCAAAGCCTGACGCTGGAAAGAATTCTGTAAGCAAGCTGCGATCCACTGTTCATTGTACTTGAAGTCATTACACGTGCGTTTCTTGTCACGATGAAGTCAAGATAAGCTTTCCAGAAATGTAAAATGACATTGGCGTCAAGTCCTGTTTTCCCTTTTCCTCTCCCTCTTCAGTACGATCTCGCCCTGGACGCAGTGTCGACTCGCTCCTTCCGTCTGAAGGCCGTGGACTTCACGGAGCCGATAGAGATGGCCGGGTACTACCTCATCATGAGGCGGCCCTCCAGGGCGGCACCTGAGCTTCTACAGTTTCTCAATCCCTTCAGGTGAGCTGCTGACAAGGGCTTAGGTGAAATCATGTACTGGATTACTAAATCCATTTGGTTCTTGCTTTTAAGTACGTTAGCATTGGTAGGAAGCTTTCGGAAAAAAAGGAGCCGAAAAGTGATTTTCGATGATGGTCGGATGTGCAAAACAAAGTAAGAAATACTACTGTCTTGTAGATGCTCTAACCCAATGTTGAGTTGTGGCTTGCTTCATTTCTCCAGTTTCACGGTGTGGGCGGTGATGCTGTGCGCTAACCTGGGCGTGGCCATCCTCCTCGCCATCAACAACTGCCTCAACCCGTACGAGTGGGGCGGGCTGGCTAAGCGAGGAGAGGTCGAGGAAGAAGAAGGGAAAAGTCTTAACTTCTCGAACAGCTTGTGGAGCGTCTGGGGAGCTTACGTCGCAGCCGGTCCAGAGTTTCTACCGCGCTCTTTCGCCGGACGAACTCTGGCATCTTTGTGGTTTTTCGTCTGCCTCGTCGCCATTTCTTCGTACACCGCGAACCTGGCCGCCTTCCTCACCAAAACAAACCTGGACCGGCAGATCTCGTCTCTGAAGGATCTAGCCAACAGCGACTACAGGTTCGGGGCTCTGGAGAGGAACACCATCGTCAAATTCCTGATGAACAGCACCGACGAACCCTACAAGACCCTCGGGAGGAGGCTGAAGCGATGGAAAGGGGAGGTTCTGCTCGATTCTCGGGAGAAGCTGCTGAAGAAAGCCGAGGAGGAACGCTTCGTCTTCATCGCAGACAACGAGAACCAGTTTCGTGTGAAGGAGGAGCTCTGCAACCTGATGGTGGTGGGAGAGAGGTCAGTATTAAGAGAGAGAGAGATTCAAAAGATCTTGTTTGGCTATGCAATACTTGTTAGATATTCTCATTTTCTGGAACTACCTTCCGAATGTAGATTGACCAGCGTTAACGTTAACTGAACCCCGCAGGTTCTTCCGCTCCCCCACCGCCCTGATGTTCCCTCGCGGCTCGCCGTTCGTGACGGAGTTTAACCGGCAGATCCTGCTGTTCCGGGAGGAGGGGGTCATGGACATCCTCCGGGACCGCTACCTGAACGTGCCCGGGGAGTGCTCCACAAAGTATGTAGCCAAAGACGACGACCAGCTGCAGATAGAGAGCTTCATCGGGCTGTTCTACCTGCTGCTCATCGGGGTCGCGCTCTTCCTCATCGTCGGATTGGTGGAGATCTTCTCCTTCCGCGCGCAAGGACAGAAGAACGAGAGTGACGGTGAGAAGAAAGATGACGCACCGGACCCGAAACTTCAGATAAATGGGGAGTTAAACGCGACGTACCTGTAGAAGGCAGGACCGCAAACTGGCACGCAATGTACCGAATGACCATCGTCCCATTTGCCTCCTTTGTAGACTTTCTGAGACTAGGTGGGCTTTTTCGGGCGCGTATGTTACGATATGCTTTTTATCTGATGGCATATAAGTTCTAGTGAGTAGTGCACTCGGTTTCTTGTAGCCGGCATCTGTAGGAAAACAAATAAGAAAAAAACAAACATTATAAGCTCTGAGAAAGTCTGTCCCGTGAAGCCTGCTAAGGAAATATCATTTCATATCCACACAATGTCGTGATGAACTATTTGCAATGCAACATGCAAAGGCCATAGATCATTTTCAGACGTGTGCCATATCATTTTCCACGTAAAGTATACATTATCTAATCTGCGTACAACAACGATATGGGTCCAATCATATCAAAAATATACAAATACTACCATGATCTATCATTATGTTCGTGGTAGATGTCATCTTGGACCTGATGTATACTCCCCAAGCAGAGGTTTGTCTCCGGCTGATTTTCTAACGTTTTTTATGCGTTTTTATAGGGCTTTCTATTTTGTACCGCCTTCTTTACGTCTCGTGTCCAAACGTTAACGTCAAAAAACAGCCTGTGCCGAACCTGTACCTGATGCCTCCTTTCGCCAAAACCAGTCAGAGAGTATATATATTTAGATAAAGTACAGTTGTAATTTTTCGTTATGAATATGGAATATATTACAATAGCAGCATAACTAGCCTCAGGTATATGTTTGGACCCATTGATTCGTCAGATAACTATTGATATATGCATGTTATCTTACTTAAGTTCATTATTCGAAAATGTAAACTTCCTAATTCGTTTACATCAAATTTCCTACATATATAATCTTGGGCTTTATTTGTGTTAAGTCAACTCTATCCATTTATCATTATTATCATTATCGCATATAAGCTTTTATCCATAGTTTTAAGTTTGATTGACCTCTTTGTCACAGACAGGAGCCACAAATCTACCATAGCCATGTACACATAACTACCCTGATGTATCTCTCCATAACTAGCTCTGATCCACATTCCCATAACTATCTCCGATGTACATCCCCATAACTACCTCTGAGCCGTATCCCAATAAAGTATACGTTCCTCTAATACATTGATGTCATGTGGCATAGTCTGACGTTGAAGTGAAATATTTTATATCTTAAAACAATTGCAAAGAAATTAGTGGTGCACTGTTTGCTCTAGTTGTGGGACATCTTGATGTAGCCCTTGTCTACCCAGGCCTTGCCCCACCTGTAACACAAAAAATGTTGATGTCTTCTTCTTGTGACATAAGTTCATACACACACTAGGGGAAGGTCAAGGCCGACACGGTTTGGCCAAGCAAAGGAGAGTCAAGGCTGAACTTTACCTGAGACTGAGACCACTTTCTGGGTGGGAGCCGAAGACTTAACGCGTTCTTCGTCGGAAAAAGTTCAATGCGAATGTTGTCCTAAGGTTTGGTGAGGAACTACGTGTAGTTTGTATCGTAGTTCCACGTTGGAAATAAAGCTGTGTAGGCAGAGGGAATGAACCTTGGGCTAAACCGGCACCGCTTACTCTCTCCCAAGAGTATCTACAACTATTAAGCATGTTCAGAACAAGAGATACCAAAATTGAAGGTTTCACTGCAGTACCGTAGAAAGCAGCTAGGCCATTATTGAATTCAACCTTTATTTGCCTGACCTCTCCCCATATGCCAAATATCATAAAGCTCCATCGACAACTTCTCAAGTTATGCACACACACAAACGGCACCAAAAACATAACCTTCTTGATGCAGGTAATAAGTGCCCCACCCCTAGAACAAGTATGTAACCTCAGTCAAATATTCCAGCAATGCACACCTAACACCACACGTAACCACAGCCAAGCTTCCATGTGATTCAATGTAGGTTTTTACATTTTATGGCATCTGATAAGTTACAAAAGAAGGGATGGAACAGCGCCATCTACTGACTTTATGGTGCTGCATCAGAGATTGTTCATAGATTAATCATAAGGTATCAACCGAAACAAAATTGTTTATCAGAGATAGAGCAGTGCAGTTGTGACTTTTGTAAATTCACAGCACTTAAATTTTGCAGCAGTGAAAATCGGTGTCTTTGAGTTTGTGGTTTTAACAACCGTTGTAACTAGGGCTGGGTATCGGTACAGCATACCGGTACAAAACCGGTTTTTCTTATTGGACCGGTCCAGAAAAACCGGACCTGAAAAAATTAGGTGCACCGGATGTTGGACCGATTAGAAAATTAACAGATTATTTTATCAGGCATATACACGTTTTGGCGCTTGCAGGTGGAAGAAAATAACAAGAGTGAAGTAGAGTAGAGTTTATAGTAATTTGTACCAAGTTTTACAGCCAATCACACAGGCGCAGTTAGCGTTGAAGGATTTTAAAACACCAGTGTAAGTCTAATACTCCACCAAACAGATCTCTTTGTAGTGAAATGGACCATTGGTATGAGTCATACTGCATCAGGTCCAGGTTCAGGTCCGGACCTGATCGTTTGGACCTGAACAGGACCTGACTTTTCTGTACCGGTACCCAGCCCTAGCTGTAACGCAATGTAAGACTGAGTGTCTGCTCCCAGTGTGAAGTCACTGCAAAAACTACCGCGAGTGCTTCAGTACCCTGATCTTACAGTTGGGCAATTTTCATGTTGTCATAGTGACCTGAGCAGGATCAACACAAACATTTCGATCTTCTCTGGTGTTTTTATACACAACACCTGTACTCCTCTGTATTCTCTAGAGCTGTACAGTATCACATGTACAATCATACGAGATCAACCTAGACATTGACGATTGAGAAATGAGAGATTTTTGCCAATTCCACTTTTTTATTCCAATGCATCAGTGGCTGCTTTCAGATTTAGTTTTGGCTGCTTATAACAGTCTTTTAGAACAATTCTTTGTAAGACACACTAAATGGCCCGCAAACATCACGCTGGTCATATTAGCAGGACATTTTAGTATGGACTTGGTTTTGTGGATGATATCCTCTGCACACTTAAACAAGGGTGACAATGGATATGTCTACAAAATTTTAAATACCATGAGCTGACAAATATCTATTTAAATAAAAACTCCTGTTTAACAACCAAGACCATTTAGACCAGGGCATAGGGGAAACAAAGATCTAGACAGGTCATGTTTGTGCTTTGTTACCACTTGTTACTTGGGTAAGGGTATAAATGTTTCTCGGTTTCAGCCATTGTGATGGCAGTTATGCTTTTATATCAGGAAAATGTATGCACACATAAAAGCCATCCATAAAAGAAACTTTGGGTGGTAGATGGCAAAAGAACTGCTCCAGAAGTATCTTCCTATTGTTAGAGTTACCACAAGAAGTGATGACAGGGATGTTTTTAATTTCCTCTGCAAGACACCAATATGTGGAAATAGGCAAAAAAAAGTCCTGCCTTGTCTAATATTACATACAGGAAATGGAGGTCAAGACTGTTTTGGCAACCTTTTCAAATAAAAGCAAAAAATGAACACAATTTTTCCACTTGTATACAATTTGTTTGTGACATTACTGGTACAAAACAGGGATGATATGCAAAGAAAAATAGAAACAAGGCATGTACATGTAGGTAGTAGAAACAGTTACAATCAACTTTCACTTTTATGTAGAATTCCATTGTATGTCTTTTGAGTGATAAGGAACAACAGGTACTGTACATAGTGATTTTATCCAACAGTACATAATATCCTAATAATCCCACTAAAGTCCTTTGCGTATCTTTCACTAACAATTAGCAATACATACAGAAATAGTATATTATCTTGCATCTCAAATTGGCATCAATATCCGATAATCCAAATACAATTATGCTAATTGTTTTTAATCAAGCATCATCTTAATGTCTAATCTTAACCTGTGTACAAAATGGCTTCCAGAATGGATACAAAGCCAACCTAAGTAAACCTTTGAATGTGCGAGTCATACAAATATACTATCAGTCAATTGATACATATGTATATATCTATAATATATATATTTAAACCATAACTTGCTGCCATAGGCTGAGGCCTGTATAAAGTAAAAGACGGCTATCAATATCAAAAGTGATCTTCAGATTTAGATACCCAGTGAAGCCTATATCTATCATAAATTCAAGCATAAGGCCACAGCATCAAGTTTTATGGATGACACTCACAGCAGACTCAAAATTAAATGAGGACAAAAAAAAAACGCAAGATGGCTAAATATTCAAATTGAAGCAACAAAATGTGGATTTGCAGCTAACAAGTCTTTCATTCCTGTGTTCAAGAAGTACAAAAAGTAGCACTAGTGTGGTATACT
The DNA here is from genome assembly GCA_019207045.1 of Branchiostoma floridae x Branchiostoma belcheri. Lineage (NCBI taxonomy): Eukaryota > Metazoa > Chordata > Leptocardii > Amphioxiformes > Branchiostomatidae > Branchiostoma > Branchiostoma floridae x Branchiostoma belcheri. The sequence goes on along the minus strand of CM033037.1, from coordinate 14,627,964 downwards.
GGTATCATTTACCAAGTTGGCAACTACACTCATACCTACCACATTGGTGCCACTTTTATAGCTATCAGACTAGTTTTACTTCTACAACTGCAGTCAGTCATGGCTACCTCACTAGTGTCACTTCAACAAGTACATAGTCAAGGATAGGTACCTTCTCGTTATGTTGACCAGCTTTGGAAACGAATATATATTTTCCCCCTCAAAATCAGGTTTGGATTAACAAGCGCACTGTCATCCATAAAATTTACTTGCTGTGGCCTTAGACTACTAAACACTAACCAGATCATGGGTAGGTGGGGGTGTATACATGTAATATGAAACAGCAGTGCACTAGGGGCCATTGTCATTATCATAACACAAAGTGCAGATGTGTTGTAACTTTCGGGTCTTTTTGAGTCATCAGAAAGTTGAAAAACTGCAAACGAAATACATTAGTGTACCCAATGCATAATGTGCTTGGACAGAAAACTTGGGGATTGTGTGTGCTACTCATAGGCCTTATCGTTGATATTATCAATGATAAAACTTTTGATACAGAAATGATGTTTGAAATGACTCAAAGCTCCATTCAAAATATCCTGAAGTTGCCTGGAACGAAGCTAGTAAACGATGTAAAGAGAAGTAATGCAGGGCTCGAAATACTGGGTGCACGTGCACCCAGGTGCACCCAAAATTGGAACTGTGCACCCAATTATTTTCAGTGGGTGCACAGGATGCACCCAAATATTTTCTTAGGTTTATGTATGGAAAGATATCAAGTATACTAGTATACATCATATTCTTGACATCTAAGTGTTAGAAAGATAATGAAAATGTCTGTCATGTTACTTGTTTAAGAATTTGATAGCTTGTGACTAAGTTTTGTTATTAGGTTTTCTTAACATTCTACTTAAATTTAAGTGGTGCACCCAAAAATTCACCCAATTTTTTAAGCTGGGTGCACCAGTGCACCTAATCCCAAAAATGAATTTCGAGCCCTGTAATGGGAAGGGCAGGTTTTTAAGAGGTGATGACCATTAGCTGTTGATTCAGCAGAATCTCCCAACTTCAACATATTTGATGTCCTTATTCTTAGTTTGTAAAAGTACTGTTGATGCTGTTTAGTATGTTATTTTGTTAATACAACACTGGAATAACTGGAAATTGCAATGGTTTTCTTTTGTTGTTGCATTTCTTCTTTATTCAGCACAATTGTCACAGAGACATGCCAAAATGCCACTGTTACATTAACACCTGTCAAAGACGCAGCTTCGCAAAACAAGAGTACAAAAACAAAATCATATTTCCTTTATAACTACACTGCTGAATGGTGTACAAACTCAAGATAAGAGATACACAAAGTATTGTTACAGGAGTTAGACCACCAGGAATACAAATGGCTCCACCCCTGTGGTGTTGCCAAAATTCCTAGTCTATAGTGAGTTGAGGTGACTACTCTAAGGGCTAGCTGTACAGGTTGGTTGGTGGGAGCTATTCTTGTTTCTCCAAAGGAGATGTGGACTGGGGTTGAGAAGGAGCAGCTTCCTCATCAGCATCTGCAGCTGGAGGGTGGGGAAAATATGACATCATCATGAATTATGTTAATGAGTGAAGCCTCTGTCACACATGCAAGCATAGTTAATCCAAATCACAGCGTACATGCCCCTTATGCTAAAAAGGCCTGGTGATAACACTTAATGATAAACATCTTTGACAGCAAATTAAAGTCCACTTGGATTGAAATTTCTCTGTACTAACAATTCAGGAATTTTGGCTGGCATCAAGTTCAAGATGTCTTTCATTCATTCAAAGACCTATCATGGAAGCTCATCTGTGTTGGTAGCAATCATAGTACAATGCTTAACTTTCTTCCAACACAAACGTATACACGGATCCATGTACACATTTGTGTTGGAAGAACGTTTAGCATTGTTATAGACTTGTTATAGAAAAATACTAACACTTTATATCTAACACTGAAATCAAACTATAGGGACTTACCCCTCTAAATTTTCAGACGAATTCCGTCAACCTATAGTTTAATTTCAGTGCTAACACTATATACCCAACACTGAAATCAAACAATAGGGACTTACCCCTCTAAATTTTCAGACAAACTCCGTCAACCTATAGTTTAATTTCAGTGTTGGGTATATAGTGTTAGCATTTTTCTATGCATTCTACCAACACAGATGAAAGAGACTGTGTTGTGTTACCTGAGAATTCTGTAGATGCCTCTGGGACCTCCCCCTCCGCTCTCTTGGTCTCCTCCACACTGCTATTGCTATCCTCCGCTGCTGCTCCGACCTGTTCCGACCCCACACTGTCCTCACACTGTGGCTGTGCCACTACGTGTCTGTCCTCCCTCCTCTTCAGAATCTGGACTCGATACTCAATGGCAGTGAAGAGCTGGCTCGCATCCTTCGGGCTTGCCTGGGTAAAACGATTTGTCAGCATCAAAAAGACAAGACGTAAAACGTCTTGTATTATTGTAAAATCTTTAAAAGAAATTTCAAACATTTTGGAAGAACTCCCAATGCTTAAGATTTTTTAGAATCAAGTTAACCAAATCAATATTTATCTATCGGGTTACATATACATACAAGTATCCACCACTTTGACTGTGTGTTTGAGAAATCTCTACAACAGCATCCCTGGTATGCACAATCTAAATATGTAGATGGTGTATTGGAGATCTCTTAATACTAGGGCTGGGTACCGTTACTGTGTACCGATACAAAACCGTTTTTTCTCATTGGACCGGTCCAGAAAAACCGAAGCTGAAAAAATTAGGTGAACCGGATATTGGACCGACTGGAAAATTAACTGGCATTTGCACGTTTTCGAGGGTATTGGTCAAGCCAAATAACAAGAACGAAGCAGAGTAGACTCTATAGTAATTTTTACCAACTTTTACAGTCAATCGTACAGCGGTAGTTAGCCTTGTAGGATTTTTAAAACGCCAGTGGGAGTCGAATACTACACAATACAGATTTCTTTGTAGCAAAATGGACCATTGTTTTGAGTATCGTCCATTCACAAGTTTTCACATAATGAATCAGGTCCAGGTTCAGGTCCGGACCTAGACCTGATCCTCTGGACATGAACCGGACATGGACCTGAATTTTCTGTACCCACCCCTACATGTACACATTATTCAGCGTGGTGGATATATGAGACTTACCATGATAAGATACACGTTGACCCTGTCCTGGTCCATACACGTGACCCGGACGCTCCTCTTGCTGGCCAGTTCCACCGCCATGCGGGGCCACAGCTTACAGTTCATCAGCAGCCGCAGACTGCCCTGGCTCCTCATCACTATGGTAAAACGTCAGAGATGATGTCATCATGTCAACAACTTAGAACACAGGGTAAGTCTAAAGTCTTTAAACCCTAATCACTAGCTTGAAGATGACACTACTTGTGATTTCAGTCTCCAAAATTTTCTACACATTTATCAGACATCATGTTTGTTTGTTTATTTCAATATTTTGATCTCCATTAGACTATACAAACTGCAAGTAAAATTTATTCTTAAGTATAACATAAAATGTGTGAATCCTGATGGACTTAACCACTTCTTCTTGGTCTCAGTCAATTTAAAACATTCTTCCTAATCAGGTAATATACAGCCAACTGACATGAATTTATTGTAACTTGCTTACAAGCTAACAGCCTAATACACGCACCCATCCTAGAATGGAAGGAACCATCGTCCTGCTCGGGGAGGTCGTTGAGCCGCAGACAGCCGCGCCCCCTCTCCTGCCAGGATTGGCTGGCATTGTTGAACAGGAAGAGTCTACACTGACACTGCAGAGGGGTGGGAAGATGTCTTTATGAAACAGAGCTTTGCCCACAAAGTTTCACACATTATTTTGATAATCATGTTTTCCCTGGTAGGGTATTGTGAATGCTTGTGTTCTTTTTCTTTCTTCTTCTTCCGCCTGTAGCCAATCAGAGATTAGATTGGACATAACCTATTATGGTACATATGAGCATCTTTTTTAATTACTCAGACACACACAATACTATAGGGCGAGACCAATGATATACATGTAGTATTGTGTTCAAGTGGTTGACAAAAGGCGAAGGGGAAAACATTCTGCATTTTTTGAAGAAAAAAAAAAGAAGAGAGAAAACAAAACAGTTAACAGTGTAGGAACATTTCTCCTCCTGAGGCCTTGAAAAGCTTATCAGGGAACGTCAGTAGTTAACTACAGGGACCGCAAGGACGACTCCAGTGTGGAGATGAACGCAACTCGGTTTAATGTACTTCTAACTGGCTTAACAACAAGATGGCGGAGAACATCCGGGACACTTCCCTCATTACCATATTGGTGATACAGTAGTGGTCCATTATCATACCGCTGACGTCATAACACAGGAACAAATCCCACCTGCATGACGTTTCTCTCCCCCTCCTCCCCAGTGACCTTCTCCACCTCTGCGAAGTCTACGGAGGACGTGTGTGACTCCTGGTACCTGGCTGCGGACTCCAGAAGCCGCTGGACTGTAGGAGAGAAAATCCCACAAAACATTAGATTCATCAATATATATACTGTAAATGCAGAAACTTTCGCGGTGGTTTAATGTTTGCGTTTTTCGCGGTGGCTGCTTCACTGCGAACTTAAAACCACCATATTTTTCCATGGCAGTAAGAGACTACAGTGCATGGTGCTACCGCGAACTAAAAACCACTGCGAAAAGTCCTTTTTTCTGTTACCGAGAAATTAAATCCCTGCGAACTTAAATGCATTTACAGTTATAGAGTGGACACATTCCTGAGCTAACCGACATCTATCGCAACTCAGTCATCCCTCAGTAAGGCATTGGCCGACAGGCTGGATAAAAGTTCTTAACTTGAACTATGCGGCTCCAGATGTCTTACTGAGGAACGACTTCAGTGTGCAAGATGTCGGTAGCTTGAGGAACGAATCCACTCTACTATATACTTAGATTCATAGATAGTTTCATCAGGCTGGTAGTTCAATGATTATAAACAATCTTATTTCACTTCTTAAACTTGACATAGTGCTGAGATTTTCCTACATACCGTTGTCGGGTTTTGTTGCTGACTCAGCAGGACTGGTTGCTGCTGTCTCCTATAAGAGACAGAAAAAGGATAACTGAAAGTGTTACTGCAGATACAAACCTCAACACGTTATCTTCCTACCAACAACAACACAGGGAACACAGTTCTTTGAATATAAAGTCCTGTACAAAACTTTGAGTGTTGGCACAGTGTCCATCTGTTTCTACTTACTTTTGGCCACACACGGTACTAGTGTAGGTGGCTAGTCAACTAAGAGCATGTTCAACTCCCATAATCTTTCTTATAGTTATAACTGCTGAGTGCTAAGCCGGAAAGCAGTACATCATATGTTCCAGTATTTGGCGTGACCCAGCAATTGTGCCAGTGAGGAGTGTTAGGGGCACAAATACAGGAGTAGTAGTTCACCATTAGGGCAGGGTACCAGTACAGAAAATTCAGGTCCAGGTCCGTTTCATGTCCAGAGGATCAGGTCCAGGTCCTGACCTGAACCCGGACCTGATTGTCTGTGAATGGACGATACTCAAAACAATGGTCCATTTCGCTATCTTTTTTGGAGTATTCAACTCCTAATGGCATTTTAAAATCCTACAAGGTTAACTGCCTCTACACAATTGACTGTAAAACTTGGTAGAAATGACTATGGACTCTACTCTACTTTGCAGTTGTTATTTTCTTAACCGGTATAAAACCCCTGAACATGTGAATGCCTGATCATATAATCTGTTCATTTTCTAATAGGTCCAACATCTGGTCCACCAAATTTTTTAAGGTCCGGTTTTTCTGGACCGGTCCAATAAAAAAAACGATTTTGTCACACGGTTTGGAAGACGTCCAACAATAAAACCTGCAATCGAGGATCACGAACCAATTGTCAGAGATGTACATGTATATGTTTGTCAGGACATTCCCATTCTCACCATGTCATAAACATGGAGCTTGGACCAGATACAATCCTCAAACCTGTCATGGACCATGCCCAACCGGTATCCACCCCTACTTACCACGGACTTCTTGCTGAGGTCGCTGAAGTTGGGGCTGGTGGGCTCGTCGCACTTCTGCTCTTCCTCGGCGGGCGCGGGACTCTGTGGGTGGGAGTCAGACAGAGATTGCCTGTCTTTGTCCAATGATGTTTCACACGTGCTCTGAGTCGGTGCAACAGCGAAGCGCAGTTAAACATTTCAGCAAGCATGGCGGCAAAGGAATGGCTCTCATTGGTCGACTGACCAAGAAAGAAAGTAGCAGCTGACCGTTACATACTCACAAACACTGTCACAAAACATACAGCCATGTTATACCCAGGGATTTCCTTAAAGAAAGGAACAATGGTGCCCCCACCCCAATTATACTGTAATCCCAGCAGCATCATTTGATTTTCAAACTAGAGTTTCTACAGAAGAACACTCATTTCTTGTCCCTTTATAGAATACAATCTAACGTATTATAAAAAGGTTAGCTCCTAAGAAATGGTGGCTCCCTTTTGTATTAGCAAAAGGCAAAATGCTTAAGCTAGGGGGTCTCCTGGACCATCAGGCACTCAGCCTTGAGCAGTGTTACCCCTTGCACAACTAGACTTCAAAATTCTGGGGAGATCCCTGCAAACATAAACACACACACCAGTGCTTGAAATACCCACTTGCAAATGCAACCACAATTTACTTGACTCAACTTAATTTTAATAAACTAAACCCAAGTAGCTCAGCGCGCAACCCGAAATTTTGCACTTGGACAATTGCTTTTCCCCACCTACGTACATAAGCTTTTGCATTTATGTCTTGATAAGATAAAGCATTAAAAAACATGTAACTGGAAGAAAAGATGATACATAAGTAGCTAATTCGAAGAAAGTAATAACTTGGGAGTGGGGCAACCTGGCTTTTCACTCAGGTTGCCGTCTGGACAACCTGGCTGAAGAAGTATTTGGAGCACTGCACACCTTCTATCCACATCCATGTAATCCACATTACTCAAATTGATATGTACAACCACTCGTGAGCCTCACCACAACTCTTTCATTCATGTTCTGACCAAAGATGAAGGAAGGGGCTGCAGCTCCACTGGTCGGGGAAACCGTGGTGACCGTACAGAGTGGCGGGGCCTTCTGACCGAAGACGACGGGTGTCGCGTTCACGTCCGTCGTGGACGTGGTGGTAACCGGCGCCGTTTGGATAGACGGTGTCGTCGTTGCGGCTGTTTCCGAAGAGCTGTAAAAAAGCGTAAGCATTCAAACGAATAGCCCTCTTTCCAGATACAGCCCCAATGTTGGATTTCCTGGGGCATACTTATGTCAGTAATAAATGCTACATAGGAGAATGCCCAACCAGGGCTTGAAATAGTGGGTGCATGTGCACCCAGGTGCACCCAAAATTGGACCTGTGCACCCAATTATTTTCTGTGGGTGCACAGGGTGCACCCAAATATTTTCTTGGGTTTATGTATGTAACGATATCAAAGTATACTAGAATATATCATATTCTTGACATCTCAGTGTTAGAAAGATAATAAAAATGTCTTTCATGGTACTCATGGCTCATAAGAATTCGATAGCATGTAACTAGGTTTTGAAATCAGATTTTTCTGACATTCTACTTAAATCTAAGTGGTGCACCCAAAATTTTTTTGGTGCACCCAATTTTTTAAGCTGGGTGCACCAGTGCACCTAATCCCAAAAATGAATTTCGAGCCCTGCCCAACTGAACGGTTGTTTTGGTGCATGTTCCCAGATGACCCAGGAAAATCCAACATGGCCTCCATAACTGGAAAAAGGTCTATTGGCAATAGCTACCAAGCTTACAAACAAATAATAATTGATTTCTTTAACTTTTCCCAATTCAACATATATTCATCATTCTTTTTTAGTCTCATAGCACAGCACTGCCACCTACCTTGTTGTTGAGAACTGCAGGAAGTAATTTTCATGGTCTTCTTCTTCAGCCTTTTCTTCATTTGGTGGTTCCTCCCTCTCAGGAGACTGTGATTTCTGCACGCAAAAGACATGTTTGGTCACAGCAAGAAAATGAAATCTCAACTGTAGTATGAAGAAGGGAAGAGGAAAGGAAAGAGATACAGATAGAATAGCATTTCAATCCAGATTCAGCTTACAAGTGGCGAGCTTTCCACTGTTACTACTAAGTAGTATATACTACAGGATGAACACTAATTACTTACAGCAAATTCCCCCTGCTCTTTCTGATAGGTACAGCTAACAATGGACTATGGTTAACAACAATAAGCCATGATAAGACTAGACTAGACCTTTTGTTTCAATAACATAGCACCGATTATTACTGAAGTACTGACCGGTGTAGTGACCACTCTTTCCTCCAGTTTCTCCCCAAAGACAAAACCAGAGGTAGTCTCTGCAGACTGTCCAGATGTGGCATTTGCTTCAGCAGCACTGCTACCATTACTGCAACAGTAGTGACAACAAGCATGGATAAGTGCCTTTAATCTGTATCTATGTCTATGGTGGGGTAAAACATTATTTCTTAATACTTGAACAGAATTGATGGGAATGATCAAAACAGTAACAAAATTCAACTAGCATACTGAAAATGCATAACAGTGAAAACACAGACAGATCAAAAGCAAGACCCTCCACTGATTTAGTAGCTTTTTCCATTCATACCATGACCTGGAATGCCCTATGTCTGATGAACAGTTGACCCCATAAAACATAACAAACTGGAGAAAACATCAACTAGAGCTGTGTACTGGTACGCTGTACCGAGAGAGTAGTCAAACATTATTGGTTCAAACATGCTTCTATCCTTATTGAAGATTGACTATCATTTGAAGTAGTTCAGGTACAAATACAGGTCCAGACCTGTACCTAAACCCGTGTACCTGTGCCTGTACCTGTACCTAAAATTTGTTTAGGTACACAGCTTTAATTTACAGTCTCTTTCCTGACCTTTTAGTGGTCTGGAACTGTAAGAAGTAATTCTCGGCAGGGGCGGTGTCGGAAGATTCGGACTCCTTAAACCCTTTCCTGCTGTCCTCTTCCTCAGAAGACGTTCCCGTGAACATCCCGAATATCCTCCGCGGCTCCTGCTCCGTGGAATCAGTGGTAGACTCCGGAGTCGGAGTTTCTGGGCCAGAATCTTCTTTCCTGGCTTTTTTCATTTGGTGCTGCTCATCGTCAGAACATTCGCTCGCTCTTTTCCTGGATTGTTGTGGCTTGGAGCTGGGTGGATCCTGTACAGAGCAAATGCCAATACTAACACCTCATCTCTACTAGACATACAGTCTCTTACAGCTAACTACCAAAGTTCCAAGACAAATGAAGTATCCATGATTGTGAATTGTATCTCTGACAGCTATTCAGAAGACATTACAACAGATACAACGTTATCCATATGAGAGCCTGCAGAGCAGGACAACCTTCTCACTGACCTTCGGAAGCAAAGAAACAGCCATCATTATGAAAAAATTATCCAACTTGAAACCTATTGCCAAATTCCACAGCGGTACATCATAATATATTATCCGTACCTCCTCAGCCTTGGCTGTCGGCTTGTCTACTCCATTGCTATCAGCCTCTTGAGAATCTAAGGATGACAGATAACTTTGTTATGCTTGAATGTTATAAGTACAAAGTATATTGTAACAAATACCAATGTGCCTTAAGATTTCCCAAATCAAGAACTACAAAGTTTAACTTAATTGTTCTTTCATTAAGAGTTGTTGGAACAAAGAGTACTGGTACAATCTTGACATGTTCCTTAGTAAACTCAGAGCTGATCTTCCTTTTTTCAAAATATCATTTACTTCTCAATTGAAACAGAGGAACACAGGAATACCATTTCCGAGAAGACCAACAAAACACACAAAAATTCCATACACATGCATGTGTGACCACCTTTCCTTACCTTTTCTAAGCACAGTCTCTCCCGGTACTTGTAGAGTTGCTGGCCTTAACTTGAAACCTGATTTGACAGCTTTTGTATCAGAGGAACCTGAAGAAACAACATGAACTTCTTACTTAGCAACTCTTCAGAGACTGTGTGACAATTTCTTGAATTGTAGTAAAAGCATGTGGATATGTAGGCAATACTAGCCTGAGCTATGGAGTCTACCACCAATCCAACATTGATACTTATTAGCTTTCTGCATATGGCAGGGCTCGAAATACTTTTTTCTGCATACCTGCACTGGTGCAGGTAACATTGAAAATTACATGCACCAAACAAATTTCACCTGCACCTCTCTGGATTTAGGAAGTGTGGATCATACTAAAATTGTTCCGGAACCATTGCTATTTTTTCTTTTATACTCTATAGGTGGTAACAGTCAATGCAGGTAATAACAATCCATTTACACCTACATTATAGGACATTTATGTACAAAACTCAGTACATGGACCAGTGCAGGTTAGGTGCAGGTAGATACCAGAAATACCTACACAGCTCCAATCTTACCTGCACTAACCTGCATATGCAGGTGGTATTTCGAGCCCTGATGTTGGAATACATGGGGGGGCAAGTGTTAGTACATTTGTATAAGACACTATACTTTATACTAAAATTTGTCAAATCATTAAATTCACGAGACACCCCTCCTCCAACAATGGTGCATTCCACTTGAAGGATCATCACCATCATCATCCACCGAAAGGATGGTTCATGTCTCAAGTCATTGCAGATGAAATATATCTTAAGAAAGTGTGTCCAATGATAAGAGTTGAAAAGAGTAGTAGCAACCCAAGGCCAAAATCTCCATAACTCATTGATAAACAAGAAGAGACAAAAGAGCCAAAGTCAGCCTAGCAAATTTACACTTAACCATGGCAAATCAGCTGGCTCAACATGCACACTTGCATCAGGTATCTGTTTGCGGTTCATATTGTCTAATGGCTACTCTTGGTTAAAGAACAGACCAGGGCAATCAGACTTCACCCTCCATCCTTGCATCTTCAGTGCTGCTATTTTCTGTTGTGGTTATCATAACCAACTCATCTTTGCACCACTAATCATCACAAGATCACAAACACTGGTAAACCAAGAATACTGGTGTACGTATTCAGAAATACATGCATAACTCAGATTCTTCCATCACTTACCTGAATATGACAGTGTTTTTAGAACCATGACATGTACAATGTATGTTTATGGAATGGGAACTTGGACTAAGATTCATTTGAAAAAAATATGCCCAAGCAACAGTAGCAAAAACTACAATCAGCAAACTTAGTACATTCAATGGGACAATGGTATGACCTGATGAATTGCAAAAATATTCCCTGGCAAAATTTGCCCAATACAAATACAATTCAATCTCTACAACTGGATAAAAACGGATATTTACTTCCGGACGTTTCGAGTGACATCCATCACTCTTCTTCCCAATACAAAATGTACTACCCTCACCATCCTTAACTAAGGAGACATGAAGATGGGAGTGCCACAGCAAACCAACCTGGTAAGTTACTGGAAGTGGAACTGGACGCAAATAAAGGAAAGGAGGAGGGGGTGGTGGAGTGCGCCAGGGTCGCGGACAAACGGGACGGCCTGAGGAAGGGACGGTTTGCCGCGCCGTGAAAGTCGTGACCGTCACAGCTGCTCTCGTCTGCGGAAAGAAGAGAAACCAGACCGACTCGCGATCAGACCTAAAAATTGTCTCTTCAGAGTCAGAAAGAAAACAGACCGAGGATACTACATCATCCCAGTCTTGGTAATAACATTAACACCATCTAGCTATAGCATACACTGGCTGAAGCTCATATGCAGGCATTATGTCTAAAGCACAAGAGCAAATCATTTTAATTCTGCTTGCAACAAAGATGAGAATTTTAATCTTTAATCTAATTTCATAACCTAAGAATATGGAAAAAACATCATTAGACGTGAGTGACAAAAGCTTTGCATTTGCGCCTCAGTCAGTTGGTTATGTGGGCCGAGTTATGCCACTTAAATGTCATACAAACTTCTGTTAAGGATGACATCTGCATGTGCATTGATTTTGGTTCATAGCGGTGGCAATATTTGAAGAGAATTGATGTCCTCAACTATGGAAAATGAGACATTCCAGTCACAAAACAAGTCTGTTTTGACAAAACTGTCTCAAATTAGACTTGATTTCACCAGCAGATGTCATCCTTGAACAGAAGTTTGTGATGCCTCATGGGAAGGTGGTACCTGAGGTGTACCCCGACGACCAAACCGTTCTGTGAGAGGCGTAGTTGGGTGCATGCTTCATGGCAAACGTCCGTGGGACACCTAGGAGAGATACAGCAGACTTTAGAAAGCTGTGCAAAGTGACTGCAGAATTTGTAAATCATAAATCTTCACCTTTTGCTGTGATTTTTACAAGACATATCTAAAAAAACTTAGAATTCCTATTGTAAAAACTGTAAATGTTAATTTGTTTCCTACATGAAACAGAGAATTTGCCATGCGAGCCAATAATGTCAAAAACATAAATCTCCGTTAACAACATTTATCCACCAGGTTTTATACACCTGCCACTTTGAAAAACAGTGTGTTTGAGAGGTCCATAGTAAAACCTGCATTCCAAAGTTATGAACAGTAAAGATATGTTGAAGTGCATTATACTGGGGGATGTTGCATAAGAGCATTTGTCAGGGTGGCGGATATATGTGAGTAGGTGGAATAATGTATCTTATATGATGCTAAACCAACAGTTTTGTCAACAGTGAGAAGCTTGGGTCTTACTTGATGATTCTGGAGGGAATGATGCGATGTGTTCTCTAACGTTGGCTGGAAGAAAACACAAGAGTAGAACTTAACATATTAAGGTATAATATTCATACATGATCAACACATATAACTATTCCATTCCGAATCAATAATTCAGTACAAATATGTCAGTCAACAAATAGAAATATTTGAGTGTGTTTTACATTGAAATACCTGCTGTGTGATTGTTTCTAAGAAAAAAATGTGGAAAAATAAGACTTACTGTCCTCACTGTCTGAAGCTGGCTCACTGCCAGAACCCTGAAACAGAAAGGAGCTGGTCACAACTAATTACAAAAAAAATCATATTGAACAACTTTTACAGTAAAAAAATAACACAAATCCTAAACCTTCCAGCATAAGGAATCATTATTCAAAATAAAACACATTTTACACAGTTCAACTCCAGTCTTTGTTAAAAAAATTAGCTTTAGTTTAGGATTTGTTTAATACTGCTGTCTACCAACACAGCTGAACTTTGATGCCCTGTAAACTGGAATGTGTCCTCTCTATAACCTTCCTAGCTAGACATGGGTTCAGGACTGATGGATGGATATGGCATTAGCCTGATAATATCAGTTGGATCAGACAGACACATACAAGACACCAATAACAGGATGTATATATCAAAACCTGTTCCAATTACTGGGCTTATATGAGCACTTGGAGGCTGACATGAATACAGTATACTGATTAACTTCAGGTCATACTGTTACATATACTTTCCTCCAATATGCCTGACACGTCTTGTTGGCAAGCCATAGCAAATATCAACATAGTACTTTCACTGGTAAAGTAAACCTTATGACTGTGTTGTTGTTATGAACAGTACATATTACTACATATTCAGTGCATGGAATCTCAAATGGCCTGGAATCTATCCTACCCTAGCTCTGATTTGAAATCGAATGCTTCTCAGTAGTAATAGACTTATAGAGGATAAGCTTCTAAATGCCGGTTCATACTGGTCAACATGTTGTTACCAGACCCGTGTGAGTCAATCATTACTCTTGCCTACATTTCTGGAGACTATTAAAATGCCAGTTTCTCTGATATTAACAAGTACCATACTACTACTATGAAGCAGTACTAGGAAAAGGCATCTCTGATTACAGTTGTAGTTTTTCAAGTCAAAGGCAGCACAAGTACAAATTCTAATGAACTACTGTAAATGCATTTAAGTTTGCGGGGATTTAATTTCGAGGTAGCGGGAAAAAGGACTTTTCGCGGTGGATTTAAGTTCACGGTAACACCATAGACTGCCATCTATTACGGTAATAGAAAAATGTTCGCGGTGGATTTAAGTTCGCGGTGAAGTGATCGCCGCGAAAACCGCGAACATTAATCCACCGCGAACATTAATCCACCGCGAACATTTCTGCATTTACAGTATATTCTATGGGAACCTTTGATGGGAGAGAGCAAAGAAAATGAATGCAATTTGTTCTACACTGAGACATTGGCACACATACATGTATATATATTTTTCCACAGTTCCATGCTAATTGTAAGACGTACACACAGCATATTCTTTTGGTAGTTTCACAAAATATAGAGCTCAAATAGAATGGATACCAGGTTAATCAGTAATCCTCAGCAAGGATCCAGAGAAAGTTAAAACGATGGACCCACCTTGTCAGAACTGCCGTAGACGAATCGTGCAGGTTTAATGGCTGGTTTGGAGGCCTCACCTCCCTCACCTGACAAACATACAAACAAACTCCCATTATGCATTAACTAATGATCAGGTCACAAACTCCACTTTTTACAAACCTGTCTGGCTGAAAAGAGACCCAAAATCTAATATTAGAGTATCAAAAAACTCACTTCAGGACATTATTAGGGGTGGGTTCATCATACCAGTGCAAAGCCGGTTTTGTCTTTCTGGACCGGTCTAGACAAACCAGACCTTAAAAAAATCAGTAGACCGGACTTAGGACCGATTAAAAAATGAGCACACTATATCAGCAGGCATTCACGTGTTTTGGGGCTTACCACCTAATACCAGTTCAAGAAAACATTTAGTAACAAGAGCCAAGTAGACTAGAGTTTATAGTCATGTCTGCAAAGTTCCTATAGTTAGACTTACACTAGTTACAGAGACAGTCAGCCTTCTTTACATGAACTGATGAAGATAGGATTTCAAAATACCAGAGGGAGTTGGATGCTCCACCAGATTTCTTTGTAGCAAAATTGACCACTGTTTCAGTATCTCCAATTGACAAGTTTTCAGACTGTTCAGGTTCAGGTCTGGTTCGGGCCTGGACCTGATCCTCTGGACCTAAACCAGACCTGGACCTGAATTTTCTGTACTGGTAGCCACCTCTAGTCATTATTGTATCATTTCTTCTTTCAGACCCTTGTAGTGCGTAGTGGGACATAGGCCTGATCGGGCAGCAAGTTTACTAGGCCTAGGAAAAAAAATGTTGTGTTTCCTGTTTCAGCCCTGAAAAAATTAGGGTCGGTAGGTAGGGATTGTCTTTTTTTTTCTTGTATTCTTTTTTAGGCTGGCCAAAACTCTAGTGATACATATTTCAATACAGTTGAACAAAGTAAACTGAAATGCATGAGGACACTTGTCTTTTAATGTCAAACTTTAATTTCGTGCGTGATAGATACATTTATCCTACATTAGATAGGACAAGCAGTGTTTTACTTCAATAGGAAGCAGGCTGAATAAAAATTCTAAGTGGAAGCTATGTGACTCCACTGCCCACCCCCCAAAAAAGTCTAGGGTCGGCAGGTTTTTTTTGGGTTGGTAGGGAAACAGGAAACACAACATTTTTTTCCCTAGGCCCTAGCTGTTTCAGTAGCAGGCCAAAAGCAGGGTACATTTTACTGGGAGCATTTACTAGCCCTTCCCTTTTGAATGTGCTTATCGCACCCCCTCGAACATGGGGCCCACATCTTACAGTATGTCCCTTCTGGAAGACGGGTGCAGCCCCAACTGAGCTGCTCAGGATTGAGCCATGGTGTCTCAGCTCCCAAGTAAGTGGAACTGAGACCTCAAATCTATCTAAATAGCACTGAAAAATTTACATTTCTAGTGCAATTAGACAAACTATGTATTCTAAACTCCACCTGCAACTACATTTACGACTGTATTAAGAAGCGAGAAGAAGTTGAACCTGTACATACTAGTAGTAGTACTAGTATACTTTAGACTTTGTAGTTTCAGTCATGTATCACAGTTTTCACAGATTGTACTTAGAATCATTAGGAGATGTATCCTATTCACATTGACCTGTACTTAGCTTGTTAGAAAGCAAAAACGTACAATAAAGGTCTTCAATCATTCATTCATCTAAATGTGCTACCAATTGTATTTGATGATTGTGTACCTAGATTGTCTCATAATGGTACATGTTATGAAATGATTTTTGACTTGAGTTTGCAGAAGCTACAACCTTTTTCTTTCACATCCAGAATTTCCAGATTCCCAACATTTGGGCTGTACACCAATGTCTGATGAAGATCAGTTCCATGGCCACATAGAACACCCATACTGTATTACAACAATTGTAATTGCGTGAGCACACACACTAGTTCATGTGTCTACAGAAACTGATCAGGACTCTGCCTCAGGATCCGTCGTTTCTGGTCAAGATCCAAGCACTAAAATAGGCTCCAAAACTAAAGGATTCAAAATCATTCCACCCAAGATTGGACAAACTATGGTAATATTACGTATACAGCAGTGTCTTCAGTTGTACAGCTTTTTCCGTACTAGGGAGTCCACACAACAGTTTTTGATTTTCATAATATTAAATCTGTCAGTTAAGCTATCAAAAATACATTTTTATCAGTTTCATGTCTGTCATGAAGTCTTTTTGATAGACATGGTGATACGTTTGTCCATCCCAACAAACAAATATTTGTCCGAGGACAGGTCCTGGTGACAGCCTGGGTACATTTGTAAACAACACTAGCATGATAAACACAGTCATAAACCATCAAGGACAGATGTAAGAGGCAGTTTTTACCGATATCTGTGGATGTGTCGGGAGGGATCTGGTACGTTGGCCGCGGGACACCCGTGGCGCTTGCAGTCATAAACAGCTATATAGCCTAATGAGCCCGCGTTGTATGCTAATGAGCCTTCCCGAAGTTGGGACACATCTACACGCAAGCGGAAGCTGTCGGGGACCCCTGCTAAGCTATCGGGGACCCCTGCTAAGCTATCGTACGAATGGTCCGGACCTTTCGGGAGAAATTTTCCCGATATCTTTATGGCAATATTGCAGTTCCATCTAGACGCTGAAAAAAAGCTGTCGGCGAGAGGTTGTTGGCTCGCAGATATCGGGAAAAACTGTGTCTAGATCGTGCCTAAGAATAGACTACGTGTACTCTTGTAGAATACTCTTGTGCTCTGACGTTCTGAGCCAAAAGTGCTGTTAAGATCAGCGGTACAACCATGCATCGAGCATGAAGACTACACGTGAAGGCTCCATATATAGACATAATAACTGACACCAGTGATAGCAGGTTGAAAATTGGGGGCAATCCAAGTATTGTTGCTATGGTTACCAATGTCAGTCATTATCAGTTCAGTTCAGTTCATCCTCATATGAGGTGCCATTAACAATGTCTGACAATGCATCTCTATCTAGCATGGTGGCTAGCAAGTCATTATGTATGGTTAACTAATACTTAAGCTAGAATAAGATACAGGAGAGATATTTCTTAAACTGACAGAAAAGCTAGCACTTTTAGGGGGTGATGGATATCAACAATCACCTCAATTGTCCTTCTGTCCTTGGAATTTGCATCCATGATAGTTTCCTGTTCTTTTAACAACTTCCACAAGGCCCTGATTGGTTGGCAAATTGATATTTGTCGTCATTTTATGCATCATTCAGTCTGGAGGCTTATCTTTGCCGGCAGTTTTTAATATAGGCTTGTCCCCATTATAACGACACTGGCAGCCTTATACTGACACTTGTATATACTGAGGGTGGGTACCGGTACAGTGTACCGGTACAAAACCGTTTTTTTCCAATTGGACCGGTCCACAAAAACCGGACATGAAAAAAAAAACGGTTGACCGGATGTTGGACCGATTGGTAAATGAACAGATTATATGATCAGGCATTCACGCGTTTTGGGGCTTACCGGTCGAGGAGAATAACAAGAGTGAAGGACAGTAGAGTCTATTTATCATTTCTACCAAGTTTTACAGTAGTTCAGAGGCAGTTAGCCTTGTAGGATTTCAAACCACCATTGGTAGTTGAATACTCCACAAAACTGATGTCTTTGTAGCAAAATGGACCATTGTTTTGAGTATCGTCCATTCACAGGTTCTGACATACTGAATCAGGTCCAGATTCAGATTCAGGTCCGGACCTGGACCTGATCCTCTGGACCTGAACCAGACCTGGACCGGAATTTTCTGTACCGGTAGTACCCACCCCTAATATATACACTAACAGTCTATAAAACTGATCAATTTTGAACTACTGTTCTCAATGAGACTACAAGGCTGTTATACTACATTGTGTGTACATTACTCTTATTTCGAGCTACATTTGTACTAGTAGCTAACATACATGTGCCGCATACCTAACCAATGTCATGTAAATGTGGCTAAGGATTCACAGATGTTTAGTAACATATAATCATGATAAACCTGGACAACACAGATATCAAAGCTCTCTATAGTGAAGCAGCATATCTGTTACTTGATCCACTTGCTACACAACAGATTTTTCTTCAAAGTAGGTCAAACTAAATATGTAGAAGATCTATGTACGTTTCTAGACTATACATGTAAATGAATCACAGACTACATAATATACATATGTACATTTGGACTTGTGTACATATACAAGACAGAATCAGGACATGACCTGCCTACGTTCAAAACAACCCTTAACAGGCTTAAGGCTTAAGAAGTCAACAACAGATAAATTAGGAGCCTTCAGGGCACTAATGTTTACAAGCCATTCATGGAAAACCTCCGCAGCTTTAGTCAGAAGTGGAGGGCCGAGAATTAGACCAAAGACGTCCTATACTACACTCTTGAACATGCACTTTATAGTTGTAGACTGCTAACAACAATAACATCTTAGAGTTAGAGAAGGAACAGATAAACCTTCCAAATTTTTTTCTTATCTGTGCCCTTTACCTTAAATGACTGCTAGGCAAGATTTTGGCAAACATGAAAGCGTCACTATTCAGTTCAATGGACATTTTGTTGTCAGAGCACAAGCATGGCGAACACACACAAAAAACATGCCTTACTTTAAGGTGGCTTACTCGGTAAGTTTATACAATGCAAACACACTCACTTTATCTTCACTGTAACGCAAAATTTAGCTGATACTAACTTAAAAGGAATCTAATGTCTCTTTCAACTCGGCTTGGTGGAGTATACTTCATACTAATTCTAGTCTAGCATCAAACAAGCCTGCTTATAATAAGATTGATTTACTTTGCCTACTCACAAAGGTCAGAAAAATCCCGAAATGTATCTTCTGTTGATAAACAAATATTGCTGACATCACATATTTGGAAAGTCATCGAGCAAATTGAGAGGCGGTCAGATTACAATGACTGAGTGATCAGTCGAAAAGTCCAGTGAGTCTATTTTTTTAGTTGAAGAACAGTCACTGTAACCTTTCCCATAGTGAATGAAAACTATTAATAGTACTAGTGGTGGGTACCGGTACAAAACCAGTTCTTTTTGTTGGACCGGTCTGGGAAAACTGGATCTGAAAAAATTCTGAATAAAGTAGACCGAATGTTGGACTGATTAGAAAATGAGCAGATCATACCAACACAATGGAGGCAGGCTTTCACATGTTTTGAGGCTTATTCAATTATACTATTTATAGTAGGTAAAAAATATAGCAAGAGAGAAGTACTTTTAGTAGAGGAGAATTGATACTAATGATGTCATTTTCATCAAATTTCTACTATCAAACTTGGTCTAACTTAACAGAGGCAGTTAGCATTGTTTACGTGAAGATAGGATACTCCACCAAACAGATACCTTTGTAGCGAAATAGACCATTGTTTTGAGTATTGCCCATTCACAAACAATTTAATACTAATACTAAAATAATAGGCCCAGGTTCAGGTCTGGACCTGGACCTAATCCTCTGGACTTGGACCTAATCCTCTGGACCTGGACTGTACCTGTACCTGAGTTTTATGGACCGGTACCCACCCCTAATAGTACCCTTCCAGGAAAGGATAGTAAAATGACCAGCCATCATTAACAAGTGGTGTCCTGCAACTGTCGCCCTCCCCTGTGTTATGCACTCATTCCATCACATTAGCATGTCTGGGTCAGAGCAATACTGTAAACCCATATCAGCTGTCACTTCCAAAACAAGTGGTATGTCACTATGTGTAGTACAAGAGTATACATGCTGATAACTTTCAGCAGATATTTTGGTTTGCTATTTTTGCGGCTTCTATTGATTGTATTTTCCTCTCATTCTTTGTCTTTTTACTTAGAAGTAAAAGTATGCCAATATGGGTTAGACTAAGGTAAAGACTGACAGAGAGAGAAGGTATTACTAAGCGCTTGCTAGGTAGAACTTTATATACATGTAATACCAAATAACGGATAAATTCTAGAAAGACTGAATAAGTTGGACAGTTCAGATAGCATCCACATTGTTTCATCAGTGACTGAGACAAAGTATTCCTGAAAACATACAAAGTGGGCAAAAGGCTCATCTATAAATAGTATATACTACAGCCAGAAAGAGCTGGAAAGCAGATAAAGCCATACATGGTGATCAGGGGTGGAAAATTGGTGAACTAGTACTGGATTTTGGACTGATTGGAAAATGAGTAGATGATACCAGCAGGCGTTCTCCTCTTTTAATTTAGGGGCTTACTGGTCCAAGAAATAACAAGAGCATAGTTGAGGAGAGTTGAAGTCTCCAAGTTACCAAATTTGATAGCAACAATTAGTGTTGTTTATGTAAAGATATGATTTTAAAACGCAAGTTTGAAGTAGAAGTTGGATACTCCATCAAACAAATTCCTTTGTTGCAAAACGGATCATTGTTTTGAGTATCACCCATTCACAAGTTTTCACAAACATTTGTACAATCAGGTCCAGGTTCGGGTCCGAACCTGATCCTCTGGACCAGGACTGTACCTGTACCTGAATTTTCTGTACTGGTACCCACCCGACACACAGTTCTTAGTTATCAGCCAAAGGTTGATGTGGGTGAAACTGACAAATTTGAAAGGCTAGATGTATATCATGTTTGTGTTCTATATGATATTTGTATTGAGAATAGGCATATCTTTTGAAGTCTGAATCTTGCAATATCGTTCATGTTATATCAGCAGTAATAAACGCCATGATGAGAATGTATGGGAAAGAGGCAAGAGAAATTGTAGTTGACAATTTTGTAGGTTGTATGATACTGTACAAGAATTTTTGCCAACAAAATTAAACTGTGCAAATTAGAACAGCAACGAAAGCGAAGAAGACAAACTACGGTACCACATAACATAATCGTCAAAATATGAAAATATTTGACCATTATAGATAACGTCTATGCAGTACTCCAGTCCAGAGCTTCAGCAAGAGATCTAACCATAAGTATAAGATATAACGTTATATCTTAGTTTCCGATGACACACGATCAACAACATCACGTCAAAAAAACTTGCACACTTTTTTTTTAACACTCCTCACAAAACGCGCGCCATAAATTAGTCACATGAACAATGACAGACAAGATTGGCTCCCGGCCCACAGTACTGTAAATATGGCCTGAAGTGCCTTACACTTATCCTTGGTGTAGTCTTCCAGGGTCGTACACAAATCGGAGCAGGCCGGCTAGGACCGGAACCCGCGATCAACAAAAATACAGGGCGCTAAACCCGGCTCATTTCCGCGCGCTCGGACATGGCCGCTCTACTTTACGGCTCAGGCGTCTATAAAAGAGACAAACCCAAATCCATGGTCCTGCCTAGCTACAAAGTAGGCCGTGGATTGTCATGCTGGGCGTATGCGAGAGAGAAACAAGTTCCAATTTTTCCACTCCTCACCTGCAACACCAGCGTCCGCCATGATGGGCTTTCTTTTCACCCGTCATGCCTAGCGCAGGCTCTGACGTAATCTAAAACATGGTCTGTCATTGGCTCTTTTCTGCAAAGACTCTTTGTGTTAATCCAATCAGAATATTCGTTGTAAAGATAAATCTGTCACCAGTGGTACCTTCTTCACGGCGGGAAATTTGAATTCCCATGACAAGCCCAAGTTTGCTTTAAAACATGTCCTTTGCCGAAAAGGTTATACAGGTTTGCCAAGCAAAACCTATTCTGTTTTACCATCAGGGTAGTGGGCACCGCCATGTTGATTATGACGTCATAGTTTGGCCATTTTGTTTCTGAATCAGCAATTCTGATTCTGCATGCTCTTTTCCGAAAGGCATAGGCAGCCTAGTTTTATTTCCCGCAACTTGTAGGGAAAACCATCTTATGTAAGTAATTCGTAGCGAGGTGCCGAAATTTAGCGTAATTGCCTGCCTTGATTTAGCATAATACGAAGGGGGTTGATCTTCTGAATTCAGCGTAAATCGTTGTCGGGACCCCCCATGCAGACCCTCTTCTAATCCAGTTAAACTTGATGTTTTTGCTCCCTGTCTTGAATTCCATCTGGTCAATGACATGGACCAATTTCACCATGATTATTGTTGCTGTTTGTTCAACCAACTTTAATACATTCATCATCATCACATCTTATCACTCCACCAATGGATCCATCTTCGGGCAGCAATGTTGGCCTCTCGGAGGTTGCTGTAGATGCAGGTTGGGCCGAGTTTGCAGCTCTGTAGGAGGTGATGTAGGGTTTGGTGTCTTCCCCACAGGGGCAGGCTGCACTTGATTTAACCTTGCCCCATTCCAATTACATGTGTAGCAAGTGGTAGGACAGAGCTGGAGGGGCTGGTCACCATATGTGTTTGAGTAAGAATTAACAGGGCAGTGCTTTGTTAGGCCAGACCATGAAAAGGTATAAGTACTATGTATTAACCAAGCAAATGTTACCTTTCTAGTTCATATTGGTTGATCAGCGCAATTATCATTATAATAATGAAGAACACGTATGTTTGACTGAGCCAATGGGCCTCTTTATGTCTGCTTGTTTTATTATCATCATAATATTTTTATCTGTACATATTTATGAATCAGTCCGAGCAATTTTATTGACCATCTATTAAACTTCTACGAAACAAAGACTTTATCTCTATCCCTCACATGTCTATAAAAGAAGTTTGACTGCATTTAAAACTTTCCTTGTGAGTTCATCAGTTCTCGATACCACAATACAGTACCATACTATTGGTATCAAATTAAGTACTAGACATGATGCTGGCATATTCTCTCTGGTTCTCCACCATCTTTAGGAACACAGCATACTTCTTGTCATGATACCTGTAGAGGAAGAATTATCATACTCAGTTAAATCTGGTTGACATCAGAGTCCTCTGCAGTGTCAAAAAGCCACTGTTGTGAAAATAAAGGACATGTTAGTCAATCTGCTGGGCCTACGGATGCATCCAACTCTTTTTTCCTGGACAGCAATTAAATGACAAGCAACTACTTGCTGCCCAATGTGCCTCACGGCACAGGAAGACCTAAGTACTAAGTAAGTAAATACTATGGAATGTGTCTGTACAGCCTTGAAAACTGCTCAATTTGTTTTGAGGAGCAAACTTTGCATGGAGGCACCCACAATGGCTACGGGACTTATGATACTCAGCTCGGAGACAATCAGTTTTTGCAGGAGACAAAATAGCACATAAGACGTACCTTTTGTCCTGTAGTCTCGGTCGTATCACTGACCCAACCTTAGCCATGCAGCCCATTGCACTCTGGAAACGTTAAAACACCAGCATGACCAACGAAGTCTAAATAAACATACTTCAAGAGATCATTGACACGATTTTAATCTACATCTTAAGACGATCAATGCTTTTGTCTTTAAACGTGAGTCTGCAAACAGCCTCGGGTCATAACGAATAAGTTCTGTTTTACTGTTTTACAGTATTTCTACAAGCTGCATTGTGATTACTTTCTGGCCATTCTTTTTGACAAGTGCAGAGTTTCCTTTGATTTGTTCTGCCCTGTAATTTTATCTGACCATCGTGACCATCCCCTCCAGGTCAAGCACAAATAGATAAAGGCTGACAAACGAACAAACAACTGAGGTGTCTGTTGACCAGGTCTGACCTGTATAGTTGAAAAGTCCCCTGAAGCGTAGGCTCCAAGAATAGCTGCTCCAACCAGCACTGATTCAGGCTCTGCAGGAAGAACTACAGGCAGGCCTGGGGTAAAAGAAATGATTGAGATTAAGAAAATGAGAATAAAACAGTCCTAATATCATACCACATTTGGTATGAAAATTGACCAAAAAAGCATGCAATACATATTAAAAAAAGGATTGTTCAGGAGGCATGAAAAAAAAGGATCTTTCAGTAGGCTTGCAACCTCTGACCTGTGACATCAGCGTGAGTCTGTACAAATAGCGGATTTTTGCTGAGCCCCCCACACATGAACAGGGTGGTGATGTCATGCCCCGCCCCCTGCAGGGCCTCCAGGATGTGTCTGGTGCCGTACTGGATTAGAAGATGGAATAATATATGGATTGAGCCATCATCATCATCGTACACCCAGTTTACACCAGTATTACTTAGGTACAATACACGTTCCAGTTTTTGACACGACATGATCTGTCATACTGGAAAAGGATCTGTCATCTGATATGTTCAAATAAAACCACTTGGGACTTGAGTACAATACATGTACAATAAAATCTCAAGAGTCCCAGACTAAAGATGACAGAGAAATAGAGCACTAGAAAGGCCGACATTTGCTTGAGAGCAAATACAGCATATTTCAGCCATCTCCCTCCTCATGTAACAATAGACTGTTCCAAAATCACCTATGTGCAAAAATGGAACACTTCTGCTTAAAATGACTTCTAACTACTAATCACACTTATGAGCAAAAATGAATCTTACAAAAAACCCTTCAATAATGGACTCTTCTAGTGCACCCCATGTAGAAAGGTAAAATAGACGACTCCAAAAACACTTCCGCTAAGAAATGGAATTTTGAATCATCAGCCGTCCAAAACCATATTAAAAAAACCCTCTGTGCAAGAATGGACTCTTCCTGTTATACCTCTATGTAAAGTGGAGCGATCCAAAAATACATCAGCTAAAATAGGACATGGACATAATCACCAAAGTCCACAAAATGAATTTTAAAAAATACCCCCTTCATTGAAGAATGGAATCTCCCAGCACACCCTGTTTAAAATTGCACAATAGACAAGTCTAGAAATACTCACAGTACATGGCCTTTTGTATGATAAGCATCCCAGTTCAAAACTGAATTTTGATAAAGTTCCCCGTGCATGAATGGACTCTTCCAGATAACACCAGGCTTGCTGATTGGCTGCCGAATCCTCCTCATGTGTAGTCTTCAGGTGGGGGTCAACTTCCATTCAACAAATGGAATTCAGAATCATCACCCATGTCCAAAACTGAATTTTTAAAAAGTCCCCCCTATGTGCAAAAATGGGCTGTCCCAGTAGTAGTCTTATGTCGAGTGGTTCAGTGCAAAAACACTTCCGCTAAAAAGAGCATTGGCATTATCACCAAAGTCTAAAAGTAAATTTTAAAAAACACCCCCTGTCCAACAATGGACTCTTCCAGCAAAATCAGCTCGCTCATTGGTTGGTCATTAATTGCATTTACCTTGTCCCCCAACCACCTGGATGTCTATGGACTAGGTAGGTAGGTAGATAATTGGATCTACCTGGCACACCTGTGGCCCTGACACACCAGAATGACCTAGAGGTCGTTGACCTCGGCACCTCAACCTCACATATCCAAAACTCTCCCACAAAAACCTCCTTATAGAGCCATTTTGAAGTAATTTATACCAAATATTATACATGGATCCTTTGAATAAGTATCTAGGGCACCTCTGCCCCAAATTTCAGGTCATTTGGATGTAATACCATGGTACAGGGGGCCAAATTATACAGTTTTGGTCCAAAAGTTGCAATAAAACCTCAATAAAATCATTTAAAGAGTAGATGTGAAAAAAATGAAAAAAACACATTTTGGTATTGGCCCACTCTACCCTTGTGCCAAATTTCAGGTCATTCGGTCTAGGAATGGCGGAGATGAATCACTTTGAAGATTTGACAGGAGAAAGAAAGAAAGAAAGAAGAAAGAAACATTACGAATACAATATATTTCACCATACTATGTATGGCTGAAATATAAAAATAACGTTTCCTTCATACAATATATGTTTGTACTACATTATATAAGATTTGAATAGAGAACTCACTGCCAGGGCCTGCACTGTGGCCAGGTACAGGAGTGCAAGGTCTTCAAGGCCGGCACTCAAACGAAGACCACAGATCTGCAAACAAAACCTCCTTTCAAACCATTTATTGTATATTATTGCATACCAACAAATGTATAACATTATCTTCATCTTATCATCCTAGATATAGAAACTGAGATGCTTTGAATTTCACCCTACATCACCCTTACAATGCTACACCTCCTTTGCTGTCCTTGGTGCTGAATGAACAGAGCATCAACAAAATCCACTGGACTGGTGGCAATTGATGCATTTTTAGATAAAAGTTGCAGGCTAACAGAATGGAAACATTGAGTTAACTTCTCAAGATATTTTCATCTTCACGCCCAAGCATTTGTTTTTGATACTGTACCAATTTTTTCATTATCCTTGAGGTAGTCATTCAGTTGCAATTTGGTGCTTTTCAATCTGCTGTAACTTGTTTGGAGTATCATATACATCAAGCATGAAAAATGGAATAAAGGAAAGGAAAAGAAAAAAATGTAGATGCAGAATCTTACCATGCCAGTAAGGGAGGGTTCGGCAAGGGGTGACCTGTTGCCATGGTAATCTGGCCACACCTGGAGACCGCTGGCTAGGGTGGCTGGTGAGGAGAGGTGCTTGTCTGATGCCAGACTGTCAAGGTACGAGTTCAGGTATTCATAGACAGACTTGCCACTGTGAAAAACAGACTGTTATTAATCATCAGCATACTATGGAAGCTGTTTGGCACCATATCTAAATGGATTAAGAGATAAGGCAGCAAGAAGACAGTTGAGGAATGAAGGAAAAGTCACTGTGGGTCCATGAGTATAGCAACATGAGAACATATCACAATATACAGTGCACATGTTGTAGAAGGTGTGGGTACAAAGTTGCACAGATCAAATGGAAGAACTTCTAAAATGGTAAAGAAAAAATAATGCTATAAAATACAAAGGTATAATGATAATTCGCTACCTGCTGTTTGCCTTCTCCTTGAGTTCTGGAAAGGCAGCATGAGTCTCTACAACATGGTCTATCTGCCAAAGTATAAGAGTTGTCTATAAATGGATGGGGACTTTTACCAATGAATTTGTACCAGACATACCTACTTATGTACCTGTGACTGTCATTTTCATACAGCAAGCTGTAAAGTTAAGCTTACTTCATTGTCAATCTCAGGTTATGATTAAATAAGTAGCAGCAATTAAAGCCATCAATATCTTCTTCACTCTGTACAGTGCAGACTTCTGGGTACCTTTGACCCTTTATTGGAGTCAGTCATCCTGAAGACAGTCATATTCCAGCTGATTTTTATTTTCTGAGTTGGATAAATGTTTTGAAAGTCTGTTCTGGTAATTACCACTTTTCCTGTTGCGCTCTGCCCCCCCTCGCTGAGCCAGAGACCTGGCACCATAGCAGAGAAGTAAGGTCCCCACACACCTGGCACAAAGATGGCATCCTTACTGAGCTGGAGGTCAGGAAATAGATAAGGTCAGGCTTCAATTTGGTCCTTCTAAATGCTTGATATCTTGGCTTAGCTATATTCAAAAAGGCAGAATGGTTAAAGGGGAAACAGTTGGATCAACTGTCTTATCATGAAAACAGTTGGGATCTAAAATTACATTTACTTACTGCCATATGACAGGAGGATGTGCCACATATGAGGGAGAGTCGAGCTGTGATTGGCTGATTTTCACAGGGAAGGCCATGACCTTTGACATCTGCACCAACCATTCCTGAAAGAGATTGCACTGCTCTAGAACTGGCAACAAAAAGTTTTATCGGAATTGTTCCACGCAGCATGTTACTGAACATTATAACAAGACACAGCTAAAGAAAACTCAGGAAATTCTGAATTAAAAAAAGTTAAATTACATGTAAATACCTAGTCCCCCTGCATGTGCATCAATGAGTGAGGTCCCCACAGCTGTACCCTCCACTAGCCCCAGCTCTACAGCAGCAGACTTGGTCAGCCCCTTTCCTACCCTCTCACCAGGCGACTGCACTTCACAGCCTGTGGGGAGAGGAATAACAACATACTGTAAATGCATTTAAGTTCGCGGGGATTTAATTTCGCGGTAGCGGGAATATTGACTTTTTGCGGTGGTTTTAATTTCGCGGTAGCACCATGCACTGTAGTCTGTTACTGTTATGAAAATATGTTCGCGGTGGTTTTAAATTCGCGGTGAATTGGCCGCCGCAAAAACCGCGAACATTAATCCACCGCGAACATTTCTGCATTTACAGTATTTGTAACTGACTGGTAAAGCTAGTTCACCTTTATCCACAAGGTTACCTATATCCATTGTTTTTAAAAACAGTATATAACTACCATAGCAAGTCGACGGACGGTGGTTTCAAATTGCACTATTTTCAAAATGTAGAAGTTTGAAACCACTGTCTGTCAACTCGCTATCCTTACGAACACTTTTTTAATAACAACGGATATAGGTTTCCTCGGAGATAAAGGTGAACTAACGTAACTCAGTCAAGGTTACCCAACTAGCCAATTACTCACAGCATTACCTCATCAAATATCGATCAAACTCAACAACTTTAGTTTAAGCACCATGTGCCACTTTCATTTTACCATAACTGCAGAGAAAATCTTATGCGAGTTCAACTCAATACCAATTTTTGCATATTTATCTGAAAGAAGATCTGCTAGTCCAATGTCCTGCCAGAAACTGTCGCTCCACTCTTCAGATGCAGAGTACGTCCACTTGCAGACCAGGCTGCACAGGGATCTGGGATAGAATAGACAGGAAGGAGATGTTACGGGCAGGTTTGGAGTTGGTTTCCATAGTTTCCGCAGGAAAGCAGACCTGTTTCAGGTGCTGAACACCATCTACACACAGGTAAACATACCTGTCCTTGGTGCTGAATATCATCCACATACAGGTAAACACACATAACTCTGGTGCTTAACTCCATCCACACACAGACAAACATACCTGTCCTTGGTGCTAAGCACCATCCACACACAGGTAAACATACCTGTCCCCATGCCAGTGACAGAGAGAAAAAAAGCAAAAATATAACATTGGTTTCCAACCTTGTGAAAATTTGGGGTAAGTCCCAATCTAATTTGTTGGTTACATAAAGTTTAGTCTTTTCAACATACCTGTCCCCAGTGCTAAACACCATCCACACACAGGTAAACACACATGTTCCTAGTGCTAAACACCAGCCACACACAGGTAAACATACCTGTCCTTGGTGCTGAACACCATTCACAAAAATGTAGGAACATACCTGTCTTTGGTGCTGAACACAAGCTACACACAGACAAACAGACCTGTCCTTGGTGCTGAGCACCATCAATATGCATATGCAAACAGACCTGTTCCTGGTTCTGAACACCATCCACACACAAGAAACACACATGTGTCTGTTGCTGGCATGAATGCAGGTCTAAAAGTGTGTCATCTGCAACTGAAGAGTCTATTATGGTGACTCATTACAGGTTTCCTAAAAATTCAAGATGACAGAACAAAATTTACAGAAAGCACTTTGACACACAGGAAACAATGTCAATCTGACCTGGAAGTACTTCCTGTAGCCCTCCATGTCAGATAGTCAGGTAACTCAAACATGTGACCTGCCTTGTCCCAGCATGCCTCACCAAGATTCTGTTCATGGACAAAAGATTCAGAATCTAATGTAATCTGCATTATAATGACAACATTTAACTGTTACAGCAAATTACCATTGAGAAAAGAAAACAATAGATCATGGCTCAACCAGCATAAAACTTGCATCAGGCTCTTAAAGGTGCTTTGTGCTTTCTACATTGTAAAAGATTGACATTGGAGAACAGAATCCTGTCTTTCCGTCAAGATATAAAAATGC
The DNA here is from genome assembly GCA_019207045.1 of Branchiostoma floridae x Branchiostoma belcheri. Taxonomy (NCBI): domain Eukaryota; kingdom Metazoa; phylum Chordata; class Leptocardii; order Amphioxiformes; family Branchiostomatidae; genus Branchiostoma; species Branchiostoma floridae x Branchiostoma belcheri. The sequence goes on along the minus strand of CM033037.1, from coordinate 14,598,040 downwards.
TTCGTGGTGCCAATGGTTGTAAGTTAAGGACCATAACAATAAAAAAAGCAGCAGAAAAAACGGCAATGTTAAAACTCAAGTCAACAATTCCCGTGGAGCTAAATTTCCCTAGCTGAATACACAAATATGTATGATGTTACCTCTTTTAGCCAGAGTAGTTTGGGGGGTGCCATTTCTGGAGAGATTGCTCCGCCTACATATTTCAGCACGGCATGATGGGTAGCGTTTATTCTCTCTGCCTGCTCCGTGGCTCGATGGTCCATCCATAGGACGATGTTCTGCTCATTCTCGCCTGAGCAGGAAAACAAATGACACGAATTAACAAAGATCTTTTCCACAACCGAAGGACTAATCTCTAGCAATGTTTCTGTGACTGTAACCATTCTCAAGCTAATACAGTACTGACTTGCTTCACACTGTGTGCAGGTTGGTGTCGCTGCTGCAATGTGAAGAACATTGAAGATTAACTTTTCATCTGTATGAAAAGAGCCTTGTTTATCTATTATTTACCTGATGAAGCCATTATTGACAGATAGACAATATTTGTAAAACTTCAAAAAGCTTCCAAATTTATCTTGACAGTCCAAATTATATTATGATGAATGTTTTCTTGTTTTTTTCTTTATCTTTTTTAGTTGCTGAAGTTGTTGAATCATACCTGACTTGCTGACTGTGAGAGGGTTGCCCTTCTTGTCCAGCAGGACCAGTGAACAAGTTGCATCAAACCCGATTCCACGGACCTGGGTCACATCCACTGTTGAGGTCACCTCCTGCACGTGGCAGAAATCACACACCTGATTGTTTAAAGTTCTTCTTTTTCCATTGCCAGTATTTCATGTCTAGAGTGAATCTTTATACAAGTGCCATGAGTGGTCCTCAAGTAAAAAAACTTCTTAGCTTTGGGGAGTGACCAGTCCAAAATTTTGTGGTCCTTGTCCAGGTCTGGTACACTCAGTTCAGTACACTATTGTAACAGATACCAACATGGCAGCCTTAAAATTTGGAAAACAACGGAGATCGACTATTGCTATAGGATAGACGTTGGATGCAACTCAGCCTAGCACCCTAACCTTATCCTCAAATCTTAACTCTAACCCAAGCCCTAACCCTAGTCATGATGGGCTAAGTTGACAAGTGGATGTCAGGCTGAGTTGAGGGCATTTGGCCAAGTTTTAACTGGACCAAGTTGGTAGAGTGACAAAAGTTGTCTTGATCCCTTTAAGGAATGGAACTTCGTAAATGCTGAACGTCCTGCAAAGAGGAAGAATAATGAAGAGAATGAATACTAATGCACTTTTTGCCACCCTAAAAGTCAGATGATTTCTTCCTGTATCACCTTAACGACTGTGCAACAGGCAGTCCAGATGTCATCTGATGACTGCTGGTAGAAGTCTGGTTGGGGGTTCCATGTTTGGATGGGATGTTCTGCCGTGGACCGTACCCGTCCTGTTCCATCAACGAGCGCCGCACGTGCACTACCCGTACCTACATCCACTCCCACATAGTACCGCTCGGTGTCACCCATACTAAACTACAGGGCTGGAAAATAATTGGATTGTAAGCTCTTGTAGTCCATTTATGAAGAAACACACTTAGAGGACATTAACCCTTAAAGGGACATAATGTAAAATCAAAGTCACTGTTTTCGGTCATTTCTCTACATAATGAGTTGAGTCTACCTTATTACACTGCACAGCAATATTTACAACGTATGGATACGACTTTGTTGTGCCGTGAGGATGTCTTGAAATATGTGCACTTCCCTCTGCCGCTTGAGTCGTCCGCCATTTTATTCAACTCGCCGGCGAGCCAAAGTGCACTTTAGAACGCGTTCGGTGGTTCTCTCGAATCATTACTGAAGTTTGTTGAAAGTCCCGGGCGCTACGCTCTGAAGATCTGCCACCGCAACGGTCGATTCGGAAATCTACGGTCGGCTCACTTCCGGTAGTTAGTGAATTTGGTCGCGGCTTACTTTGACGTTGTTAATTAGCACTAGAAATGTGATAAAATGACGCAGATAAGTTAGAAATAAGTTGCAAATGTCAATCTGAATGGAGATTTTCAAGTTCAGAACATTTGAAATTTTGGTGCCATATTTCTACATTATGTCCCTTTAAATCGTAACAAATGATTAATAACCTATCAAATATTCCTTGAATGTGACTGATTCCTTGAATGTCAGCCTGAGTTGCAAATTCATTGAAAGGAGTGATCTAATGCAATGATATGATATGATAAATGTTGATAACACATATCATTATGATAGCTATGCTATGATAACACGTGACGTTATCATGAATTATTTCAACTATATGAAGCTTTAGATTATGTCCCATATGTTATCATCCCTAAATTTTAAGTCTGGGAAAGAAACAATTACTTCAATCAATGAATCAATCAGCCAATGTCATCAATCAGTCAATCTATTCTATTCTTCTATAGGGATTAATCTTATAATAGTACGTCCTTATTACTTACCATATCACAAATCCAACACGAACGAAGTTTGACTTCGCGCCAAACAACCTTTGACCAGCCAAGGGACGTTACCCTTTAACCTTTCACCCATTACCTAACAAAATGGCGGTGGAAGACGTGATGGTGGAGCCGTGGTACATGATGCAGATGGTACAGGCCTTTCTACAGGTGAGTATCGCACGAAAATTCTTCTACACATTAATCATGTAATGTATTATTACGCCAGAGTCATGTTTTACTTGTATGATGCCATATAGAGCAGCGATTGGCACTGAAAAGTGACGTTACACAACAGGAGGTTTTACGTTACTACCCTGTTGTTACACCCTGTTGTTACCCTGGGGGCCGGCCTGGCCTTGCGAAGTTTTTTACCATAACGGATTGTAGATAAGCTATTACGATATAGCGGATAGCTCCCCAGCACAACATAACCGCTATGCTGTGTCGTTTCTCAAAACAAACAAATCAAAGAAACAACCCAACCAGCAAGTTGTGCTCAGCCGGCCGCGTTAGCAGGGGTTGTCAGGGACAAACCAAAAACGATCGCGAGGGGTGGGTGATCTGGAAGTAAGGCAGTTTTTCAGATTGACAGTTTGTACTTTTATTTCTACCCTTCTTCATTGTTTGGTCATGAGAATTTCTTTGAAATTTCAATTAAGATCAGTACACATGAATTTTTTACTTAAAGCAAAACATATCGTTACAAGCTACCTGGTACATAACGTTACGAGTTAAGTTCTAGACATTTAAAGTGGAATATCAAAGCTTACCGAGTAGAGTCAACTTCTTGCTTCATATTTGTATGTGGGAGCAGTTAATGTCTCTAAAACAAGGTTTATCTAAGCAGATCAAGAGTACAAATCTATCTGTAATCTGTTGCAATCAAAGTATGAAAATGTTTCCTCCCCCAGGCCCCAGTGTACCACATCGTGATCGAGGTGCTGTTGATAGTGTGGATCATCGGCCTGCTGTTCTCTAAGAGCTACAGGATCCAGGAGAGGGTACAACTCACGGAGAAGGTGAGACCTCTGCTAAAAACAGTCTGATTTACAGCAGAAATGTTGGGCTAAAGTAGGCTAAAACAGTTGCATATTCAGTAGAACTATTGGATTCAAACACTGTATAAAAACAGTCCGATTTACGGTAGAAATGTTGAAACAAGATAAATCATTAAATGGGCTAAAACAGTTGGATCTACAGTAGAAATGTTGACTCTAGACAATTTGGCTAAAGCAGTGTCATATACGGTAGATTTATTAGAATCAAACACTGTTTTCATCTTTACTTCTTGTTGAATGCTTGCTAAAACGATGTCAAAGAATCAAGGGTGTTAAATTGTGTGATAAGTTACTTAATTCTTAACATACCATTACATTTGTAACAGGGCTCTAGCCAGCTTCCGTTTTTCCGTCAATTGACGGAAATTCGCTGCGTCTGACGGAAAAATTTTAAAAGCAATCCGTCAACCTCGACGGACAAAAATCCTTGGTGGAAGCTATAGGCGGCTTTAGGATGCCGTCCACGGCCGTAAAACCCACGCACTGTTTGTTTTGCTATTGTTATGGCTGTTGACAATGTGTGTTGGCGCTCTTTCGCATACGATAATCTCATTAAAACCGGTTTTTCACGGTCTCAATGGCAACATTTACTACTTTTTAGTGTCATGGGAAAATAAGTTTTCGCGGTTTTCACGACGACTGGAATCGGCTGACGGAAAAAAAATTCGAGCTGGCTAGAGCCCTGATTTGTAATATATCAAGTAAATTTGTACGTTTAAGAATCATATTCAGTTGCTTGAGTAAGTTTTTTGGCATATCTTATTACCTCCAGATGTCTAACCTTTATCGACATATCTTATGCTGTCAGCTGCTTCTCTTCGCAACAGCAGACTTCTTTGTCTTTAGACATGTCAAGAGGACGCAAGTATTGTTATACCACAATCTCCAAATGTTTAAGGGAGAATTTGAATAAATGTAATGTTTCTCCATTTGTAGGAGAAGGAAGACCTGTTGGCTGAGTGGAAGCCAGAGCCGCTGGTTCCAGACACCCCTGAAGACCACCCTGCACTACACCCACGGGTCGTGTCTGGGTCAGTAGGGACTTTTCTGACTGATTTGCTTTGTACTGCAGCTATAGGTGTCACTGCCTGCTTGGACTTGAAATTCTTTTGCAAACTTCAGCATTTGAAATAAAGAATGCAATGAAGGTTTTGTAATTTTTTAAGAAACTTAAGTGTCAAATATATACTTTATATTAGTGTACATTTATCTACTAGTATGTAAACCTACACTGTAAATCCATTGTAAAAAGATTATATGCACAAAAGTGCATACAAATTTAGCATTCAGAGCCCAGTGTACATACAATGGCATCTAATCTGCATGATCTATGTGCACAATCAAATTTTAGTAATTCTATTGGAACTGTTCACCGAATAAAAACATAATTATGATCCTGTGTTGTGATTGGTTGTGGTTTCCAGGAAAGCAGGGTTAAAGGTCGTGGTGGATGGAAAGGAATGTCTGAACCTGGCCACCCTCAACTTCCTAGGCATGCTGGGTAATAAACGGATTGAGGTGAGACAAAGCCTGCACATCTGTATGCTAAGCCCCTAGTTTTGGGATTAATGACTTTGTTACTTAAAGTTGTTTCTATTTCCTTGTTTGCTGTGCTCTTCAAAAATCAAACTTCATCAAGCTTTATCAGGATCCACATTGCAGGCATGTTACTCAATTGCTCATCAATATGTTCATTACTTTCGTTGTGTTGAATAGTGAACTAAAGCTTTGACAATTATTACAATGAGCGGTAAACACTACATGTATACACAAAAAGAGTTGTAGCTAGTGTACTGTTCATGTCCAAAGCATTTGAGCAACACATGTCTTTACTTGTTTTTTCTCTTCTCTTCTCTCTTGTAGAAAGCTGCCAACACAGCTCTGTACAAGTACGGGGTTGGATCCTGTGGACCCAGAGGCTTTTATGGAACAGTGGGTAAGTTACATAAGTACAGTCAAACCTGCCCAAGACGACCACCCGGGGGACCGGAAAAAAACGGTCGATTTGGACAGGTGGTCGCTGAGAAGAGTATCGACTCAAAACATGCCCGATGCAAAGTATAGATGGTTTCCGTTGTGTTTAATGGCAAATAGAAAGCACACAGCACGCACGCAAAGAAGCGAGGTCTTTAATGTCAAATACAGCACGCATACACTGTAAACTGTAAATTTAACCCCAAAATCCGACGCAAAGCTGGCCGATCTCGGCACAAAATCGCGCTATTTATCATCAAAAATCGATGAAAACCTCAATTTTGAAAATAATGCGGTCGTTATGGGTGCCAATTTGGGCCGGTCGCGGTCGCGTTGGCCAGGTGGTCGTTGAGAAAAGGTCGCTTAATGCTTACGTCAATGGGAAAATAAATCGGGACCGAGAAAAAGCGGTCGAAATGGCCAGGTGGTCGCTGAGAAGAGGTGGTCGCTCGGGCAGGTTTGACTGTATTGATTATGACTACATTTTGTACAAAAATCAGGAAATGAATTAGCTTGAGGCCAAATATTAGGCCTTTTATAAGCAAAGGTATAATAATGACGATAGCCCACAGACTAAGAAATATGTCAGATCTTTAAAGAAAATTATTTCTAGGTGAAAAAAAAACATGACAATGGTTCCATCACTTAAACACCTTTCCTTGCAGATGTTCATCTTGACCTTGAAGATAAACTTGCCAAGTACACAAGAACAGAAGAGGCCATCCTCTATGCCTACGGCTTTGCCACCATCGCCAGCGCTATCCCAGCCTACTCCAAAAGAGGCGACATTGTTTTCTGGTACGACACATTCTTGCTTTTTGTTCAAGTTGAATCTACATGTATATGTCACAGGAGAGATGTCGATCCAGAAGAATCGTCGATTCTCCTAGGAGAGATCTCGATCGGAGCTGGTCCTAGGGCCAGCTCCGATCGGGGTCTCTCCTAGTAGAATCGACGATTCTCCTAGGAGGGATCCCGATCGCAGTCTGTTTCCAATATCTTAGCATCATTTGAGTTTGGATCGGAGTTGGCCCTAGGAGAGACCCCGATCGCAATCTATACTAGTAGAATCGTCGATTCTCCTAGGAGAGACCCCGATCGGAGCTGGCCCTAGGACCAGCTCCGATCGAGATCTCTCCTAGGATAATCGACGATTCTACTGGATCGACATCTCTACTGTGACATTATATGACCTTATCTTCTTACAATTCAAAATCTGCTTGAGAATATTGCAATATTGATTTTGGTATATTCCTTTACACTTTCAAAACAATTGCAATATGTTGTCCTGTTTTGCTGATGTTTCAGACAGTAACATGTACAATTAGATTATTTTGCTAATCTCTGGAAAAGAAAAATGTTTCTTTTCAAACAAACAATTCATCTAGCTTTATACATGTATGTTTTACCTTCTTCTGCAACCCCCTTACCACCCTCCAGTGATGAGGGAGCCTGCTTTGCCATCCAGAAAGGCCTGCTGGCCTCCCGCAGCAAAGTGGTGTACTTCAAACACAACGACATGGAAGACTTGGAGCGGCTTCTCAAGGAACAGGCTAAGGATGACAAGAAGGTGTGAGAATGTTATAGATAGATGGTTTATTGCGCAACAATTGTATCAGTGACAATGTATGGCAATGTATATACAATAAAAGGTACAGTCTAACACTACACATATAAGTTATATTGCAATAATTTCGGTTACTACAATACTAGTGGAAAATACGGCAGGTACCGTATTACAATTTCGGTTACTATAATACTAGTGGAATCTACGGTAGGTATTATATAATCTTCTTTTCTGTGAGTCATTGATAAAGATAGGTTAAAGAACTATTAAAAATATTAAATTGCTGCATTGGAAGGAAAGTTTGATTCCAGGCTTGCTGATATATTAATGTTGTTGAATATTGTTTTCCATGTAGAATCCCAAGAAGGCTGCTGTCACCCGGAGGTTTGTTCTGGTGGAGGGGATATACATGAACTACGGAGACATTGTCCCCCTGCCAAAATTGGTTGGTACTGCAGCAAAACACTGGCTTTGACCTTGTAGCATTTGTACTGTGTGTGCTTTTGTTTTAAATTGATAAGTTTATACTAATCAGCTATTTAGGGCACGAAAAATGAAAAATTATACCTAGATTTCCAAAACGTGTTGTTGCCAGTTATTGGCCTAAGGAGAAATAGTCACATGTTTAGTACAGTTTAAGAATCTGTAAAACCATTTCAAAACAGGACAGCCTTTCATTTGAAGTGCTTAGCACAAGCATGTAAATGGTACTAGTAAATGAAAATGATGCGATGTACAAAGAAAACCAAAATTACTTGCTTGTCTTCTCTTGTTCTAGGTTGAACTGAAGTACAAGTACAAAGTCCGGATCTTTATCGAGGAGAGCGCGTCCTTTGGAGTACTGGGAGACAACGGCAGGGGAGTCACAGAGCACTTTGGTGTTCCTGTGAGTTGGTTTGACTTGTTTTTACAAGGCTTAGCACTGTTTTTGCTTTATTTGTTTGTTTGTATGTTGACAGTTTTTGAACAGCTTCATTGAGATTATTGTGAATGGATTTTTTATGGGTTTGTCTTTGCTTAAAAAAAAACATTCTAGTAATGAGATATTGGGAAGATATGATTACTTTCATCAAGGGTTCATACTTGAAAAATGAAGAATTATATACCAGTCCTGGATTTACTCTACTCCACTCTACTTATTGTAGCCTGAGTATCAGCCTGGTTGGTTTACTGGTGCTCCTATACTTGTTGAGGGGTGAGAATTGGAGCCCTGGTAAACTAGCCAGGATGATGCTCAGGCTAACTTTGATAAGGTCAAATCATGCCAGCAGGAAAACATGGGAAAACACTTATTGTCTTATATATTAAACTTACGACTTGGGAAAACTCTGACTTATTGTCAGCCTTGTCATGATTTTCCTCCTCAGATAGAAGACATCGACCTGATCAGTGCTAACATGGAGATGTCCCTGGCATCTATCGGTGGTTTCTGCTGTGGAGACTCCTTTGTTATCGACCATCAGGTAATTTCTTCCTCAATGATACAGAATTTTGATAGTCCAAAGGAAACGAGGTCCAGAGTCACTGATGAAAGACACCGAATGGTTGTCTGAAATGTCTGACCATTTCCAAAATTATATCCAGTTGCTTGAGTAACTGATTTTCGGCATATCTTATGGATTGATCACAGAGTTATTTTTAATAACAAATGTTCCCTGCCCCACCCCACTCCAGCGCCTGTCTGGTCAAGGCTACTGTTTTTCAGCGTCTCTCCCCCCCATGCTGTCAGTGGCAGCGTCCGAGGCACTCCGGATCATGGAAGAGAAACCTGGTAAGGTCTTTCCTTGTTTAGGGTGGGACAATTATTTGATACTCGTATATAATTTTCATGATCAAACTGTATGATATGCCACATTTACGGCAACATGTGGCTGCTGATAATTGTCACACCTTTGCCCTATGCAGAAGTACTGTTGTTTGACCATACCTGATGGTACAAAGTTGGTAGCACTAATAACACTCAAACTTGTCCTGGCTGTATCTAAGTCAGTATTATGTTTCAGTAATGGTTTGAGAGGCACAAAGTAGCAGCTAAGGTTGACTTCCAGTTTATTGAACAGGAGTTGTAAGAGAAATTTCCAAACTATAAATCAGGTACTGTACTGTACAATATTCAAACACTACGTGTCACTGTTCTTCAGGTATATTTGAGGAGCTGAGGACAAGATGCCAGTGGCTACATACTAAGTTGTCAAGGTAAGACATACACAGGTTTCTTTCAACTTTCTTTTGATTCTGGTGTTTGACCATAATTTTCTTTCTCCCATTTCAATAGAATGTTTTGATGTGACCTTTCAGTTATACTCATTGCATTGCTTTTTCCCTCTGACCTTTTCATTGTTTTTGCCCTCTGACCTTTTCATTGTTTTTGCCCTCTGACCTTTTCATTGTTTTTGCCCTCTGACCTTTTCATTGTTTTTGCCCTCTGACCTGATGTGTTCTGTTGGTACAGTATTCCTGGACTGAAAGTTTGTGGAGAGCCCATATCCCCCATCATGCACCTGCAACTGGCAGCTCCGTCTAGTCGTGCAGAAGACACGAAGAAACTTGAGACCATGTGCAATGAGGTAATAAAGATTTTGGTTCAGTTTTTTATCCAAAATACTAAAACTAAAAGTGGAATTTTGGCACGTCAAATCTGTAAAAAAAAATATTATTACACCCAGCATGTGGTTAGAACTAGATAGACTGGAAAATATTTTGCTGAAATGTAGCTTTCCTTAATTCCTCCAAAGTTGTAAACATTAGTGTTTTTGCTGTGGGTCTTTTCAGTCAATGACCATATCTGTAGTTGTGGATTTTGATTGAATTTTAGGATTTTCAATACATGTTTCTAATTGTTTAATTCAGTTAACAATAATGGATTAAGTACCACTGAGGCATTCAGTACTGGGAATTATATACATGGACTGCCAGCCCAGGCCTTTCGGCTGTAGGTGACACATAGAAAATAAAACTCTCTCCTTCCAGTGTATGATTCAGGGCGTGGCTCTGACTGTGGCACGTTACCTGGAGCAGGAAGAACACCTGGTGCCACCTCCCAGGTAGGTCATCTTCTCCTTTCTATTATTACGCTGATCTAAGGCCCCGTTCACACTTGCGCTTGTATTCAAGTTTGAGTGATGAATGTCCCTTGAAATATTTGAATTAGCCTCCATATCTTATCCGGTTGTATAGCCAGGATATCTAACCTTGATCGATGATCCAGTGTGCAAATGTATAGTTATTGGACCCCACCTTATGAATTTTGATCATCAAAAAATATACTTGAACAGTACACAAAGATTGTGCTGAAAGTTTGTGTGGTTTTGTAAGGATTAAATGGTTTCTAGAAACATGTTTTAATCCTTTAAGATTTAATGTAAAATATGAAGAGCTTGATCAATTGTTTTTCACGCTTATTTTCCCGCCCCCAGCATCAGGGTAGCTGTGAACGTGGAGCTGACAGAAGACGACATCGATCACGTGACCTCCGTCATCAAGAACGTGGCAAACATGGTTTTATAAAGAAACACCTGTTACTGTATATTAGAAAGTCTTTATCCAAACATAGTGAACAGAATAAAAATGCCAATGAAATGAAATGTGGTGGGCTTTGTTAATCTCCAGGAAGATCTTGCTATGGCATAAGATACATGTAGTATCATAAGCTTGGGAAGGAGTTTAGCTGGCAGAGTTCATTTGCCACAGTGGGGTCCCAAGCTTATGATAGTATCTTATGCCACAGCAAGCTTTGCCTGGAGATTAGGCTTTGTGCCTCAAGAGCTAGGCTCCATACAAGTACAAGTCATCTTGAATTAGATCAAGTAACTAAACGTGTTAATGTAGCACTATCAAATGTTGTCCTATCTACTTGAAATTTCTTTTATAAACACAATGTGTGGTCATGGCCAAGTAAGTAACCTGTGGAAAGAAATATCAGCTCTTCCAAAACAAACAATGTATGGTCTGTAACTTTCCCTGCCTATTAATACTGAGGTGGACATGATCCAAAGTAGACAATGATAGGTAGTACACAAGAATTGGTAGTGCTACTTTAGTATAGTCTGAAAACAACAAACAAAACATATAGATACTAGCCTCTGGGTGTTGGCTAGTGAGTTGATGACCCATCTTTTTGGATGGGTAATTACTGAATTTAAGTTACATTTAGGTAAATTTCTCTTGCATATGTTAGGATTTTGTTTAACAGAAAAACATTTTTTTTAAATGTTGACATGATGGGAATAACATTTAGATTGTTGCTTACTCAACTTATTTAATTGTTAAGAGTTTGAATGTGTTTCAAAATACAAAATGATCAGGCTTAACTAAAGTGATAGAGATACGCCAAAAATAGTTACTCAAGCAACTGGATATGGTTTTGAAACGGTCAGACGTTTCGGATAGAATCCACTATCCTTCGTCAGTGACACTGAAGAGATCTGGAAGAAACAGGTCTTTTATACTCTAACTATGAATGAAGACAATTTCAGATGACCAATAGGAAAGGTTGTAAGACAATTCAGACTGAAGACAATTTGGATTCCAAAGAAAACAAAGCTAAGCCAAAGTCAAGCTGAAGACAATTTGGATTTCAAAGGATAGCAAGGCTAAGACACAGTTAATCTCCAGATCTCTTCAGTGTCACTGACGAAGGATAGTGGATTCTATCCGAAACGTCTAACCGTTTCAAAACCATATCCAGTTGCTTGAGTAACTATTTTTGGCATATCTTATTACCTGGATGTCTAACCTACATCGACGTAAAGTGATAGAGTTTTTTTTTAAATTTTTGACATCAGCACAAGATATTGCTGGCAAAATACAACTGCAATGTGTTTTGAAGTTGCATCTTATGCAACTTATGTTTTCAATGTGTTTGAGGGCTTGTTGCACCACTGTGCTTTTTGTGAAAATGACCCCTTTTTGGCAATTTCTCCTCAAAACAATGCTTTTTGTATTATCAGTAGTGTTATAGAACAAGTCACTGGTGCAACTAAAGCCACTGTTTTACTGCAGTATTGAGAGCATTTGCAAGAAAGATAGAAAGAAAGAGAGCATGCATCCAAAATGTGCATGCCAAAAAAAAAACTAAGCCAAAAGACCTTTAATTAGTTTGAACATACCCCGGTACATGTGTATGTTGAGATATGGCCAGCTGCAACTTAGGCAAGGATATACATGTAATGTGTGTACATGTAATGTGTGTATTTGTAATAGTTTTGGTGAATAGCAAAGCTGCATATAGGGAAAAGTGTACAAAGTAGATCGGCAGAATGAAGTAGATTTGTGGACAGTTGTTTTCTCAGAAAAGACAATGTGAGAAGTATTTGATTTAGTATTTTTCATTTTATCAGAGTTTTTTTTATATGGGACCAAGTTACGGAAGAAACCATTATTGTTCATGTTACTACGACTTTATCTACCATAAATAGCTTAGCATCCTTTTGGTCATGTTATATTTGTATATGTATGCTACAATGAACTTAAGTTAGTACCAGTACATTAGACCTAGTTATTGAAATATCTACGAAGCAAGTGCCTTACCATAACAAATTAATACAAACATGTAGAAGTGTAGATGTAGAAGTGATCTATCAATGTGTAAAAGATAGCAAATGCTATAGTATATGTTGTATGTTACTATTTTAAAAGTTATGCTATGTGTTGAATTAGATCAGAGATGCTTTGTTTTATGGATGACACCCTCTGAAGACCACAAGTCTATGAAGGTAGAAAATGAATCAAGCTTTGTTGGGTATAGGCTGTTTTGTTCTACATTTGTATGTTACAAATTTAGCTCTTCTTGGCTCATCTTTTGTAGTATGGTCAAGTTATGATGAATTCTTGCAATTGTCATCCATGAGATGAAGTTTAAGTGGCCTTGTATATTAGAAAATAGTTGGAAAAACTGGTTCTTTTTGTATGAACATGTTGAAGGGAGGTTCAGTATCTTTACTTTCAAGTGTTTCATGATATTGGTAGAAGTGTTTTTCACTGGTCTCACATGTACATATTAGTAAGTCTGGTTAGTTCAATGTGTGTCTTAATGTTAGTCATGTTGTATCTCCTAACAGATTTGTGTTTTCCCTTGGTACATATTTCACTTTGTTCATTTTTACACTGTATGCCTTGCCACCTGTTCTCACTCGAACTACTCTATGGCATGAACATGAAGGGCAAAATACCAGACTGGTGGTTTTCTTTTCTTTCAGTATATATTTGAGATACTCGATAGACATTTTCACAATCAGGGTTGTCAATACTGTAACTCTTGACTTGTAACTGGTAACTTAGTTTTAGTGACTTGAGCAGTCACTATTCGACTGCTAAATTGTAACATAACGCAGTAAAGACAGCTGCAGACATATTTTGTAATATATTTACAAACTTTAATGCCTACAAGTCAGCATCATGAGTTATACAGTTCAAAATACAATATAAGCTACTAAAATTGACATGTTGAATAAAAGAGCATGGTTATAATGTAGGTGTACATAATACAGTCTCAGGTATGTAGTTTATGTTGTAATTGTGTGTTAAGTGAATGTTGCTTATCATGTATTATCATATACCTAGCAGGTAACAATTGCAATTGTAGCAAAAACAGGTGACATTCTATCAGGCACTTTCTTCATGAACATTGAACATCTAATTTTAACCATCTTCCTGCTATAGTATGGGCACATCAATGCACAAACTCCATGTCAGTTACATCTTTAACAGGATGTTAAAGGCAACCTAAGCAATATCATATTGTTAAAAGTGGAAATATTCTGAATAAGGCAGTCTGTATAATATTGACATCTAATGCACTATTTTAGCACATTTACATCATTATTTCATAAATTGAGCCGTTAAAAACAGCGCGGGAATGAGTTGCACAAGGATTCCAGATCAAGTCCTAATTTTTGGGGGGTACAATAATAAGGAATATCCTCGTGCAACTTGTCTCTGGGCTGTTTTTAACCGCTCAAAGTATCAAATTATGATGTAAATGTGAGAATACAGTGCAGTAGATGTCAATATCATGCAGATTGCGTTATTCAGAATATTTCCACTTTGACCCTGTAATATTGCTTAGGTTGCCTTTGAGGGCCTAGTTATATCTGTGGTATGACGCAGTACGATGGCAAACTTAAGGCATAGGTAGTTGTGCATGTGTCACAAAATTCAGCTGTCTTCTTACAAAAAAAGACTTAAAATTCCCTGTCTGCAATTGTTTCTGCTGCAGCCTGACATAAAAATCGTAAAACGACAAATGTAAGCGTATCATGACATACACAAAATTTTGTCTTAGCACATGCATCTTGGCAACAAAACATGTATCTGGGGAACATAAACATGATTCTACATTTTCAACATTGTCCATTCAATGTCCATTGAATTAATCCACATTCTTTTGCACAGATGGGCACAGATACATGATCTAGCCCCTCACTGTGGCATTGGAACTACCAACGGTGTATTACTTAAGCGTCTGTCCTCATGGAACTGTGGAAAAATATACATGTGTGCCAATGTCCAGGTGTAGAACAAACTGTGGTCATTTTCAATTCTCTCTCCCATCAAAGGTTTCAATAGAATATAGTTCATTAGAAATTGTACTTGTGCTGCCTTTGATTTGAAAAACCACAACTGTAATCAGAGATGCCTTTTACCTTTGCTATGATTGCATTGATTGCAAAATACTTTTTCTTTACCTCAGCGACACTGCTATTATAGTCTTAACAGAATTCATTTTTTCCAGTCAATGCTATCCAATATGAAACTATAATGGAATGCATCAATCAGAGAAGCTTTTACATTTACACATGTACTAGGATTGGAAAGAAGTCTTTCTTCCAATCAACAATGCAATTTCATTTACTGGCACTTCAGTTAGGTGTTACATGTAATATCTACACACCTACTGATGTAATAACATGTATGTACAAGAATACTTGGTCAATATCCTCCAAAAATCTATATTCTGACAATCTAACTTCTGAAAACATCTTAGAGACATAGACAAGGTGCAGCAAGCTCATGATATATTCCCAGTTCTGTAACTAAGCTAATAAATGACAACTTAAGTGTCTCTAACATAAATGAATAGCATTTGTTTCGGAATGAAATAATGCTGGTAATACAAGTGCTCCAAGAGTTAATGTGGTATGTATACATGTGGGTGTCATTAAGGTTAATCTAGTCTGAATTAGCTATAAAGTTATAGTTCCCTAATGATTCAAATGCAACCTGGCATAGACTAGAGGAGTCCTTAGACCTGATAACTAGGCTAAACATAGAACTCATAGGATTCGCTGATAACATGAACAGATTTCCACATCAACATGAAAATTCATCTCTTTTGGTAAATTACATTATGTGGAAATCAAACAGTATGCCAATACAAAAATTGAATTCATCAAGTTTCAACTTAGTCCCTCAGTCCTCTTTAGCTGTCTTACCCAGATGCTATGAAGAAGACACATTATGCATGTGTTACTTCAGCAAAGAGTCAAAGGTACTGTAAATGCATTTAAGTTTGTGGGGATTTACTTTCGCAGTAGCGGGAAAATGGAGTGTTTGAAGTGGTTTTAAGTAGACTGTAGTAAAAAATTATCATGGAAAAATTTTCACGGTGGTTTTAAGTTTGCGGTGAAGTGGCCACTGCGAAAACCACTGACATAAAACCACTGCGAACATTTCTGCATTTACAGTACATTACACATGCATAAAGTCTCCTGTCCATAATAACTGGAGAAGATACCTGAAGGGGACTGAACAATTCAGTTTTAAAATTCCAGTGTGTCCAACTGAACCATTTTTTAGTTGGCAGTTTGATTCCCCTTCAAAGATTTCCACATCAGTTGGTGCCATGATCACAGTGTATGTAATGTTGAAAAGCTGTATTATCCATTCAATGATTACAGGAAAAAATTTCCTGTCTCTTATCGTCTTCAAAATATATCTTCTTCTTCTTCCTCTTCTTAGGCCACACCAATCTACTTCACTGGTTCTCAGAAATTACAAAATTGAAGTTAAGCAAGCGCTCAAGAAGGTTGCAAGGAAAACCCCAAATAAGGCAATGCGACCTGCCTGATCGTTTGAGTTTCTCATGAATAAACAAAGGTTCCAACAAACAAAACTTGCACCTAAGTACAAGTTCAATGACATGTATATTCACTCCCGATAGTTTGCTTGCCAGGATGCAGCCCTCAGACTCTATTTTCAAGTCGTTATTTCAATTTACCGTTAAGCTGTAAAATCCGAGAACCAACAAAGAAAATTCCTGTGGCCCTATGACTTTTAGATATCCGTTTGCATGACATGGCCTGCTATTGACAACATGGGAGCACGAGAGGGTTTTAGTTCTACATGGGTAACCTCTCCACGGCTTCTGGCGGCAAGTGCATCCTGTCATCCGGAGCCACGGACACCGACACAGGGATGTGCAGCCTCTGCGCCTCCTCTGCCGTAATGTGGATCCTCTCGTCCGCGGACGGGTTGAACATGAGCTGCGGGATCATCTGCGGGACGAAGTTTCCCGGGTAGGTGGAAACGGCCACCTGGGTGGGCTGGACGGGCGCCGGCCTGACGATGTGTTCAGTCTGCACGCCCAGGGACTGGAGCTCGTGGACGTCGATGGTTCTGGAGAGCTGCGCGGACGCAGACTCAGCCTCCTGTAGGGCCTGCTGCCACTGCTGTGCCATGTCCTGCTCCTGGGGAGGGGGGCAAAATATGACGCATGTACACAACAGTTTTGGTGTTAAATGGCCAAGTGGCTAGGATAGTGGAAAGATTACAGGTTCAATTCTAGCCTGGATGCCAGACAGTTTCCAGGGCCTATACAGCTCAATTTCTTGTCTCTAGGGCCAACATGAAATTCTACAGCAAACCAGTCTACACTGGTATAAGAGATAACCTTCTTGTGTTGTTTTCAAAGGTGTCGTACCTGTTTCGCAACTGCAGGCTGTGTGCGCGGCTTCCTCGTACGTGAGACCGTGGTGACGCGGCCCTTTTCGTGTTGTTTGACATGGTCCTTTAGCTTGTCCGACCGAGTGTAGCCTTTTCCGCACAGAGGGCAGTGGTATGGAAAGTCCCCTGTACCAACAAACAACACAAGTTGTCAACCTTTGTATTTCTACATCAGTTGAAATTTGGAGTGAGTCTGGATGAGAATCACATTCCCAAATTCCCAGTGCCTATATGTATATATATAGTTACCAATTTTAAGTATTGAATATTGTTAATCTTCATCAAGTGCACCAAATAAGCTCAATGTTATTTGATTTAAGGGCACTGAAGGTTGAGTTTAACAGATTTTTCACTTATCAGTTTGGTCCTGATTTTGAACACTTCAACACAATTAAGGTTGTTCTTGATTAAGTTGTTCTCAAATAGAGACATAACATGACATGGAAAAAAGCCAAGGTTCTCTGTCGAATACATTCATAAACACCATTATAGTTAGTAAGAAAACATAAAACTGTAAAAGAAAAGGAGCACAAGCAAAGACCAACCGTAAACACTCCATTTCCAGCCTATCATGAAATCAAATCCCAGCAAACATTTCACATTTTTCGGTATGTATGCCTATTTTCTAAGCAACAATACAAAAATTGGCCAGGAACTGATCAAGTTAATCAAGGGTAGGAAAACATCAACCACTGCATTTCCTTCAAACATTTCCACAGCTACAGCAGCTGTAGGTCCTGTCACCTGCAGGTGGCCTCACCTGTGTGGATCCGGCGGTGCCTCTTTAGATGGTACGGGTCCTTGAAGTTCATCCCGCAGTCGTCACACCTGTGGAAACACAGGCATGGTTTCAACTACAGAACCGGCAAGGCACAAGAGGGTCCCTCTCACCTGAGTGTATGCGCCGGTGACGCTTCAGCGAGTTAAGGTCTTTGAACGTCAACTCACATTCCTGACACCTGAGCAAAGGAAAAACATGCTGCCAGTACAAACATCTGGACACACTATGCAAAAAATCCCTCAAAGGCAGGTTATGGTGTTACTACAGTAAAAGCCAGTTAATTGCAAAATGGATTACCACACACTTCTGTTCATTGCACTGAATCCCTAAATCCCAAATCGGTGCGGTCCAGCTGAATAATTTTGATAATAGCACGTAAAAAGTTGGCAAATGGAATTGCAATTAGATGGATTCTACTGTACATAGTAAATAAGAAAAGTGAGAGATAGATTTTCTTCACAGCTACTGCTTTATATGGTCACATGCATAAGTGTGTGGATTATAAACAACAGATTCATTCTGGCACAATTTACAGTATTTCTTTCATATGTGTGATACTTATAGATATATATAAATAACGCTAGTTCACTGTTATTTGCAGGAAAACCTATATCAGTTATATTTAAATCCAGTCTACTTAGGGATATCAAATTGACAAACAGTGGTTTCCAACTGCAATATTTGAAAAAAAAAAGCAATTTGAAACCACCGTCTATCGACTTGATATCCCTAAATACCGGTTTTATATGCAACGAATATAGGTTACCCCGCAAATAAAGGTGAACTAGTGTTATGGCCACCATGTTCTGTACCCACCTATGAGGCCTTTCATCGGAGTGTGTCCTGCGATGGGAGTACATCTGAGACGACATGGCGAATCTCGAGCCGCACACGTCGCACATGTAGGGTTTCTCCCCAGTGTGGGTGCGGATGTGCCGCACCAGGTCCGTCTTCCCCCAGAACCCCTTCTGGCAGTACTTGCAGGTGAAGGGTCGCACGCCGCCGTGTTTGCGTACGTGCATGTCCAGCCCCGCCTTGGTGCGGTGTCTCTTCCCGCACTCCTGGCACTGGTACGGCATCTCACCTGGGGAGCACAAAGTGTTCCACTCATGAATTTTGCGCATCTAAGCTGATTAACAATAACATGATTACTACTAGCCTTCAAGTAGCAGCAAGAAGTAGATTCAGTCATTCTAACCCTGATGATGGTGTCTGACAGACATCAAAACGATGGATGTGAGTTCTACCCTGGTTGTATATAAAAGAACTTTACTATATGAGTAACTACCAACCTGATGAAATTATTTTTGGATGATTAACGTGAAGTTTTTTTTTTTCCATTCAGGCAAAGCTTTCTGAATTACCGATACACATCGTAAAAACCCACAGAATGCTATAGATTTGTATACCTTCATTCATATAATCTAAGAAACAGAACATAAATAAAACGAACAATACAAAATGATGAGACCCTGTAATAATTGCAATCAACAGTTGATTTTGTGTTTTTTATCATCTCTCTCTTTTGGTTCATCGCATGCCTGAATCATGGCATATTTGGATGCCAATAGCATACTGAATATTCCCTGTAGAAGACAAGACGTTTTGGTCTTTCAGTTTAATCAAGATCCCGGGCAAAAACTCACCTGCTAACCAAGAAAATATCTGAACCCCATACCTGTGTGGATCCTTCGATGGAACTTGTACGCGGTTCCATACGCGAACTGCTGTCCGCAGAACTCGCAGACGTAGGGCTTCTCTCCGGTGTGCTTGCGTGTGTGGATGCGCAGGTTGTTGGGGTGGGCAAACTTCATGTCGCAGTACGTACACGGGAAGGGTTTCTCCCCCGTGTGTTTGCGGATGTGTTCCTTCAGTCGGCCCGCCTCCACAAACTTCATGTTGCAGTACTCACACTCATGCAGGTTCTCTCCTGGAGACACACAGGGAAAGGAAAAACTTTAGCACTAGGGCTGGGTATCAGTACAGCGTACCGGTACAAAACCGGTTTTTCTTATTGAACCGGACCTGAAAAATTAGGTGGACCGGATGTTGGACCGATTAGGAAATCAACAGATTATTTTATCAGGCATTCACACCTTTTGGCGCTTGCAGGTGGAAGAAAATAACAAGAGTGAAGTAGAGTAGAGTTTGTAGTAATTTCTACCAAGTTTGACAACCAATCGTATAGTTGCAGTTAGCGATGTAGGATTTTAAAACACCAGTGTAAGTCTAATACTCCACCAAACAGATTTTTGTAGTGCAGGTTCTCTCCTGGAGGCAAGCAGGAAAGGCTACAACTTCAGCACATTTAAGATTCTACAACACTTATTGATAATGTAGGGGTTTGCTCCGGTGTGCATTGGGCAACTTATATAATTATATTCTGAATACATTGATGAAGTGTAACTTGGGCTGTGTACCTAAACAAATTTCAGGTACAGGTACAGGTAGAGGTACACGGGTTTAGGTACAGGTCCGGACCTTCACCTGTACCTAAAAAAGTTTAACCAAGTATATTTAAGTTAAATTGTCATCTTTGTATGGGGAATTACATATTTCAATCTCAAGACAATTTCTTTGCAAGTTTTCTTAAGTTTCAATTGCAAGATTATCACCATTGTCATTGTTGATTCGGGATTTACTTGTCCAGCAGTCTTAAAAAGTAGTGTTTAATAGTGATTTAGTTTGCTTAGGTACAGGTACACAGATGTTTAGGTCCGGACCAGTACCTAGACAATTTTTTAGGTACCATACAGGTACGGGTATTTAGGTACACAGCCCTAAGTGTAACTTAGAGTGGACTCATTTCTACCAACATCTTTTGCACCACATTCATCCCAGTTCAGAACTTACCCGTCTTTAGTGGCTAGAGGCTTAATGACAGAATTTCAAGAAGTTTGCAATTATATAAATCATACTTAGTGCTTATCGCCCTGGCATATGTAACTTGATATCATATACAACGGAGTGTCGAAACACACTGTTGAAAGATAGTGGATGCTATCTGAAACATACAACCATTTACAAAATTTGTCCACTTGCTTTGAGTAACTTTTGTTTTTTGTATATCTGTTCTTGACTCAACATTTAGACAATGAAGGGCTGGCAACCCTTCCCTACATGTACCAGTAATATCTTTTTAGGAAACTTGCTTCTCTGTGTGCCACTAGTTGGGAAAGGAACCCAAGAAACCTTACCTGTATGTCGTTTCTGGTGTGTGTTGAGCAGGTCTTCTGCGATGAACTGAGCTCCACAGATCTCACACTGGAAGGGTTTGATGCCGGAGTGCTTCATCTTATGCCGGTTCAACTTCCACACATCCTTAAACGGCTTGTCACACTCGTCACATTTGTACATTGCCTCTCCCGACTGAAGATGCATTTCTGGAAATAGCCAAGCAGTGTAAGAGGGGAGCCATGTTAAAGAACCCAGCAAACTTCTATATTAGAGTAGGGGTCCATCCCAGTGTGAGCCAGTCAAACCTTCTTAGTCTTGTCTTATGTGGCTTGTACAAAACTACTGTGTTATGTCTAAAGAGGCCCAAGAACTTCTGTTTGGGTGCACCAAAAATTATGGTGACAGTAATCGAGGATTTCCAGGACACAAGACCTTAAAATAAAACTCCAAGTCTAACCAAATGAGAAATACAAAAGACTTCCATAAGGTCATTGTATAAGAAAAATAGAGTGAATAAAAATTCTCTCCTTTCAACCTAGTAGTTCCTCAAAAAGGGTGTATTTGAACTTTAAGTTTGTACAATACTACTCCATAATCCATTCATACCCGTAATCCATTCAACACTAGTTCAACTTTGTTTTGTTTTCTTAACATGGTGTTTAGGGATATCAAGTTGACGGACGATGCAATATTTTGGAAATAACTGCAATATTTTGAAAATAATTCAATTTCAAACCACCATTCATTGACCTGCTGTCCCTAAATACCCTGTTTCTAAAAGCAATGGACATAGGTGTTGACTCACTCTGCACATGTCGGATGAGCTCAGGGGTCCTGACGAACAGCTCTTTGCACAGTTTACAGCGACAGTTCTTCTCCTTACTGTTCTTCTTAATGGTATGGTCCGTCTTAAGGTGCTGGGTTAGCTGGGACACTGTTCCAAAACTCTGTAGGGTGTACACACATGGCAATATTTGAAAAAATTCAGCTGTTTTCTGGCAAAGAAAAAAGCATCTCACTCAGAACTCTAGCCAGTTAGAAATTAATTTTTGCTGTTTTGGTTATTTTTATCATATTTCCAGGTTAGTATACCATGTGCTGGGACATTATTTCATGCAAATATCAGACTTGTGCCATAATGGCTTATGCAATTACGCCATTTTATTCATACTGGGGTGAATGGGAAATGGTTTGGGTTTTCAGATTTCTATGCAATTCCCTGAATTATGCAATTTGCCGTAATTGCACATCTTTTCCCACCATTTTTTTCCATCAACGTTGACAGAATTGAATAACATAAATCTCTGTAATACGTAATACTATGCAAAATTTCACCAAACAACAGAATAGCTAGTGTCCTTCTCCTAATCTCACAGGGCCAGGCTTTTAGCTAGGATTTTATAATAGGGAGTCCAAACTTATTGGTGAGTCGCGGTAAGTGACTAGTGGTCTGGGGGCATCTACCTTTCATGGTGCAGAGTTTTTGATGATTTTTAAGTTTAAAAAAAGTGCATTCTTAAGTATCCCAAGAGGCAAAAATACTGTTCCAGAGGTCACAGTAGAAGACTGTGACCACAGATGACCTGGTAGCATCCCTGGTCAATCAGAATTTCATGCTTGTCAGACGATTTTCTCCTCAGTGTAAGGGCGTCCAGGGGCATCAGGTTTCTTGTTCTTCTAAGAAAAGTGCGTCCAGATGACGCGTTGACGCATGCCTGGCTAAAAGCCTGCACAGGGCTCATGATATCAATAAACCAATAGATAAACTTTTATTGGTCGTACCTTGTCCTCGCAGATGTTACACTGGAACACCTCCTGTTTCTCCAGCTCATGTAGCCGCTGGTGGCGGATGAAGTGTCCCTGCTGAGCAAACTTCTGATGACACACCTCACACTCGAACGGCTTCTCGTCAGTGTGCTTGTTCTTCTGATGCTGCATCAGGTTTCCGTACGTCGTGCAGACCTGGGGTGGGAGGGGGGTATAAATCATTGGCAGGGCTCGAAATACCACCTGCATATGCAGGGCAGTGCATGTAAAATTGGAGCTGTGCAGGTATTTTTGGTGTCTACCTGCACCTAGCCTGCACTGGTCCATGAACTGGGTTTTATACATAAATGTTCTATGATGTAGGTGTACATGGATTGTTATTAGCTGCATTGACCTATAAAGTATAAAAGAAATAATAGCAATGGTTCCTGAAAAATTTTAGTATCCACGTTTCCTAATTTCAGAGTGGTGCAAGTAAATTTGTCTGGTGCAGGTAATTTTCCATGTTACCTGCACCAGTGCAGGTATGCAGAAAAAAGGATTTTGAGCCCTGGCATTAGTGAACACCCCAGCGAAAGAACCCTAACATTGTTCCCTAATATTTACCTTTCCACATTCGTTACAGGTGTGGGTCTCCGTTGAGAGCCGTTGTCTCCTACGGCGCGGGAGGGGGGCAGTGGGCGTGGTCTCGGGCGAGGCGACCTCCGCAGGCTCTGTCCGTCTTCTCTTCACCTCAGGTTTTACATCATCACCTATGCAATCCAGGTGTGGGGATTCAATCATTACACAGCTCAAAATACGGCAGTGCAGGTTAGTGAACGTAGGTATTTCTGATTTCAATTGCAGTCCAACTTAACTGGCATTGGTCCAAAGTAGCATCCACTTATTATACAGTAGTACAAGATTTCAGATGGCACCCAGCCCACAGTCAAACATTCCTTTTTTCTGGACTGACTGAAATGGATCGAAAATGGGTTGTACAGGTAAAACTTGTCTTGTCCAGTTACTGCTGTGAAGGGACTTTAAAAAAAAAGAGTATTTGAAGTCCTGCATCAAAAAAGTTTTGAAAATATTTGGCACAGTTTTTACGATGTCAGTTTCCCTGATATACCAAGAAAGCAGTTACTCAAGCAACTGGATATGACTTTGGAAATCGTTAGACATTTCAGATAGCATCCATACTGTGTCGCTGTCGAAAGATAGTGGATGCTTTCTAAAACATCTGACGGTTTCCAAAGCCATATCCAGGTGCTTGAGTAACTGCTACTTGGCATATCTTATTACCCAGATGTCTACTCTTCATCAAAGTAAGTTACCTTGATCATCTCCTGACTCCTTAGTGAGCATGAGCTTGTCTCCTGCTCCCACCAGCGGTGAGAACCCCACCAACGTGTCGTCTTTCGTCGCAGTGTTGGTACCAGCAGCAGCAGCTGTTGCTGACCTGAGAGTATTAGAAAAAAGGAAACAGTCATCATGACAAACTGGTCAGCACTTGGAGTACAAATCTTAGTTAGCCTCGTATCCATCTGTAGTGTAGCTGCTAAGTCTCTTTTGTCCTCTCCTCTAATAGGAATGGACATTTTTCTTGTGCTTGTTGCATCTCTTGTTTTTTAATGTGGAAATACTCGATAACAGTAGATTACCGTGTTGTAGTTTGACCCCGTTTGGCTGTGGGGGTGACTCGAGTGCCCTCCTTCTTAGGGTCATAATCCTCGTCATTTTCCACATCGTCCTGATAACCGAGACTGGCTTCTGATTCGCTGATGTCTTCGTAGTCATGGTTACCATCCCCAGCTGCATTCAGGTCAATGGTGACACCTCTTTTCAGCTGCAAAAGCAGATGTAACAATATAAGATATAATGTCTGTCGGCCAAAACCTTCTGTTTGTTTTTCAAACTGTCAATGCCAAAACTGGGCCCATTACTTTCCAATGAGATTTTATATACTCTGTATTTGCTTATACTGAAGTCAAAGCAAATCAGGTACAGAGGGCATTTGAATCTCACTGTGCACAGTGAGAAGTTTATAAAAGCTGACAAAACCATCTTTTGCTCAACACACTTTGTCCACAAAGAGTGTAATGACAAACACAAAAAAAGTTACAACTTTGACAGTTTCTCCATGATTCTTAATAACATTAGCTGGTGTGTTACGCCGAAGGGCGGTTATACCGGCTATATAGATACAGATACAGAACATAAGAATAGCATTTTTTTTCATTTCCTTTACTACTTAACATGAATTTGTAATATGTGCACCAAAACAAGATAGCAGAAACATAGCATGGAAACAAACTAGTGTTCAAAACCCTGCTCATCAATTTCATAAATGGTATGACATGATCAAAGAATAGTAAATCTCCAAGGCCCGTACCTGTGACTGCAGGTATTTGGAGCAGATGTCTGAGATGACGACAATCTTCAGCACCTGTGCTGCCTCCATCACACTGGCAACATTGTTCTCATCCAGGGCCAGCTTGGACGTGTAGGTGTGTTCTAACACCTGCAGAGAAATGCATTTACAAAGGTTAGACATTCAGGTAATCTATATTCATGGGCAAATCAGTCTCTATAACAGGATAAAATTCAGAGATTACTTCTGGATGATGCTGATGATTTTAACATGCCAGAAAGCTATCTCTCCTGTCAGGTTGTCTACATGTTATGTAGTGGCAGACATATTGACGGCAGCTTTTCTGAAAATATAAATATTTACATAATGGAGGCCTACAAGCTTCCATTTTTCTATTGACCTTGCACTTCACTTGACTTGGCAGTATTATATAATTCATGAACATGTATCTGCTGCTGCTACAATTCATTTTCAGCCACAAAATACAAAACTTTGTGCCTTTACAGTTTCCACTGCACTTTTTTTATGTATATCATCCTGCAGTAAGGACAAAAAAGAACCCACCTGGCTGAACCCCTCAGCAGTGATGTCCGTGATCTCCACAAACGGGATGTGTTTGACGTCCTTTCGTGTGAAGACGGAGTTGAAGTAGCTGCTGCAGGCCGCCAGCATGGACTTGTGCGCGCGGAAGCGCCGCCCCTCCACAATGATGGTGACGTCACACAGCAGCCCGTCCTCCCTCTGCTGGTTCAGCTTCTTCAGGATGTCCTTGCTGTGGTGCGGCGTCTCGTGGATGAACTTCCGCATGGAGGATGTGGCGGGGGAGGTCACCATGGCGGGGTCCTCCGCACTGGTGGAGGGTTCAGGGGGGTGGGGATCCTGGGGAGGGAAGCTTTAGCATCAACTTTGTGGAATAAAAATTAAGATACCATTAACAAATCAAGAATTACAGTATGCTTCCTATCTGGCTATCACCTTCAGCTCCTACCATACTACTGCCTCAAGGAAAAGTGACCTGCAGGCCAATTTGAGATTCTAATGAATTAATAAAGCTTCAAACAACAAGTGATCCAATGAAACTATAACCATTCAGCAACACAAAATTAACTATAGTATAGTCTGTCATATTAACTTTAATTTATCATAAATCTGACCATTCCATTAGAATTCATGCCATTATATTTTCATGTGCCGAAAATGTGCAATCCCTTAAATTTTGGAAAATGTGCAGTATTTCCACTTAGTATGGAAATTCTTTTCGTTAACAATTGAGAATTTCTTTGATTACATTTTCTTTAATTGTGCTCATAAAGATGGTCATCAGTTTGTTGCTCCAAATCTCTTGCACCAATCTCGTTAAAACTGGGGACCTTTCCTAAATGTAAAACCTGTCCAGTCGCTAGTCGCCACACCTGGCCGTCCCCTCACAGACAACAGGGAACCACCCCTGACACTTCTTGGAAAACTTTCGCTGGGGGTCATTCAACACTGATCCCGGTAACATGTTCCGCTTTCTGCAATCGCAAACCGCCAAAAACAAGCCGAGATCTGGTTTACACATTCTGCTGGTCTTGTGGGATAAGCTTTGCTTTCTTTCTTTCATCTGGTTCCGATTTGTAGAGAAGGAAGTCGGCAGTGCGCAAGACAGGCGTCCCTTCCAGACAAGGCGCCTACAATGAATAATGAAGTACCCCCAACGTAGCGGACAACTCGACGGCAGAAACCAGTCGATATTTACCCTAAATCTTGAGTTTTGGGGGAGACTAAACCCACAGTTTGAATCGGAAAGTGGCTATGGAGGTTGTTTTGGTGCGCTTTCGCTGAAAATGACCCCATCGCGGCGGGGATCCATTCATTTGCCGGGCGGGGTGTCCTGTGGCTGCGTGGGGGCCGACCGATCATGGCGGAGACAGTGCCACGCACAAAAACAGCTCAGCAGAAAACTCCATCCACCGCCCCAACACACCCCGACGACACGCCCAGCGGAGATAGGAGGTGAATCCAGGCGGTACTTACCATTCTGTGGGGAGAATGCGCCCGATCACGCCTCTTTGAACGGGGAAAATCGGGGAAAATTCACCAAATATCGTCCTTCCGCCCCTCACTGTCCCTCAGCCATAATGGACAATCCCAGAAAGCAGTTCGATCAGGGTGGAACCATTTCTCATTTCGGATAGGGGTGCCAGGCAAATCTTCTGGCGTTTAGGGCTAAAGTTACGGCCGTAGAAGTTGCAAAAAAGCTTTTTGTTCTGAAATAGCAAAAAGAAAGAGACAAGAATATTTACAGATGTGTAGCTGAGATTGTATGCAACTTTTAATTTCTCTTAACCATCCATTTATTATCTTTGGGTTTTCGGTTGGGGCTATTGACCCAAGGAGGTTATGTGCGCATAACTCGAGAAGTTGTTGATGGATCTTCACGATATTTGGTGATGGGTAGGAGTCAGGAAGACAAAGGTCAAGTTCGATAATGTGCATCGTAGCTGATTCCTACGATGCTAATGTGTGTTTATTTGTAAACAGCATAACCTAACATTTAAAAAAGATTGTTGATGGACGTTCGTGATATTTGGTAAGTCGGGGAAATGATGGCCAAGTTCGAGGACGGGCCTCCTAGTGCCTTCCCATGGTACTGCAGCGGAACCTTAAAGTTTGATATATACATCTGTGGAAGGGCTATGGTCATGAGTGGTGGATAGTTCTTTGGTCAAGGAAGGAGTAAGTGGTGCGAGTTTCCGCCCACTAACGGGTTGTTTGAAAACACAATTCAAAACTTAGGGAGATCTTTGTAGGATTACTCTCCAAGCAGAGGTCAGACCCCGGCTTTTTTTTTCACTTTCTTTAGTCGCTTTTATCGGAAAAGGGGTACAAAATAGAAAGCCCGATAAAAACGACAAAAAAAAGTAAAAAAAATAGCCGGAGCCTGACCTCTGCTTGGAGCAGGGATTTATTGATTTTTTTTTGTTTTTGGCAGGCAAGTACTTGAGGTGATGATAAACTTATTAAATGAGATACATTTTATGTAAATTAGATCCCGCTGGAGACCAGCCTTTATGACACTTGCGACAGTATAACTAACCCACCTGTAAGGTCCTGCGATTAAACAAAGATCTGATATGTATAGAATATGACCTCTGGTGAACCCCTGAGGATCATTTATCCAGCTTTTGAATAATTTCACACAGCCAAGGAAGTTACTGTTTGGATAAAGAAATCAGTACTTTAATTTTGTTATCACAAGCTTCTAATCCCTCTCTTGATACAAAGGGCATCTATAGTATAATGACACACTTTTTTCACGCAGAAACTTTCACGAAACTTTTCTTTCAATGGCTGAACCTTGTGAACGATTCGAGTTTTGTTCCCAGGCATTTAGGGTGTTCCCAGGCGTCTAGAGTGAATGGCCATGGAGCGCGATCAGCCCACTTCAAAAGGGACACCCTGCATACATATCCACACACCAATCCATCCACATATCCACCAAGTTACATACATGCATCCATCCGCACATCCAACCATTTATCACGTTTGACATGCATGTATCCACACATCACGTTACATACAGACATATACATCCACCGATCATAGACCAAGTTTATTTGCAAAGTCATGCCCGAAGGCTAATTGCAGGAACATTCTCGAGGAAAACAAAATACGATGTAGTACATAGCACTAATGTCTATTCAGCTGAAGTTGCATCTTATTATTGGATTTGGCTTCTTCTTAGAAGGCAGTGGTTAATTAACTGTCCCGCACCCTGCAAAATAAGTGGGTTTTGTGACTTCAGTAAAAATGTAGTCTTTTGGTGATGTCCTAGGTTGCAAAAACTGGGTGAAATTGTAGCGATTGTTTGGAATAATCGGTTTCTTTCAACATACATACATACAAAAAGGCATGCACACAAAACACACAAAAGCATGCATACGTTTATGAAGGTCAGGCATCCAGGTAAACAATAATCAAATACAATGCAATCTCTACAACTCGATAAAAAAACGGAGATTTACTTCCGATCTGGACGTTTCGAGTGACAGCCGTCACTCTGCTTCATCGTCACAATAATGATGCATGCATTTATCATTTACTGAAGCATACAAACATACACCACAAGTATGCATTTGTCGACAAGCATACATGTATACGCACTTACAGCAAAGTTGTGAATGCTACAGTCCAAGGGCAGGAGTTGGCGTCCGACGACGAGGTTCTTGGCGATCATTCGGAAGACAGTCGTATTTTATCAAATTTGACGCATCGGCATAAATGCATCCAACTAATGAGCAGCCTGTCTGGTTAGAAAATGTACACTTTGCAGGCATGTATCAGTAGTTTGCCTGAAAACAATTTGAACCCAATCTCGAAATTCACATACAATATCATGATAGTTCACAATACTTTATTATGTTTTGTGTCAAAAATTAGTTGCAACGTTAACAGTCTAAGATACAGAAGCCAACAGTCTAGAAGCTATACTGACAGTCTAAGCTACAGAAGTCCAACAGTCTAGAAGCTATACTGACAATAGTTCTTCACAGCAACGTTGATCTGCGTCCTCCAGAAGTGCCGTCTTCTTCGTACACAACCCACGCACATCTTGACAGGGTAGTTGCCTTCACTACAAAACATTTTATGACGGTAGTTGCCTTCACTGCAAAACATTTTCTGACGGTAACTGCTTTTATTACAACTTCTAAAGAAGGGCTACTGCCTTTATTGCAAACATGGTAAGACGGCAACTGCCTTTAGTATAAACATCTTAAGATGGGAACTGTCTTTATTAAACGCATCTAAAGAAGGGCAAATGCCTTTATTGCAAACATCTCAATGACTATAAGCTACACTGAAATTGTTCTTTTGCAGCACATTATAGACATTACACTGAAACTCCATTGTCCAGAAGTTGCATTCTCCCTCCCAGTAGAGCAGAAGTCCCCCAGAGTGTCGTATTCTCTCTCCCAGGCTGAAACCAAAGCTCTGCACATGTCTTGTTAAGGATCATTGTGGTGGTGCAAATAAAGGTATACATTGAAAATGTTCTGTCATATATTCCAACAAAGGAACACACCAAAGACATGTTCACAAATTCAGCTCCCCTGGCCAGTTAAGAAAAAAAGTACACTCATATCTCAATTCTGAAGGAAACTCGACAGAAACCGTGACTAAGAAAGGCAGATTGACCCATTCTCAAATATTTCTCCATTCTGAAAGAAAATCAACAGAAACACAGCTACATAGCCATATTGACGAAATCTCGTTTTCTCCCGAACCTCCACTGACTGCGGAATGCAACAGAAAAGAGCAGACACACAACCGTCACCCTGGAAGAAAAGCAACAGTACAAGACAGATGCATCTTCAAACTGGAAGAAAAGCAGCAGTACAAGACAGACACACATCACCCCTAAAGAAAAGCAACAGTACAAGGCACACATCTTCACCCTGGAAGAAAAGCAACAGTACAAGACACACATCTGCAAACTGGAAGAAAAGCAACAGTACAAGACACACATCCGTGCAAACTGGAAGAAAAGCAACAGTACAAGACACACATCCGTACAAACTGGAAGAAAAGCAACAGTACAAGACACACATCCGTACAAACTGGAAGAAAAGCAACAGTACAAGACACACATCCGTGCAAACTGGAAGAAAAGCAACAGTACAAGACACACATCCGTGCAAACTGGAAGAAAAGCAACAGTAGTACAACACACACATCTGCAAACTGGAAGAAAAGCAACAGTACAACACAAACATCTTCACCCTAGGCCTGGAAGAAAAGGAACAGAATACTCATGTTAACAGGATTTTTTCCTTCACTGCTAACTTTCTTTAGACGGTAATTGCCTTTATTACAAACGTTAACATATTAAAACTACGTTTATTACAAACATCTTAAGACGGTAACTGCCTTTATAACAGACATCTTAAGACGGCCACTGCCTTCATTGCAAACATGTAAGGCGGTAACTGCCTTTGTCTATCGATCTAAGCTACATCGGTCTAGAAGCTACACTGTCTTCACAGCACTGTTGCTCTGCCGCGCATTATACAGTCTAGAAGTTGAAGAAGAAAATCAACAGCACAAGACGGACACACATCTTCAACCTGGAAGAAAAGCAACACTATACACATGTTAACAGGATAGTTGCCCTCACTGCAAACATCTTAAATTACCTTCACTTAAAACACTTAAGACGGTAACTGCCTTCATTATTACAAACATCTTAAGACGGTAACTGCCTTTATTACAAATATCTTAAGACGGTAACTGCCTTTATTACAAACATCTTAACAGGGTAGCCGCCGTCACTTCAAACATGGAGGTAACTGTCTATTTGAAAAACATCTTAAGATTTATCTGGTACTGGTGCAGCAATAAAGCTCCGGTGATTTCTGAAGATATCATGTCGGAAACATGTAGATGTATACCTTGAAAATCCATTAATGAAGGCACAATGTGTTTGATTTATGTCACATTTTTATTAATACCTATAGTGTAAGACTTTGGTGGCCAACGTAACGTCATTAAGTGAGCTAAACATGACTTCGCACAAACTTATTTTTACCTGTAGAGAGTTTTTTTTTTATAGCTTCACGAAAGGATCTGAGAAAAAAATACATTTTACAGACTCGTTGAATTGTTCTTCTTTAACGAAATAAGTAGTGAGTTGAAACAACGAAGCTTACATACATGTTTCTCCGAAGTTTACCACGTAAAGGTCTTTTGGCCTCGGCATGTAATTAATTACCTGCTCTAAAAGGGGGTGCAAAATAATTGGACAAAGAATTGCTTAACGCGAAGCTAGATAGTGCAGAATACAAAATGCATTTTATGTAATATTCACAGTCTTTGTCGCAAACATGACAATCAACTTACTAAGGACTGAAATCATAAGGTGGAATCCTACAAGAAAGGTTAAGCAAGTAACCAGTGCAGGGGTCCGGCCTTCTGGGTTACATCACCGGGATGGAATCGAACTACAAACCTTGTCTCGACAAATGAAATGCAAATCACAGGTAGAAGATAGTGTAGTACAAAAAGATACCTACCTCCGTGGAGGGGGTTCTAAAGAATCAAATCCAAATCGTATGCCACAGTCGTATCCGTACAAGGTGCTCAAGGTCAAAACGATAGAGGGGGTGAACCTATCTTTTACTGTACATCAACACTGGAACCCTTCAAAGTTTGGGTCTTTTGATCATTGCGAAAGATCAAACAGAGAACAGAGGCCAATGGGGGAAGGAGATAGTAGAACTCAAACTCCACCGGCCCAAAGCACTACCTATTCAGACCTGTATTTCGCAGTTTTTCTTTTGGATATCGTATCGTGTGCAAAGTGCATGTCTCGGAGCTTTGCTCTGGCGTTCCCCTCGCCGGCACTATGTATTTAACATGTTTAAGCCCCCATGGGGAAAGGGGGCACTGGTGTTCAAGCCAAATGTAGATCTTTAAGCCTCGCGCATTTTCATTCCGGGCAAGTAGCCCGCACCAGCCTCCATAGTCCTATAAACAAGGCATATAATTTGGGTGTCCATACCCGGACTCACTCGGTGCTGTACAGTAGCCAATGTTTGCAAACACGTTGCCGAAATGACTAAGTTGGTGTCGATGCACTATGATAGATATGGTCACCCCACTCTCTATGATCTTGACCTCTGACACATATCAATACGGAATCGAAAACAGTATACGATGTAGACTTAACTCTTCGGAACTCCCCTCGACGAAGGCAAGTATCTTTAAGGACAACACGATCTCCTACTTATGATTTTACTTTCATTTGAACGTTTGCAGTCCAGTTCCATCCCGGTGCTGTAATCCACAAGGCTGGAGCCCCTGACCTCAGGTCACTTGCCTAAACTTTTCTGTTTTGTTTTGTTCTACCTTACGATCTAGCTCCTCAGCAAGTTGACTTGCATGTTTGACCTTAAATCGTGGAGTAGGCATTTTGTACTCTGTGCTAATCCAACACATGGTGTCTCTCTTTGTGCGTGTGTGTGTGCGTGCATGATGGTTCGTTTGTGCGTGCGTGTGTCAGAGACGGTAAAATGTAACGGCAGTCCTTCTGAGAAAATATACTATCACAGAAAAAAAGGAAAAAGGGAATGCGTGTCTGCACTTGTTGGCAATTTTTGTAGTCTCAACGTCTTGTTGCTTCTCTGGTTGACATTCCAACCCCGACTTTTTCTACGCCCTAAAACGAAATTTCATCCGTTTCTTCATTATTTCAATTTCTAACCGTTCGTTAGCCTCCATAGCAGGCTCTCTATGGCCTTTTTTGGCACTTTTGCTGGCCATTTCTTTTTGTACTGGGTCGCTGATTGCTGGCCTCTCTGATAGCCGGCCATTTTATCAGAGAGGCTATCAGAGAGGCTAGCAATCAGCGACCCAGTACAAAAAGAAATGGCCAGCAAAAGTGCCAAAAAGGCCATAGAGAGCCTGCTATGGAGGCTACCGTTCGTGGGGAACATGCAAAACACAATAAGTGCAGGAATGACATATTATTAAAGTAAAGTCGCAAAGAAGAATTACCCGGCTTAACCACTTGGTGCTGCAAACTCCACACATTTGAATCCGAAGTAATCCGTCCACTCTTCCAGGCTACTCGCCAAACTTTGCCCGTCCATTCTCGCCCACGCTTTTCCAGAAGCTTTTCTTAGCATTTTTTGTGGAAAAATTCCGCGAAAATTTGACAAAAAAAGCAGCTTTTTCTACATTTGGGGAGTGGGAATAAGGATGAGACATCCACGGACCACGCTTTGGAAATAATTGATGCAGCACCTGTTGAACCTGGCGGCACCGTGGCGGGAAATCTGAATATCAAAGGCACGAAGGTGGACTTGTTTGAATGGCTCAATATGATTCAGTCAAATTACTTCACGACATTTTTACAATGTCATCTCACCCGAAAGGCATTTTTCTTTGGTCCCTTTATCTTATTCAGTCAAAGGAAGGAACTCGTTTAAGTCTGATTGCCCCCTCCAAATTACAGCTCTGTCAGTAAATGAAGACTCTTCATCTATCTACTATATTCATTGTGTACCTTGCCGATATTGAACTATGCGGTAAAAACGTTGGCACCCGACGTATACTACCCTTAATTTTGCTATAATAATGTCATATTTCGTGATTTTGTCAATGCTCACAAAAAGGGTATCATACGAGTATTCAGAGTACATCGTTAAGTACGTTGAAAATAAGTACATGCAACTATTTATATAAAACATGGTGGCGATGCGCTTGAAGTTCAGCATCGTCGTTCTGTTCGTCCGCTGTGAAAAGCTGATCAAATTAAATTTGACCAAATCTGCAACGGACAGTGAATACCAGATAGAGGTAACATTTGCTAATACACTATGTTTACCTTCACTTGATCTAGCCTAACAAACCACTGCTGTTTATTCTAAGACACATTCATATTCATGATGTCAAGTCCTGCCACTTACTACATTACTCTCCAAGCAGAGGTTAGGCTCCGGCTGTTTTTTAACGTTTTTTTTAGTCGTTTTTATCTACGTCTACGTCTACGTAATACTGGGCAATGCCCCTCGCGGGACTTTGTGCCCAGGGGAGTGAGGATGCCCTAGCAAACCGGTGGTGGTGAGACAAAAATAGTGAAAAAAAAAAAACACGTATTCATTCAACAGACAAAAATAACAGTGCTGTGCTGTACAAGTTGCTAGGGCATAGTTCGGTCTTACAGCTGGGTAGAGCTAGGGTAGCCATAATACTTCTTGGCTACCCCGGCTTTGAACTGTTCTACGGAGGTGGTATGTATCAGATGTTCAGGCAGGCCATTCCACTCTATGACTGTCCGGGGGAAATAACTTGCCCTGTATGTTTCGGTTTTGCATGTTAAGGTGTGGAAACGTTGGTTGTGACCTCTTGTAATGTTGTTGTTTTGTGTAAGTATGGTGTGGATGGGTATTGCAATGAGGTTGTTGACTGCTTTGTACATTAGTGTAAGTCGTGCTTGTTGTCTTCTCTGTGCTAGGGTCGCCCATCCAAGTGATTGTTGTAGTGATGTATTGCTGGTGGATTGTTTGTAGTTGCCTGTGACAAACCTGGCAGCCCTACGCTGGACTGATTCCAGCTTCTCCTCAAGGCTGTTTGTTTGTGCGTGTTTTAGTTTGTGGGGGTCCCAGACTGAAGAACAGTATTCTAACTTAGGGCGGACTATGGAAGTGTAAGCCTTAGCTCTTACCTCTTTACTTGCCCCCCTTAACTTGCGTCGGACAAACCCCAAGGTGCTGTTGGCTTTGGCTGTAATGTCATTGATATGTGGCTTCCACCTAAGATTGTGGGTGAGAATGACACCTAGGTACGGATGCTGGCTGTTACAGTTGAGTGGTTCGTTAAACATTGTATACAAAAAATCATGTGAGCTTCTGGACTTATGGATGTGCAAGATGGAACATTTTTTTACATTAAAGCGCAACTGCCAAGTGTTAGACCACATACAAAGATTATCTAGGTCAGTTTGGAGGGCATAATGGTCTTCGTCATGGACGGGGCGGTAAACGAGACAGTCATCAGCAAATAGTCTGATTTGGGATGTTATGTCTTTGTTAATATCATTTATGTAAATCAAAAAAAGTAATGGCCCTAGCACCGTTCCCTGAGGTACTCCGGATCTTACTCTGACAGGACCAGACTTTTCCCCATCGATCACCACTTGTTGCTGACGGTCCAGTAGCCAGTTTTGTACCCAGGTGAGTGTTCGCCCCCTGATCCCGTAAAAGTGTAACTTATGCAGCATCCTGTGGTGCGGAACGCTGTCGAATGCCTTCGAAAAATCCAAAATAGCCATATCTATTTGCTGCCCTATGTCAAACCAAGACGTTAGGTCGTGTAGAGTTGTGATCAGCTGTGACTCACAGGAGTGTTTTGTTCTGAATCCATGTTGGGTGGGGAGTAAGATATTATGAGTTTCTAAATGTTTCATGGTGGCTGAGAAAAGTATGTGTTCCAGGAGCTTACAACAGACGCAGGTAAGAGAGACGGGCCGGTAGTTTGCGGGGTCGCTTCTGTCCCCCTTTTTAAAAATTGGGTTCACAAAAGCGGTCCGCCAGTCTGTCGGTACCTGCCCAGTTGCGAGGGACTGGTTGAAGATTATTTGTAAAATTGGACTGATCTCTATGGCGTAGTCCTTAAGAATTCTGCAGGGAATTTGATCTGGCCCACAGGCTTTAGCAGGGTTTATCCCCTGTAGGAGCTTTTGCACCCCCAGCAGGGTCACCTCGACCTCTGGCATGTCGGGGTAGGGGCTGTCCCCTAGGTCGGGTACGTTGACCATGTCTTCATCTGTAAAGACAGAGTCGTACTGCCTGCTGAGGAGTTCTGCCTTACCCTGGGCATCCACAACGAGGCTGTTGTGTTGCGCTAGGGGGGCCACCCCAGACGCGGTCTGTTTTTTGCTTTTTATGTACTGCCAAAATTTCTTGGGATTTTCCAAAGCTTCATCTAGGATTTCTTTTAAGTAATCATTGTGTGCTTTTTTGATCTTTTGCTTAGCCAGTCTGCGCATGGTTTTAAAGTTATCCCAGTCTTGTTCTTCCATTGTACTCTTAGCTCTTTTGTAGAGTTTTTTCTTCTTCTTGATTATACGTTTAAGAGATGAGTTAAACCATGGACATTGATTTTTATTTGACAGTCTTTTCTGGGGTATATGTTTGAGAATGAGATGTTTGAGACCTTTCGTGAAGTAGTTCCAGTTGTCTTCTACTGAGTGGTTGGTTGGGACTCTTTCCGTGAATTGTTTCTCTAGGTTTTTTATCCCTTCTACTAACGCTGGTTTATCCGTTTTTTTGTATAAGTAAACTGTACGAGGTTTCTTCCTGTTGTGTTTGACGTGGGTTTTTATGCCTACTGTTACCGCATCATGGTCACTTATCCCTGGGGTGACATTGACATTCTCCACCAGGTCAGGATTAGACACTAAAGCCAAGTCAAGTATGTTATGGCCACGAGTAGGGGTCAATACCACTTGGGACAGGCTAGAGCTCTGTACAACCTCTAGAAATTTCTCGTTCAGTCCCGTCCCATATCATATTGGGGCGTGGGATTGACGGTGGGCGTCTCAGAGCTCCAACATATGTCCGGCATGTTGAAGTCCCCGAATAATGCGACATTTGGTGGGGAGGGTTTATCTACAATGTTGTTCAGAGATGTCTCAAGTTCATCCACATACACAAGTCCAGAGGTTGGGGGCCTATAAGCTGAGCCCACACACCAGGGTCTATATCCTGCCTGTTGTATCATAGTCCATACAATCTCCGCGTTTGAGGGGTCATGTACAGGCGATGAGACCAAGGAGGACCTTTCTATTTTGTCATTTTTTTCGCTGTGTCCGGCCTAACACAGCAAGATATAATACAAAATAGAAAGCCCGATAAAAACGACTAAAAAAACGTTAAAAAACAGCCTGAGCCTAACCTCTGCTTGGAGAGTATTACTACATAATGTAATCGAACATCGCAGTGTGTAGCTACTGTGAGTGTGTCTGTAGTAACCATGGCGACAGCTGGCTGGTCTAGGCCATTGACCTTATTTGCTCGCAGAAGAGGAAACAGAGCAAAGTTAGGTAAGCACAAAATTAAAACAACAAGGACTAGAACAGTATGTTATACCTGTTTTTATTTGAAAAATAATACTATTAAATATTACCATCACAGTTGAACTCTCGATATCCAAATGACTATGATAAAATTGCGTGAATTTAATAATAAACTCATTAGCCAGAGTAACTATAAGATCAACTACTTGTAGTTGCGCAAACATAAAACAGTGCTTACAAATTCATTTGTATTCATAATTGCACTACATATATAATTAAGATTCATTAACATTCAAGCAATTGACTAATTAAGGTTTGTCTTTGAGATATTAAGATGCAGTCAGGTAGTCTAGGTATATTGTTGCATATGAAACATAAGTGTATATTAAATACTGATCAAGACTATTGCGACTATCATGAAGTGAACTACTGAACATTTCTGACAAGTATGTACAGTAAACCTCAATGTATAATGAGTCTATTACACTTTGCCAGGTAATGTTATGTAGTAAATAGGTTCATAGATAAGCAATTAGCAAGATTTCTAAAATACAATTAAATAAGTTCCATACACAATATTCATGTTTAACAGTTCAATAGTGCCTAAAAATAGAAAATCATACCTTTTCAGGAGATATCTATACCTTAACTAAATAGGAATATATTTCATATCCTTCAAGCTAACTCAATGGCTTGCACATCAGAAACTGAACAGCTTTGCACTTGATTACATTGTCTATAAAGTTTAACACATTGCAGATGACTTTTAAACCATCATGATTACATAATTTACATTATAAGATCATAATTATGGGTCTATGACCATTCAAATTATAACATGATGGCTATAAGGCAGGGTTGTAGCCAGCCTGAAATCATTTTCAGTCCCCTCGATTTTGAATGGGAATCCTATCGAGCCGAAGGCATGGCGTGACGTTGCGCGCCTAAAAATAGAAAATCATACCTTTTCAGGAGATATCTATACCTTAACTAAATAGGAATATATTTCATATCCTTCAAGCTAACTCAATGGCTTGCACATCAGAAACTGAACAGCTTTGCACTTGATTACATTGTCTATAAAGTTTAACACATTGCAGATGACTTTTAAACCATCATGATTACATTATAAGATCATAATTATGGGTCTATGACCATTCAAATTATAACATGATGGCTATAAGGTAATTATGACCATCTATGTTTATCATTACAAAGATAGTTCTACAGCAACATTATTATCAATAGCTATGTTACAGTGAGTGTTCATGTATACTTTTGCAACAAAATTGCACTTTCAACATTTCAGTAAGTGAAAAGTTTCCACACCTGCAACAGTAAGACTATGACATCTTCTTATAACCAGGGCTCGAAATTCATTTTTGGGATTAGGTGCACTGGTGCACCCAGCTTAAAAGATTGGGTGCACAAAAAAATTTTGGGTGCACCACTTTAAGTAGAATGTCAAAAAACCTAATAACAAAACTTAGTTACAAGCTATCAAATTCTTAAACAAGTAACATGACAGACGTTTTTATTACCTTTCTAACACTTAGATGTCAAGAATATGATGTATACTAGTATACTTGATATCTTTCCATACATAAACCTAAGAAAATATGCACCCTGTGCACCCACTGAAAAAAATTGGGTGTACAGTTTCAATTTTGGGTGCACCTGGGTGCACATGCACCCAGTATTTCGAGCCCTGGATAACTATCTACCCAATGGTGAAGTGGACTGGTCCCAATCTACAATTGTTGAGTTTTGTTGTACATGTATAATGTTTTGCTGTAAGTTAATATAAAATTAATGTCAACTTAGCCTGGATACCATACCCCAACCTCAGATACTTGAGATCGGGCTGGGGTTTGGTAATCAGGCTAATGTCAACTGTCACTGAACTCCTTATGTAAAGTTCTAGGGGCTGACAATTAACAGTCTCAAAGCTAGAGACAGTGAGATGTGAGCGTCTTAAATAGTCATGACCCTCGGACTCAAGTTTTCATTAACCAGTTAAAGAAAAGAATGAAACTTTGAAAAATTGCATATGGTAGTTAGGTCATATAAAAGGGTCAAACAAGAGATTGCCTCCTTTCATTCCATAAACTTAGACCTTATTAAAAACTAAAATTCATGTACATGCACATGCTTTTCTGTTATTCAAAAGCAATAAACATGGACGTGCAACAATTACAAAGCTATGTTAAATACAATATCTAGGCATTATTCTAGCTTTCACAAGATAAAGGTTATAAATCATTAGGAAGAGAGATAGATTAACTCAATGCCTTGTTAGATATTTTCTCTGCTTCTACATGTACTAGTAATCTATATACAGATAGCTATAAAATGTTAAAAAGAAAAACTATACATTTCATTATCTAAATACATTATATGTACATTGTCTCTGTCTTAACAACAAATGCATAAATAGATGTCATTCATTAGTATGTTAATCTGTCACATTTCATTTCATTTCATTTTATATTGACCACTGGTCTTGGATTTCAGTTCAGGAAGTTCAGGAACATATGTCCAACAGCTATCGCTAGTTCACCTTTATTCGGTGGTAACCTATATCCGTTGTTTCTAAAAACAGGGTACTTATGGACATCATGTTGACGGACGGTGATTTGAAACTACACAATTGTGAAAATGTTGCAATTTGAAACTGCCGTCCGTTAACTTCATGTCCCTTAATACCCTCTGTTTAGAGACAACGGATTTAGGTTACCCCGTTTACCCCGTGGATAAAAGCGAATTAGCACTATCTACTGTTGTTAGTGTCCGTACGGCAAGCCACTTTCTTCTGACGAGGGGTTGAGCATGAGCTGAGACATCATTGGTGGAAAGGTGGGGGGGAGGTTATAAGGACCATACCCCTGGGGGATGGTATGTGGGGGTACAGGGGGTGGCGCAGGGACAGGGGGCCTGTGAGGGGTGGTGGGATCAAACCCTAGGTTCCTCAGCTCCCCTATGTTGATGGTTCTGGACTGCTGATGGTACAGGGTTGTCTGTGGCTGTTGCTGGGCGGTGGTGACCGGTTCGTTGTGTAGCTCGGGAATCCCGAGGGGCGGGGGCCTGTTCTGCTGGGCCTGGAGCTGGTCTACCATCTGTAAGGCTCGAGCATGCTGCTCCTGCAAGTCCTGAATGTTCACATCGATGGAGGAGGTCTGGGGGTACGGCCTGTTGGGCACCTCGTCTGGAGCGCTAGACGACTCGTTACTAGCATCGCTGGCATAATCTGCGCTGAGATCATGATGAGACGGCGATGCGGACTCTTCTTGGTTGGCAAACTCGGCGGGTGCCGGAGGATCTGGTTGTACTGACTCCACTCCAGACATCGACGGGTACTGGTCTTCCAGCGTCGGATAGTTTGGCCCCTTTCGGCGAGGTTTGGGCACTTGGGCGACTTCGTTCTCTCCGTGAGACTTCAGGACATGCTCCCGGAGTTTTCCGAGTCGTGCGTGCCCCTTCCCGCACACGTGGCAGCGGTACGGGAGGGAGTGGGTGCTCCGGTGCTGCTTCAGGGTGTGGAGCTGGCTGAACGTCTTACCGCAGACCTCACACTTGTGTTCCCGCACAGCCGAGTGGGTGCGCTGGTGAGCGTACAGACCGGAAGTCGTGGAGAAACGTGAACCGCACAGATCACAAACGTACGGTTTCTCACCTAGGGCACAGTTTGTACAAAGAGCTTTTCTCAGACAGGCATTCCATTTGTATCTGCTGTACATGTTTATGAAATTTTTGCAGTCATAACATGTTTTAACTTGCCCAAACTGTAAATTCCTCATGAGGAAATAAGTTTTCTGTTATTACTCTCTAAACGCATCAACAGATTTTTATTACATTTTCTTATGTTTGATAGCATTTTAAGCTTTTCCATTTGAATACTCACTGAGGAACAACTCTGCAGAGAAACTACAGTAGTACTTTAACACGTTAAAGTTATGTGCTTCTAATCTACCAGAACCTTTAGGAAACTGTAGGGACAAGGTTATTAGTAAGAGGGCCATGCAGCTTTATTTTAGGGGAAGGGGTCTCACCTGTGTGTATCCTTTTATGCCGTTCGAGTTCCACTCGCACAAAGAAGGCCTGGGGACACTGGTCACATTTGTAGGACCGTTCCATATTATGTTTCTTGACATGGGTCAGTAGGATGGACCTGATTCGGAACTGCTTGCCACAAATCTCGCACATGTGGGGGAACTCTCCCGTGTGCATCTTACTCATGTGCATGTCATACTGGTTTCTGTGCACAAAGGTGGCGCCGCACTCGCCACACGTGTAGGGGTGCTCCCCCGTGTGCAGCCGCAGGTGGCATTTCAGGATTTTCTTTGATTTGAGCTTTGCTCCGCACACCTCACAATCATAGCCATCTGCAAAGGAAGGGGAAGAATGTCGGGTGAGAATCAACGAACTAAAAAAACTCCTTGTCAACAGATTTTTGTCATATTCTGTTTGAAATTGAAGGTACACCTATGGAGGAAAAGAGTTGAGCTTTGGCCTCCTAGCAGCTTCTATCCAGAGTGCAGTTGTAGGCTTGGTGGTTTGTGAAAATAAATAAAAATCTTTGAATTTGAAATAGTCAGAGATGAGAGTTTATTAGTACATATGTTTTGGTCTTTGGGGGAAAAACTGGCTAGCTTTTTAATCAATGATAAAAAGATAGCTTCTCTTGCACAAACCAGAAGGCTGGTTTTGACATCATTGTACATTCAACACCAAATCGTGTTAAGAACCGTAAGAAGCCCCATTGACGATGAAAATGAGAGTGAGGTTGCAGAGCTGTTAGCATACACATTTTTCTTCTTCCAAAATTGTTCAGAACTCCGAAAGTCCTGGGTAGAAAGGAGGCCCAAAAAACGTTTTGTTACACCCATGGTGATGAAAATTAACAAGAATTACAACCAAATGATCCAGAAACAAGAGGGAGTACCAGGGTTATTTATTACTGTTGAAGAACAGAAGTTGTGATGACAGAAGTTCTATAGTTATCAGTTAGATATGTGTAGTTAAGAACAGATTACCTGAAGTGGTTGTGAAGAAAAGCAAATTCTACAAGATAGGAATGGTTTGATTCTAACACATGGGGCACTGTAACTCTAACAAGCTGTTCAGTTTTGAGTTTGCTTTCTTAATACATGTGAATTTTTTTAGTGCTGATTATAATGTGACATCTTGTTTTGCTGAATAGCACCCAAAGATCACAAACTGTGCTTGCAATTGAAATCTTGTGTAAATTGTTGGGCTTTCTCTCAGTAGAAAACATGTATATTGTATCAATTTGTATGTGTATAAGAATGGTGTAACTCAAATAACAGATTGGGACCAGTCCTCACCTGTCTGCTTAAAAAAATAATTGACAAAAAAAGAGCGAATAAGTCGCTGCAGTATCTGGCTTGTTCACAGGAAACTGCTTAATAAGTAATGAGTATATGTATCTTATTGTGATGTATACATATTTAGATTTGAACACATATTGCAAAATACAATCCTTAGGAAATAGTTACATTTTTGACAACATTTTCTCTTCCCACAGTAATTTACATTTCTTTTTCATGGCACAGTTGGCTCTCATCTTACAAATACACATATCATCAAATCAGGTTGGTACAACATTCATACCACAGCAACAATGATTTCCTCCCTCAGGGAAGTTTAATACTTTCTACCAGCTCTGGACTTGTTTCCAAGAGTGTTTGAACTAGAATAGCTCAAAGAATATGACTGGACTTTAACTGGCTAGAATATTGGCAATCACAAAAAAGTAGTTGTCTTATGTTATGGCAAGCCTCCAGC
Organism: Branchiostoma floridae x Branchiostoma belcheri; assembly: GCA_019207045.1. Classification (NCBI taxonomy): domain Eukaryota; kingdom Metazoa; phylum Chordata; class Leptocardii; order Amphioxiformes; family Branchiostomatidae; genus Branchiostoma; species Branchiostoma floridae x Branchiostoma belcheri. Next base: position 14,554,579 of record CM033037.1, on the reverse strand, counting down.
ATCAGGGCAATGTAAACTTGGATCCATAAACCAATCAGACATATCAGGCAGATTACCTGAACCCTCTTGTTTCTTTGCAGCCTCCTCTGCGAGAGACGCGGCGATGGGCGTTCCGGTGAGCGTGGACATCCTCGACCTCTCGTGAACGCCCATGTGGCGCTTCAACTTCCACTTGTCCTTGAAGACTTTGTCGCAAATCTCACACTTCTTCTCGTCCTTCTTGACATGGCTGGACATGTGGCCGTACAGGGCAAAGTGCTGCTGGAAGGACTTCTTGCAAAGCTTGCATCGGAAGGGATACTCTTCATTGGTGTGGGTGTTGTGCACATGCTGCATCAAGTCAGTCAGTTCTTGGAAATCTGTGTTGCAAACACTGCATTCGTACGGATTCCCGTCCATTTGTATCTTTTTCATCTGTAAGGTTGAGATTTTTTCCATCTGGCGGTTTACGGCGGGGTTGGACTTTCTCGGCGTAGATACTCGTGTGTGGGTGACTTTGTGCTTACTCAATTTCCACTGGTCGGAGTACTGCTTTCTGCAATGTTCACATTCATATGGCGGCCCACCTAAGTGCTTTTTCAGATGGGTGTGTAGGGCAACTGACTCATTAAAACACTGTCCACACACTTTACAGCGACAGAGCGCCTCTGTTTCTTCTTCATGTAGTTCCTTCATGTGGTGGGCCAACAGGGTGTGCACAGCAAAGCCAGTGTCACACTTACTGCACTCAAATGGAAGGGTGGACTCGATCTCGTGTTGTTTCTCATGTCGCTGCATGTGTCCAAACTGAACAAACTTCGTCCCGCAGATCTTGCAGCCGAACGGCTTGACCTTGCTGTGCGATCTGACGTGCTGCTTCAGGTTGTGTAGGTTGGAACAGATCTTGCCGCAGACTTCGCACGCCAGCGATCCTTCCTCCAGGCCAGTTGTGTTCGAAAAACTCACATCAGACGCACTTTCTTCCCCACTTTCATCTACCTTCTGCCTTTTCAAGGAAGGCATTTTGATCTTCAATGGAGCCACTTTTCTTTCATCTCCACCTTCTCCTCCACTTTGCATCTTTCTTTTTGAGTGTCCTTCTTCTAGAGCAAAGCTTGAGTGAGAGCCGGGAAGCTCATAATCTTCATCATCATCATCATCATCGTTATCCTGTTGGCCATCTGTCGACACGCTGTCGTCTAGTTGTCCCTCATTCCCAGACACGTCCCACTTTTCCTCATCACAGTCACTGAAACTCTTACTGTGCTCACTCTTATCCTCACCCGGTCTCTCCTGCTTGTTCAACTTGTGGAGAAACTTTGAACAGACTTCCGAAACAGAGGTGACCTTGAGAAGCTGTGCTGCCTCCAACACCGATCCAACGTTGTCGGGGTTCAAGTCCAGACTCGAGGTGTATGTGTGTTCCAGTATCTGACTGAACCCCTCGGCTGTGATGTCTGTGATTTCAACATATTGCATGCTACTGACCTCCTTCCTGGTGAACACGGAGTTAAAGTAGCTACTACAGGCAGCAAGAACTGCCCGGTGTGCCCGGAAACGCTGCCCGTTAACCAGGATGGTGACGTCACAGAGCGAGTCCTCGATGCGCTGTTGGTTCAGGTTGTGTAAGATGGCTTTGCTGTGACCCCTGGATTCATGCCTGTACAGTCCTGATGTGGAGGCCATGGTAGCCTGTAAAATGAAAGTTCAAAGTTCTTTTAAAATCTTTCTGAGTTTCCTTATGGAACGCTACTTTCAGTCAAGCTAACGAAAGTGGAAACTGTTACTTACTTAACAATATATGTAGCAGAGCATAATCAAATTTGCTGGTTGTCATCATACACGGCCGTGTGGCGTGATGGGTACACGGTACCGTACACCCGATCCCTTGATCTCGGAAGCAACGCGTAGTCCGGACAGTTATTAAGTGGGAGACCACCTAAGGATGCCTAAGCCGGACCGAAAATTCCGAAATCGTCTTCTGGGAGGGACGTTAAATGGGGGTCCCGTGCTCAAGGAGAAGCCTCGACCACGTAAATCAGCCTCATCACCAACTTTAAACCTAAGCAAATATGACTGCTATTGAAATACATGTAGTTTCATTATCACTGTTGCTCCATATTTAACAAAACCCTGAAGGTTTGGTCAGCTGTTTGTATGACGCCCACTTTGGCCTTCGCCCCAGAGGTGTCGCCAAAAATATGGTAAGCTCCTTTCCCACGATACGCCCCTTGTGGGACAAATATGTTACTCCAAAACAACTCTAACCTACTGTCTCCACGTAAGGAAGTGGTGGCTATGTTCCTTGCACTTCACAAACTTGCGATCTGGCTAATCTAATAAAAAAAACTCGAAAAGAAACGTCTCGCTAAGATCGTCTAGGCAAACAAAGAAAAATGTCCGCCAACGCCCCACACTGGCCCTGAACCCCCGGCAACGTCACGGCGCTTTCGGGGGCAATTCGACGGAGTTGTCTGACAGTCGCCCCCGCACACAGTCCCGATATCTACCCCTCGCCCGTCTCCCGTACATCGAGATCTCAACACGTCCTTACCTCGTCCGGTGAAACTGTTGTTCCTCAACCCCCAGCTGTATATCCGGCCAACATGGCTCCGACCCCCTGCGATGGATTAGCTGGGGATTTAAAATGAATGATGCCGGAGGTCAAAGGTAAGAGTTGGGCGAGTCCAATTACAGAGGGGAGGCAAAAGTTGTACTCAAAGTAAACATGAAAGTAGATTTGGAGCCAACAAACATGTGTACTATGCCCCTCACTTCATAAAGTGAAGAATTTATATGAAATACATGTACTTATCAATATTTGTCTTTCTAATTTAATTTTTCAAATGTGCCATCAGCAAACTTGGTCGCTCTGAAATCTGTCTTTTTATATTTCAGCCATACCATATATGGTATGGTGAAATATATTGTATTCGTAATGTTTCTTTCTTTCTCCTGTCAAATCTTCAAAGCGATTCATCTCCGTCGTTCCGAGACCGAATGACCTGAAATTTGGCACAAGGGTAGAGTGGGTCAATACCAAGGTGCTTTTGTCTCATTTTTTTCATATCTGCCTCTAAAATGATTTTATTGAAGTTTAAAGGTCATGTTTTGACCAAAACGGTATATTGTGGCCCCCTGTTCCCTTGAATTACAATGGAATGGCCTTAAATTTGGTGTAGATAGGCATTAAATAGTTGGTAAAATGATCCAAGTAAAATTTTTGGCATAAACCAATTTCAAATTATTAATTTCTGCACTTTTCTGAGGGGAAATTGGTTTTCTTTCGGTCTTCTCCCGTGAACTCCAGTGACCCCAGAGCCCACACGTGCCAGGTGCCAGCGGTCTGGGGAGAGCGAGAGTTAATTACTTTATGGACGCCAGCCAATCAGCGACGAGAAAGGCGAATGCTAGTTAATATTCATAAGTGGGGCCTTGCAATCCCGTATATACACAAACAGATGCATATTACAGCCTTACAGTTGCCATATGGTACCCTGTGCCCGGTTTGAAATTGTAGTTTGCGAGGATTTGGAGTTCAGACAGGGTCATTTGAGCGGTAGCGGACGGTACGCGTGCATTGAACGTTAGTGTCGATGAATTTACCAACATTCCGCATGGCACTATCAATCATTTTCGGCAGATTTAGACAGGGAAAATTGGACGGCTTGCGTTTAGTTTTGATACGTAAGTTTGACAGTGGCGAGAATGCATGTATTTTTTCCCAAACAAATGTAGGTACTTCTAGTGTTGTTGTTGTTCTTTTTTGACGCAAACTTTGTACATTCAAATTGTAAGTAACTTTAAACTGCCAGAGTTTGTGTAACAGTGGTGTTCAAGGACTGCTAAACCGAAGACGCCTAACGGCTTAAGCCCTTTGGCCGAACGGTTTGCACGTTCGATTTGTGATCCGGCTGCCCAGGTTCGGCGCGGGTTCGAATCCCGGGAGTCGGGGTGTTGTTTCTGTTCTTACTCGCCCCTCTGGTTGTTTCACTGGTTCCCACGCCGGCCCTGTGATTAACAGGCTAGTATGTGCCACACAGGGATGTTGATCTCGGAGATTCGAGGACGAATCTTGAAAAGAAAAGGGGGAGTAGTGTAACAGTGGTGTTCAAGGACTGCTAAACCGAAGACGCCTAACGGCTTAAGCCCTTTGGCCGAACGGTTTGCACGTTCGATTTGTGATCCGGCTGCCCAGGTTCGGCGCGGGTTCGAATCCCGGGAGTCGGGGTGTTGTTTCTTTCTGTTCTTACTCGCCCCTCTGGTTGTTTCATTTGAGCCCAATAAAACACTCTCAGTACCAGAGTATCACCACTGACCTCCGAAAAGAAACCCCCGAACAAGGTAGAAACACCTATCCTCCAGGTCTCGCATGCTACGAGCAGGAAATTATAACACTCAGACAAGATTATGTCCGATGGCTGATTGCATACAAAGTAAAACAATTTAACTGTGGTATGCAGGGGCATATACTTAACAAAGAATTCGAAGGAAAATGAAATATATAGATAAAGCCAAATCAAATTAACTTGTTGGTCCTGGGATTTTTCAGAAAAGAAATGAAGCGACAGAGTGGTAAAATTCTTGTAAAAATTCGAGACGTCTCCGTTTATGTAATGGCTCATACAAAACAAGAAGAAGATTGAAGTTTTTAGCTTGAAAAAAAAAAAACACTCCTACTACACAGTTCCTGCACCTGCTTGACAATTATTAAAACGTATGACCTACTTGCTTAAAAAAAGTTCACTGCAATAATAAATGTACCCACGTCACAAGGAGATTATGACGGTACTTAGACCTAGTTATCGAAGTGGAAATAGTTGAATGGCGTCATGTAATTTCATGATGAAAATCTTCTTAATGATGGATGCGTTTTTTTCACTCTTGGAAAAATAGGAGCTGCCGCAATTCTAAAAACCACTCAGTTATGCATAGGCGCTCCTGTGGAAGATTATATTCTTCCATATGGGCCTGGGGCATATTGGGCAAGCTCTGTTTTTACCTGGAATCAATTCAAAATCTTAGTTCTTTTGGGGATAACTTACAGTTAAAATATTTCATTTTGGCGCAGGGGTGACTTGGAACAGTCCAATGTTGCGTGGGAATGGGTATGGCTGAAATATGCTGTATTTGCACCCAAGCAAATGTCGGCCTTTCTAGTTAGCCATGCTTTCTTAGAGAGTTTGGTTTACATCGTCCCTAAAGAAAACTGCTCCAGGAAAACTGGATCATGATTTTCTTGCTATGATCAAAAACGTTTTCCAAAAAAACAACAAACTCTTGTCACTAAATACTGATCATGTTAAATGCTTCGTCCTTTCACAGAGTAAAAAGGCAACAAAAGGTATCTTAGCAAGCTCTTTTCATTGCAGTGTTACATTGCATTTGGCACAGAAAAAAATACAATTGGTAAGCAAAATTGCTATATCCTATTTTAGGATGAATAAGACATGCCTGCACAAGTAGAGATGTTCTTTTGTAATATTATATCAGAGCAAAAGTATGCCAAAGAATCAGAATAATTCCTTAACCTGTACTTGCACTGAAACCTGCTGCTCAGTAAATACACAAAAGGGCACCAGTCAGGCACAATGCTTGCAGGATTCCTCTTCATAAAAATAATTTTTTATTTCATCAAATACTGGACATTGCAATGCTGTAGTAGATTAAATAGCACCATTAATGCTAAAAAAAAAACTATAGCCTCCTTCAGTCAATATTAATCATGGTAAAATCCTAATTGATATCAGCCCTACAAGTTCCCAATGGCTAAACAGTCCTATACAAGAATGACAGTCTCTGCCACATATGGAACACCTGTAAGCTTACTCAGTTCTGTTGTAGAGTTCTAAAAACTAAAGATATAATAATTATTTGTTCACATACCGTATACATTGAATCAAGACATATGAGAACAGATTGTCAGCTACATTGCTTATAGGATACTAGTACATGTACATGTGTTACACAAAATCCTGTGTGACTTTATTTTTGAAATCAATGTTGTACACCGACAGAAAGCTAGCAACTTAGTGAATCTTAAACTTGCGGAAGCTACTTCACATCTCGTACTATGAACACATCACAAACGAGTGTGTGCGGGAACAGGTACGCGGCCTTGTTGGCCCTCAAGAACCAATCTTAGGGACAGTTAAAAGACGCAAACTACAGTGGTTTGGGCATGTTACCAGACACAACAACCTGGCCAAGACAATCCTGCAGGGAACAGTAGAGGGAGGGCGGCGTCGCGGACGTCAACGCAAAGCTTGGCAGGACAACATCACTGACTGGACGGGCCTCAGCCTACAGGAGAGGATAACCCTGGCTAGGGATAGAAGAACCTGGAGGCAACTCTCGATCTTCATGTCTACCTTGTCCCCCCAACGACCTGGAGGTCAAGGGACTAGGTAGGTAGGTAGGTAGGTAAACTTGGGTTAAAGTGACATCATTATGAAGAGATACTGTTGATGCTTCATGAAGTCCAATGTTGATCAGCTGACAGCAGCAGCCGCAGCTTTTCTGAGGTACTCCTCTGTAAACCTGCAGGCCTTGGGGAGGAGTATGAAGGACGGCGTGCCAGCGAGGACTCTGTACCTATGGCAGGAAAACACAAGATAAACAATAAAGGACTATTACCATAGCAATAAACAATACAGCAGAGGTTTGCCTTTGTCTTTTCTAGTATAGTTAACATACTTACAACATCCAATTGAAAATAAAACTTCTAGGAGGAGAAATGTCACTAAATTGTACATGCACACAATTATCAACTTCCTTTTCAAAGTATTTTTTTATCAAATGGCAATGTATACATGTAATACCTTACTTATGATATTTGGGGAAGGCCTGTGACTGACACTATATCTTGTGAATAGGTCCTGTCAGTTATGTATCAAGGTTAACAATGCTACTTTAATGATTGACAAGGTCAGTCACCTAGGATCTGAAAGAATGTCCTTCAGCATCATCTCAGAAGTCACCTTGTGAAGTTTACTTTTCGATGTTTCCTCAAAGTACACCTGTACAAGGAACAAGAACATCACAAAATGTCAAAAACATGTCATATTTCATTTCAACACTGCTGTAAATCACGAAACGCAGAACCACTAGTACACTACAACTGTGAAACAATTTCTGTAGTCCAAGTGAGTAGCTGCTGACCTCAATATTGTCAGGTTTATATTTTCCTTCCACATCCCACGGTGCTCGCTCACTGCCAAACATTGCATCAAGATGGTCCACTACTCTGTGAGACAAAAAATATTTTGTCATTGAATCAAATGACAAACCTCAGACTCAGTGTAAGATTTTAAGGTTATAAGAGTCAAAAGTCATGTTACCTGGATATATATTGTTGGCTGTTAAAACTATGTACTAACTTGCTTTCTTAAGACATTGTCCACTTTTTTACTGTATTTATGTCTTATCAATACCTAAGAAAACTTGCTTGTATGGCCTAAAATATACCTTGCTTCTTCGTGAAACTCCTGAATAAAATCTGTCTCCATGTACTCTGGGTACATAAACATCACAGGCCACACCAAACAGCCTTTCTCATCTAAGCACACCTGCAAAGTACAAGAAAAAAATATGTTAATCTAGACTTCGCATTTCATTATGAACTTTGTTTCAAACAAAAATAGAAACTCACAGAACTTGCCTGTGTGTGTGTGTGTGTATTTGTGTGAGTGTGCATTCGTGCATGTGTGCATGTGTGTGTGTGTGTGTGTGTGTGTGTGTGTGTGTCCGTGCTTATGTGTGTAGAAGTGTTTTTTTGTCTGTGAGTGACAGAGGCAAAGGCTACAGCTCAATGACCTGGATGTCAGACTTGCTACCTTCAGTCTGCTCCCACTGACCACCAGGGTAGTGACCAGTGGGAGTGGACTAAACTAACAAGTCTGGCATCCCAGCTAATAGCTCAGTTATCTGACCTTTGCCCCAGTGCTGGGGAAGGAAGCCTCCAGGCTGGCCAGCTGGAGCCTGTCCATGGATTCTGCCACATCCTCCTCATCACTGGAGTCAGGGCTGTCTGGCATCTGGAGCCGGATACCTCGAGACTGGAACAGTTTTCATGGATCCGTCAATAATGTTGCTAGGTTGGAAAATTACTGAATATCAAAGTAGCCCTGTGGAAGGTGACAGGCGGTTGTACAGGTATAACTCCTTGTCATTTGTATCAAGTAGGTTCGTGCAAATATGGGATATGTAGCAGCGAAGATTGTAATTGACATAAAGCTGCAACAAGAAAACCTATTTTTAAATAGCGATCTCATTAGTTAGCTCATCTAAAACAACCAAGGGGTATTTAAGATGTAGTGGAGTGGTAGAATGTATCTAAGAATGTGTATGGTGCAGCATTTTAGGCAGTAGTATTTGGTTTTGTAATAACAACTGTTTCAGACTTTTATCTTTAGTCAAAGTTGCTAAGAAATGAATAAAACGATTTTCCCTACCTTAATAGCTTGAAGTAGTCTATTGTGTTGAGCTTTTTGCTTTTTCTCCTGTGCTTGAGCTTTTCTCCTGTCCTTCTCTTGACTTCTCTGATAAAACATGAAAAAAACAAAAAGATGAAAAAAGAATGATTCAATATGAATGTAATGTTTACTTGACAGTCATGCTTGTTCAATACAACCCAAAACTGGACCCGAATTAAATGACACAACACAGAGCTTTTCTGCTTTGTTTCATACCTTCAGTTTATCTGCCTTTGCTCTAAGCTGCTGGATGGTCTTGTCCTCTGGAGTCAAGTAATATTGTTAAGAAATTCATTATTTGTTGAAATGTAATAATCTGTATCACAACAGCAATGATGGTTACTTTATTAAAACAAACTTTGTCCAGATCTACATCCCCATGTAGCAGTAAAGGATATTCTGAGGAGTTCATCACACCACGACACAGCATCAGCAAACAGCTTCAACTCCATACAACACAAGGCTCCTGTGGAGAATCAACAACACAGTCACATGGCATGACATCATAAAGTAGCTTATCCTGTCTTCTTTTATAGAGGATGGCCAATATGGTTTAAAGCAGCGTTCCCGCCAGGCATACGTCTTTACGTCTTTGGACGCATTTTTTTCTGGAAAGACGCATTCTGCTCGGCTGAATGCGTCCATAAAAAAATCTGAAAGAAAGGCTGACCTGTACCACCGAAGTACAAAATGTATCTGGAATCTTTAAAAAAAGTCTGTCTTTATAAGAAGGAATCCTACCTTTACAATTAAAATTTCAAATTCTTCACTTTCCGGTCATCCCAGTAGTCTGGGCAAGGGGCGGAGCGCGGCACGTTTTACAACTAGCGGACCCATGTACGACACACCCAGCCACGCGCCAGTCTGAGCTGTTCGTTGCGCAATGTAATTTTTTGTAGTCTGTGAAATACATCTGACAGTCAGCATTCAGTTTTAAAAAACTCGAAGAAATCTTATACAGATTTTATATTCTGATATAAACATGATACTTACTTGACCTTACTTGTCCTCATTTTCACGTATTTGTTAAAGATTTGTGGGTAATACTAGTATTTAACAAACAAACTGTTCTGCGCGAGTGCTGCACATCTCAACCAAAGTTCTCACGCTGTGGGCAGTTGATTGGCAGTCGGTATCTTTGACAACAGGCCGCCGGCGCCAAGCAGTCGAGATTGGCCACCAGGTCCAAATCCAATCATCTTAAGAACCAATCAGCGTTTGATAAATGTAATGTTACACTCTGTCATTGGTCACCGGAAAAAAAACAAAAGTTACCGAGTATTAGCTTACGTGACATTGGTAGCCACCCGTGTCGTCTGGTAACTTGAGTTTCTTCCCTATCTGCTAACAATTTACTATTAAAGTTTCCCCATTTATCCAAGTTTTAAAAAAACGGTGCGCGGTAAATAAGTGAAGAATCCAAAACTATACACTTTATTTCTTATTTACAAAATTGATTTTGTTTCAAAAAGACAAAATTTGCGGCTGAAAAGGGGCCGCAATATTGTTGTCAAGCGTCGATCGAGTCGGCTGTGCACTAGCGTTGGCCTCCGTGGCACATGGCGCGGCACGCCCCCATCCCCAGACGGACCGTTGATCGCAGCGCCCAGCACGTTGGGACGTCTTTCTGGCTACTGCTTCAAGGCTACACCGGCACAGATCACTGCCAAAGAGGCAACAGATCGTCCTCCGTCGAGTAATGTTCTTGGTCTATTTAAAAAGAAATCCAGCCAAAGACTTCACGCCGAAAACGGGGTTACCTGAGGTCGCAGGAAACAAACGCACGCTCGTGGAAAATGACGGTATGGCCTTGTAAAACCCCACCGATTCGAAAAATTTGAGTAAAATCATCGGGCAAAATAGAAAAAACACAGCGCCGTTATTTTATCGTCTCGGAAAACAATTTGATACGGGAGGGCGCAAAATCGATCGCACGAGGTAGACATTTTTTTATTCAATGACGGAAAAAAATTGGCATAATTTTTCCATGGGCTGACGAACTAGCTAGAGCCCTGTGTCGAAACATCAAAAATCCAAAATTTTGACATATAGACATGTCTGGACAGCTAAAACCCGAGCCAGATCACGGAAGGCTGATTCCCTGTGCTTATAGCTTTTTTAATACAACGTATTTTGATGAAGAGGGTGGTCGTCGATAACTGAAAATGGGAGTAAAAGAGGCAACCGACATCCAATCTCAAGTGCATGATTATTCACTCAAATTGCAGGAAATTGTGTTCTAGAGTGTTTGAAAATCAAAATTTTCCCGGACCCCCCTAGAATGCGAGCGCCTGCGGCGCTCGTCTCGCGCCTACGGCGCTCGTTACGCCCCTCCCAAATATTTGGACGCATATTTTCAGAAACCTGGCGGGAACGCTGGTTTAAAGTACAGCGGATTCTTCAATATACTGAAAAGAAGTGGATAGCTATCTTTGTATGACATGTCTTTATACAACAAATGATTACAACACATGTCCGATTCAGGTAGGAAATGATATGAAGCTTCGACCTCATGGTCAAGAAGGGACATCACCAACCCAGTTGAACCCACCCATTGAAAGACTTTGAGAACTTACTTGGCAATCGAGAGCTGACAATGGTTTTCCATAAATGTGATTTACTTACCTCGATTTATAGCTTTGATATGGTCAGGCTTAAGTTCTTTTGCTTTGGTGACATCACCAAGGGCAGTCCTGTTGTTACCTGCAAATAATATTGGAACATTCAAGATAAAAGTTACCGGTATTAGTGACTGAGCAATGGAAAATGATGATAAATAGACCAATGAGAGGAAATTTCTATATTTGATCAACCATTGTTACAGCCCTATGTCCTACAGCTTTGCAGGCACACAGAGGGAACTGACAATATTCAACAGAAGGATTTGTCTCACCAAATCCTACATATCTAACTACAAATTGTTCAAGACGTCAAACATTTTCTTTTTAAGCTGGGTAGTTCCCCTACCTAGACGGAAGTGTGCTGCAGCCCTATTGGTCAGCAGGATGGCGTTGACCTCAGGTTTCTCACACTTCTGTTGGAGGCCGATGGTGTAGGCAATGGTCGCCTTCTTGTACAGCTTCAGCTTGAAGTAATGGTTACCTTCATCCTTGTACTGTATGGCTTTTTCTGAAAATAAGAACAGAAAGACTCAAACATACATATAATGAAAAAGCAGCACAGCTATTTATAGAAATTCCCATAGCTCTTATTGACAAGCTCAATGGAAAGTGGACTATGGTTTGATGTTCTATGTTAAATATGGTTTTCATTTGCTCCACATAACTGGTAAATTCCCTTCAGGTGTAACACACCAGTTTTGTACAGTAAGTACAAGCTACAACGTGAGATCATACTTTGGTCAGCTTTGATCCCCTCACACCTTGATGGTACACTAGACTTTTTAAGTGTGGTGTGTTTTCTAAGGTGTGACTCTCCCCAAACATTGGACCTCCAGCTTAACATCCTACCCAAAAGGAAGTCCCTAACACGGGTATAAAGTGCCTTTGTTTCCCAAGGGTACAAATGTATAACAATGGGGCCTGCTTGGGATTTGAACTTTAGTTTTAGATTCTAAATCAACAACCCTAACCACAAGACCACCTGAAACCTTAATGTCTTGCCGAATTATTTTTTGTTGTTTTTGTTTATCCCTGTGATATCTGTGATGCCCTTAAGACGAGAGCTCTCTCTACCAGCAGGAAAACCATAACTTGTATAAGTAATAAGATGATATGGTTACCTTCAGGTGTGTCATTCTCATCATACTTTATAGCCTGTAGGGCAGCCCAGGCCGGGTACTTCTCTGCATTGTCCACATCATCAGGTGCTTCAGAGCAGAAGGCAGGATGTTTCTTCATTTCCTACACAACAACAACATGCAACGACATATACGTCGAGTAGACATCTTTGGTTTGGACATCTCCATGGAACCGCTACAAGAACAAGAACTAAAACACAAATGATATGGAATGTTTTACTACCTTTGAAGTGAACTTTTAACTACTTATTACGTATATTTCATCCATTGTACTTAATTTTCGTTTCCATTGCCTCCAACTCTTGCGTAAAATCCTGAGTACCATGCCTGTGAGTTGGACATGGGGAGGAGGGCGACATAGTAATAATAGTTGAATAAAATAAATCATGATGTCAGGGAAAAGGCTACCTCCTCCCAGTTGTCTTCAGTCCATGCATCTTTATCGGGTTTTCTTTTGGGGCGAGATTCCATCCACTCGTCAAGCTCTTTATCCATCTTTTCAATCATCTCACGGATTTTTTCTTCCTTGGAGGCCGCCATCTTGCCTGATGCATTACGGGTGGAAGAGTCCACTTTGGGGATTAGGGTGAACTGGTACATTATTTTCCCGTGGATTTTTTGCGTTATTCTCAAAATTCCAGACAGTCATTCAGTCTTTTTTTGTTCCTGCGTTAGAACAGCAGCGTAACGGTTGTCAGATCTTAGCAAAATCTGCTGAGTTCTTAGATTCCAATGCGCAGTTCAAAACAAATCAACAAAACGTTGTTCCCTTGAAAATGACAGCCTAACGTTAACGTTACCCTCTTTATAATTTTGGTGTGTTAGAATAACACTCAGAAATTATAGAAACAACGGTACGTAATGGTCATGGCCAAATTTTCCACATGTTTAAGAATGAAGAACAAGAAACAGTGAAGTTTTTAATCTGGCCTGCAAGAAAATAGGATAGGAATTTTCCCGCGCTTGTGATGACCAATCAGCGGGCGGCCCTGACCCACATCCGGGTCCCACATTCTCCCCAGCACGACTGCAATGGCGGCAAGTTACGTCCTCACTTGACGAGAGCTCCGGCGCAACAGGTAGATTTTCTGCCGCTCTTCCTCCCTAATTCCCCCGATGTCATGTCCTATTAATAGCTAAGGTAATGATGTTTCCTTTGATGTCGGTTAAATGGAGATTATGGCCAGGTAGATCTGTTGAAAATAGGATGATATGCGGTACGTGGGGACCTACGGTTGGGACCGATTCGTCGCTGACATGTTGTCGACCTCTGTCGCTTGTCACGATCTCAGCGATCAGGACGTTCAATGTGTATTTTATGTACTTTAAAGTCTATTCTTCAGTTATATTGGTCAATAGTGTTGGTATTACGCGTTACATAGACTTAGTTGCTAGAGAAAACCGATAACAGAGTTTGTTACGACCGTGTTACTGCCTTGTTACTGTTGGTGAAATCGACTGCTGTGTTTGTGAAATCGACTGGGTTTGGGAGCCCTTGGGACATTTGGTGTCTCCCGTTTCTGTAGCGCCGACTCACTGCCAAACAACACAAAGGAGCTTCAGTTGTACTTTTATTTATGCTGATCAAACCATTCCTCTTTACTGTTCTACATTTACTTTTGATTCACTGCGATCAGAGGAAAGTTGAGTCCATCTGATCGCCTGAACATAAATTATTGTAAAATTATTGAGGTGTCTATCTTTGTTGTGGATAGCACATCGCATCATGCATATGTATCAATGGAAAAGAGCTGTTTGCATGAAGTTAGCTGTTCTGATTATATATTTGTTACCTAAATTAAAAGTGATGTTTAATCAGTTTCTCTATACTCTTCGCAATAATTTTCAAGATAGAATTCAATAATTTCATACTAAGTTGAGTTGATATGATTTTGATTTATTTGACTGTATGAAAACAAAGAACTCATCAGCATGTTTTGTCTAGTGATAGCCAGTGCCGCTTTTGCAGTTTCTGTAACTTTTACCCCGTGTTGCCCATGGTAGCTTCAACTAGCTTGTTCAACCAAGGATATGGCCAGGTGTGTTTTTAACATCTTACCTTTCTTCACCCTTCCACCTGCGTATGGTAAGAAGAAGTGTACATCTCTGCCCCATTGCTTTGTGTGGCATCCAAGGAGACTTGGTGCGGGATATTTGATTGTCAGTTGGAGCGAGCTCTCTAGCCCTTCGTGCACGGTGATCCCTGGTATGTGTGCCCAAGCTCTCTTTGTCCCATTTGATCTTTTCCACAAACTACACGTTTTGGGTTGCACAGCGACCATCTGGGGTCGGATTGCAGCTTCATTAGTCCCTGGATACCCCAGCATTCATGCCTGGGAAGAAAGAACAGGACTGAACTGGGGAGGAATGTAGATTTGTCAACGGGATCGTCAGAGGGGCATGGTGTGTGTACAGTCGGACTGTCATGGGGTATGGGATGGGGGGAGAAGTGGTGACAGCTCCAAGCACTGTAGTCCACTTGAGAGGGGTAACCCTACCTGGTGTGTAGAGCTTCTGTCTTTTATGTACAGTCAAGGAAAAATGCAACGCTTTGGGGTGATTTTACCAGGGTGAATTTCAGCTTGGCGCACGTCCCATTGTCTTGGAGGGTGAGTTGAGAAGCTTTGGGTGAGGTCTGGAGGGATGGGTAGTTTAAAGTGACCTTTTTGTGGGATAGAAACATGCCCGGTGTTGTGTGTAAACCGACGGCATTACGGCTCAGTAACTCATTATGGTATTAATTTTGTTTGTGGGAGATGTGAGCTGTGTGGATGTTTTGGGGTGGTCCCTGGAAGTGTGGCGGCTCCCCATGACTACCCTATCCTAGCTAGCCATCTCAGGGTGTGTGTCTGAACTGTAGAACTCTTTATATCAAAGTTCAAGCCAAAGAACAGTATCAGCTTCTTGCCAGGCACCCAGCCAGACAGTGGCACCTTGGTCACACATGTTGCAAGTGGGAGGGTAGTGGCAGGAAGACCTGGCGCCACTACAGAAGGAAAACAAGCCTTTCAGTCATCTTAAATTTGCTTGCTTTGACCTCCCACCAAAGATGATCTCGGTACATGCAAGCATCCCTGGACTCCTGCTAGGAGTGGCTAGCATGTATCTGTTATCGGAGTGGCACTGCTGGCTGAATACTGAATCCAGAAGTGAAAAGTTCAGTGGAGTAGGTTATTGTGGCTGGGGTAATACATGTGGTGTCATTATTTCATCACGTCCTTTGGTACTTTAGTTGTCAGCCCCTTGACACCAGGCAAGTTGATCTTGACAAATGGCAGGGAGAGATGAATGGAGATACCCAGGGTAAGTGGGGTGTGACTGAAAAAGGCTGGTGGATACAGGAAGTTTTTGAAAATGATACAGTTGGGAAGGAAAGACAAGGATCTATAATAATATTTGCCTTCCACATTCCTGGTGTTATACAGCTGAATAAGTATCACACTCACAGGCATTGTAATATTAACAATGGCTGCTGTCCTGTTTTACAAATCTCTCCTGTATTCATACTTTCACATATTCTGGTATACTGAGTGTATGCAGAAGTTATAGGCAGCTGTTATATGGATTGCGTATTGTACTCCTTTCTTTACGATAGCCCAAATTTGTACATCATTGAAGAAAAATGCCAAAATGTGTGGAATTTATTTTCAAGGACTGTAGCGAAGGTCCAAACTGGTATTGGATGTCTGTGGATTGTGGAGCTATAAAGACTTTGAAACCAGGGTTTGGTCATAAAGTCGATAGAGAATGTAAATTGACTCATTCATTTCAAGAGTCAAGTGTTTCTACAACAAATTTACACTTTTACGACGTACGTTGTACCCAAAACTGATTGGAAAGTCAACTCCAATGCCCTGTGTTATATTTACACGTACAACAGGCATCACAGTCCCAACAAGTCTTCGATTCTTCCTCTGTTCATAGAGCAAGTCTGAGCAATTCTTTGTATACAATAGCTACAGGTGTGCTTGTTTTTTCTGCAGTGTCTGGCAGGTTTTTGACGTCAAGTGCTCTTTATGAGTTTTTACCTTCTCTGTAGGCCAGAACAGGCAGGAATGGAACAAGCTGAATGCCTCATTCTTATGCTTACAAGTACCAAGTTCAAGTAACAACTGGAGTCTTTCAATATCTCTTATCTGTGTTTTTTCTTCAGGTACTTATACTAGATGACAAGTGAAGTTCAAGTACAAGACTCCCTCTGTTCTTGCCTTGCATAACATCAGTATGAGGATATTGTCGGCAAATTCCCCTTACACAATACAAGAAAGTGAGCCATCATACTCATAGTGGCAATGAAGGTTATGAGAAATACTATGTTTGCCTTTGATACTGCTCTTGATGTTGTTTGGTTTAAGATTACGTATAGTTACATTCGCACAGACTATTTTGGCATGGACTAAGCCTCAAGATAAGATACTGTAGCTATATCATACTATTATTGCCAAAGATTTGTCATCAGACTTTGTATCTTAAATGTAGAATTAAAGTTTATTGATTACATTTGCTTCTAGAAGTGCATGTGTTCGAAAGTGCTGTTTTCTGATTGGTTGTACTTTTACAATATATTTATCACTAGTGATTGTAAATTCCTTGTTTTGGTGTGTCATTCTCATAAAATCCTATGCTACTGTCATCAGAGTCACCTGCCTAGTGACTTCAGCCCACATCTGGCATAGGACAGTTCTTAAGTTTATTTACAAGCCAGCATTTGCACAGCCAGAAAAACAAACCGACCCAATATTACCTGTTATATTACCATGTCCTCGTCACAGAAATCATGACTATCCTGTGTTTGAAGAGAAAATTGCCTGTGTTTTCACTTTGTTTACACAAATTACAGCACGTGTATTGTGTGGCAAAGGACAGCACACCTGCAAGGAAAGAATCTGTGTTAGGCAAAGCAAAGTTGTTTTTATGGAGGCCATCAGCCTGTATACTGATTTTCAGCAGTAATAATTGTTTTCTGAAAGATTATCTGGCAAATCCCATACGATTAGCTGGCAAATGCCAAATACTACACTCTTCATTTATTGCAAAAGTGTTATTCTATTCACGTTCTTCCTGCAGTGCTTTTTAGCAGAGAAGGGAGCACCTTTTTCAGTGCCCGGATCATGTCTAAATGCAAGGAAAAAGTAATCAGCAAAGTTTTAAACACTAACTGACTTAGCATCGGAAGTAGTTATCCTTGACTTCAATATTTATGAACACACTGGGTCTTTTTTATTAAAATTAAAATTCGAAATTCAACCAGTTCTACCTGCAATTATAATATACGTTTGAAACCAAGCAAGTAACCAATGTCCAAATTTAAATCTTGTAACTGCTGCGGTTGTTTTATTTTTGCAGATTTTTCGAGGACCTCACCAAATTTCTGACACCTTGAATGTACGTTTACAGTGACCTAGTACTACTAGAGAATTGTTCCAACCATGAACTTCTTTCCTACTTAGAAATTAAACCAATACGAAAGCAAATGCATCTACAGTAACCTGGTTTGAACTTAAAAGTACTAGTAAATATCTCTCTCCCCCTTCCACCTGGGTAAGAAGGGTGTGAGAAAATGTTGAGGCTTGTTGGACAGAAGCAGAGACCATGTGAGATGTTTACTCAGATGACCCTGCAGTGTCCACACACTCAGGTTTCTGCCCAGGAATGTTGGGGGAACCACTGAGGTAGCACGCTCCTCTCTAACATAGCCAAGTTTTGGGCGGAGGTATAGTCTTGGTGTGAAGTTGGGAGGTACCACCCCCGTCCAGTATCCTGTGCCGGTTGCCAACCCTGGAAACTTTGCTGAACTCTTGGAGACCTGGTGTATTGTGTTCGAAGCAGGAGGTACGTTTTGTCACACTGCTTACTTCAAAATACTATCTTCTGTTTGCTTAGATGTTGTTGGAGTGTCGCTAATAGTTATATCATTATCTTGGACAAATACGGACGGACAATTAAAGTGGAATTAGTTTTGACAATATCATGTTAAGTGTGTGTAGCACTATTGAATTATTCAACAGTGATACAATAAGAATTGATAAAGATTTCTATTTGTAGCAAGGCACAATCAGATGTAGAAGGAAAATTCATGTAATCTGTAGCTTCAAGCAAAGTGTAGGCAGTTCAAGTTATAGACTGATAAGGAGATATTGTTTGCAGATATTGTTTGGTAAATAGATATTATATCCTTTTGTACACCCTCTGTCCAGGAACTGGTTTGTTGTGGTTTGTACTGTTTGGAAACATACAAAGTTGTGCCGACATATGATGAAGGTACAAAAATGTACAAAGTGTTTGGTGTTGTCACATGCAGGGTATATAACTATTATAAGATTACTGTCAGGTTTATTACCTTTGTGTGATGACACTGTCAAGAGATGTCAGGACTGTGAAAGAAATGTTGCCATTGACAGTTTCCTTGATTCAGATGTCTTAGGCCCAATCTACACACAGTTTTTACCGATATCTGTGGAGATGTGGGGAGGGATCTAGAACGTAGGGGGCCGGACACCCATGGCGCTTGCAGTCATAAACATAATGCACAATTTTCCACACGGCGTTATATGCTAATGAGCCTTCCCGAAGTCGGGAAGCATCTACACGCGCGCGAAGCTGTCGGGGACCCCTGCTAAGCTATCGGTAAGGTATCGTAGTATTCGTACGAATGGTCCGGACCTTTCGGGAGAGATTTTCCCGATATCGTAATGGCGATATAGTAGTTCCATCTAGACGATGAAAAAAAGATATCGGGAAAAACTGTGTGTAGATCGTGCCATACAATCCATGCTCAAGCCCAAATTTAAGCCTGACTGAGCAGGTAGCCACTTAAGCCAATGAGCAGTGATTTTCAGAACCTACTGAGACGATGCCAAGCCACAACATGGTCACTGTAGGGGTGGGGGATGACACATCAACATCGTCTGTGCCAAATTCTTTTTCTGAGATTTCTTTTCCCAAAGTTGTGTACAGTACGAGTCATAGTGAGAAGGTTGGGTGAGATGCACCCAGACTACAGTGTTGTCACCAGTCCCAGCATTCCTTCATGCAAGGGGAGACTAAGTACCCTCACTCTGTGGAGTGATGGGTCAATTTAGCTCCTGTCAGGTTTCAAATTGTCCCCTGGACCCTGAAGTGACATCCACAAGGTATTGTAAGTGCTTATCTTCAATGTTCAACTCTGGAGAGTACCAGGAATTGACTACGGTAAACCACAGAATGTATTGCATGAGAAAAACCTGTTCAGTGTTGAAGAGATTTAGTTTATACGACAAAATTAATTTCGGGATGGATGGATTGGAATGTCCAGCTGATTTTGATTTTGATTAAGTTGTTATTTAAACAAGAAAGTTGATTTATTTTAATATTTATTCCATAGGTTCAGCAGCGTCAGTCTGTTACTTTTAGAAGTTGTAATTCTTTACCAGTTTACAGCTAAAACAATAAATTGAGCAGAAATTAGAGGACTCCTTGACTTATTTAGATTACATATGTAGCTAGACAGCAATAGTAATACTAGTCTATCTTCCTAGTCTACCATACTGTCTCAGTTATGTAATTTGTTGATTTAAGTATTTAGTATTTCTATAGGACATATCTGAATGTATTGAGGATAAATCTGGGACTTCAGAGGGAGTTAGTGAGGAGCTTACATGACCAGATTATCCGGCATGGTTAAGCTGCAGGCATGCATACCACAAAGTAAGGTGTGTGCTGTTCACCTGTGGGTGGGATCTGTAGAGTCTGCCAGCCCGGGGACAATCCACTATTGGATGTATCATTGTAGGAGGTAGGTAAAAGAAATAAGCAGAAAAACATGCCATTTAAAAAAAAATTGAGGCAGAAATTGTTGGGAAAAGTTGGCGTTAAAGATATGAGATTTATGAAGAGCAAAAACTTACATAAGATTTTAGACCTGAGAAAATTCAGACATTCCCCCCTCCCCCCTTTGATTTTTTGGTCTGTTCCTTACCTGTCAAGTCCACCCACACATATAAATAGGATTGACTTTTGTGCTTACTTTTGTCTATTTTTGGTCTGGGTTATTATGTAAGGGGATCTTTTATCATTCTCCTTCAATCAATTGGTATGTCTACTTTGTAATAGCCGTTTAATCATTCAATCCATGGATGATTATTATTCTTTACAATATGTTACATGTATTCATTCAGCCACTATGCC
The DNA here is from genome assembly GCA_019207045.1 of Branchiostoma floridae x Branchiostoma belcheri. Classification (NCBI taxonomy): domain Eukaryota; kingdom Metazoa; phylum Chordata; class Leptocardii; order Amphioxiformes; family Branchiostomatidae; genus Branchiostoma; species Branchiostoma floridae x Branchiostoma belcheri. Next base: position 14,534,200 of record CM033037.1, on the reverse strand, counting down.
TCTAGTATGCCATATACTTCATAGTCATAGTAGTACAGCTACCACTTGTTCCAGGTACTGATAGAATCTGTCTGCTACTATGACAGGGTTCTCCCCAGAATTTTTTAGTATAGTGGAGGGGCTGGCAAAAATAACCTGAACCAACACGCTGCGCTTTCATGAAAATAAGTTCATTTTGCAATGACAGAGGGTGTCAAATAATACAAGTAAAATATATTTCAGTGATTCCTTTGTTTTGAAGTGGCAAAACGACTATTGTTTTCATCATCGCCCATTCACAAGTTTTTGCAGACAATGCCGACTGGAAAAGTGGAATTAAGTGAAATGTGGTTCATATTTTTAACCCACTTCAGGCACAGACAATATGTATGTGTATATATAGTGTAATCTTTCGTCCATATGACATGGAGTTAACAATGGCAGTGAGTGTTCTTGGCTTTGACCATTGAATTCCGGTGGGTTTAAGAGATTTGGAGACTTCCGATCCCAGTGATCCGTTCAGCAGGGTTAGGAAAGGCTGGGGGAATGGGACAATACCACAGGTTGTTTGGGGTCAACTTAGGAAAGGAAGGTCAGGGTTAGGGTTGTATGTCTCTGTGGGATAGAAGTCTTCATTTTCAGTATTGGTTTGGCAGTGTTGTGTTAATGGCTGTTATTAGGGTGTTCAGTCACGTGACCTGACCCCGGCGAAACCGGGTAAACATCCCGGCGAAACCAAGGTACCGATCTATGTTTTTTATGTCCTTTGATGCACTTTTAACTTTTGAGAAGGTTGTGGTTTTACCAGGGTGGTACTATGCAAGATGGTACTATGCCTGTTGGTTCCTGAGCAAGACACTTCAGAAAGTTAAAACTGAATTACAGTGATTTCTTTAACTCCAAAAAGCTTTGCCAACAGTCAGTTCTGTTGTTACTGAAAATCCTTTCACAGAAAATCAAAGGACAGATTTGACCGCAGGCAGAATTGACCATACCTAAAATAAATGTCAAACATTCAACTTTAAAGGTTAGGTCAAGTGACACACATATAGAACAAAAGATGGACTGACGCAGACAGGAAACAAGGAATGTTTTTACTTTGGCTGTACCAACACGGACTGTACGCAAAACGTCAGACCCACCTCTGTCCTTGGATCCACACTGTCTCCTGGACGTTTACTTCAAAACAGTTGTTGTCAAAACAGTCGTGTTTGTATAGGCGGCAGGACGACAGGATGTGGAGGTGTTTTCTGGTAGGAGTCCATTCTTGCACCAAGTTTGGACCAGCAAGAGCAGAATTTGTCGAGCACGGTGTCTTGATCAAGTACGGTAGGGGCTTCTTCTTTTGATAGTTTTAAACAGGGCCTGATGATAACTATTGAAGTTATTGAACATGCAGGTGTAATCAGCTGCTGACGTATGGTAGGAAGCTAAGATGTCTTGTAGACACCAGTCAGACTCATACAGCTTGATCAATATAGATGTTGAAGTAGAGAAAGGCCTAGGGCTGCCCATTTGTCTTTTGCAAGTGAAAGCTACTGAATGACAGGTAGGTTTATGTCTGCGAATAATGATGTATTGCATAGTAGTTATGTACATATAAGTGTATCCGTAGACCAAATGGTTTACCTAGGCTTTAGCCTTACCTAGCCAGATCCATGGTTTGCCAATGCCAGTAATTGCAGTACTGTAAGTGTAACCGTGTAAGTTGTACTAATGTTGTAGGATTACAGGGTCAAGTAGGGGTCAGTCCTGCTGGAAGAGAAGCAAGATGGAGTGTATGGCTTTGCTGCGTTCATCATTTCAATGGATAAGGAAAATTGGGAGGATAGAGAGTGAAAAGGAGAAAAAATTGTTAGGTGACTACAAGGTATTATTAAGAGAATAGAGCCTTGATTTTTCTTTAGGCAGAATACTCAATTTTCCAGCCCTGCCCTTTTAATAGTAGTTTGAACCTTGTTGTATGTACAGTATTAAGTCAGCTTTTTACTGTGTACAACAGCAGTTGATAGCTTTCCATTGACAAGTGGTTTCGAAAGACTCAGTATCAACTAGCAGATAAGATAAAAGTTGTCCACTGAAACTCAAGGTAGAAGATGACATTGAAGTGCCATTTTTGTGTAACAGGTCAGGGGTCAATCCTATCCGCAATAGAACTATTAAACCATCGCATGTTCACATGGTGCTAGAGGAGGGAAGGGTCTTTGCGCAGCTGGGGGTCAGTGGTTACAGTCGACTCCCCCCTCCTTGTGTCCATCTTTAAGGAGAGAGTTTGGAGACAAAGAGGGTGGGGAAGATGTCCGGATCAACACGGTGGAGTGCAGGATTAGTGGCAAATTTGGTGGCAACATGGTGTTGACATGGGTGTGTTTGGCAGCGGTGTTGGTACTCGACCAGCCTCCTCGGTTTGTCCAAAGGGCACTTAGCGGGGGTGGGAATACTTGGAGGGGGGCTTGAGCACCTGGCAAGTGGTATGACCTGACCTCTGACCTACCTGAAGGAACAGGTGTGCAACATTTTCTTCCAATTGCTGTAACCTGTACTAAGACCCAGTGTTTGTGACATACGAAATTGTACATGTATGTGTTCTTTCAATATTCTGTCAGAAAAGCAAGTTTTAGTTACCAGGTACCTGAAATGTTTTTATCTCCACTGCTCAGAATTTCTCCTCTGAACTTCATAACGTGACGTCGATGAAAATGTATTTTCATAAGCTTAGTATGACAGATTCTACAATAAAGGTTAACAACATATATGTGGACTCCCATGTAATGACTGGGACGAAAAAAATTAAACCTGGAGACGTGTTGTGCACCTGTGTGTGGGATGATAGACAATCAGGTTGTCATGGGATAGCTGACTCATGTTGTGTGGGCGGATTACACTGTTTAGGTCTGGTCATCTTTGCACATCTCCAACGCCTTTTGCTTGTATTGACATCAAATGTAGGGAAAAATTCAATACTACTTGTGAGAATTTAGCTGCTTCTGTGTTTTTCAACATAGCCACTTGCTGTGTTAGGCTGTCTGGAAAGGTGAGATTGTGTAGCATACATGTGGCAGTGCATTGGGCTCAGGCCCAAGAGGTCCAGAGTTTGAACCCTACCTTGTCACCGATCTTGTGCCCCAGGGAAAGGCACTTTAAGTTTAACACAACTTTCTCCCCTTCACTCAGGTGAAAATGAGTACACGTCCCTCGCATAGGACGTTAGATAAAGACTGTGCAATAATGATCAACATAATGATCTTTTGCACTCAAGGAAGAAAGAAAGAAAGAAAGAAATGATATTGTCCTGCAGTAGGGTAGGTGCTCTTGTTTTCAGTAGGAGTAAGTCAGATAAGGAGGGTCATCTTGTGATGTTAATCAGTTTGTTCCTACGATTATGGTCATCAGGAAAACAGGAAAGGATCTGTCCTCTGCTGTCACATCTGACCCCCTCCCTCTTCTAGGGTTTCACCAGTGGACATGCTGTTGTTAGGATGGTTCTTCAGTATATTAGCTTTGCAGGAGGCAAACATCATTGTGCCATTGTCCAGTCATTTAGTGCAGGAGCCACTTAACTGTCGCAGAGAATGTTTAGAATGCCAGGTACCTGCCAACTGTTGCCTTAAGTTTAATCAAGGACAACTTGAGAAGCGTTGGTCCTATCTTCGGTCATTTCAATAAGACAGAATGGCCATTGTGAGTAAGGTGTTGTGAAACCGAAAGGTGTCAAGAAAGTTACAATTTATTTATCTATCGTTATCAGTATAGAATGATGGATGAATCAATGATTGAGTCCATGACGTAAAATGTATAGGAAGGCAATAACAAGACAGAACTTTGCATAAGCTTATTTTGCATTCAAGCTGTGTTATTTTAATCAGTAAGTTTTATTTTACTGTGCTTATTGCAGCCACAGTAGCAATGGAAGCTCACTTACCCAAACCAAATATTAACAAAGTAGTTCACACATTAATGACTTGCATCAGTACCTTTTGGGGCCTCTCTGTGTCTGTGTATAGGGGTGGTTCGCCGTGCGCTCATTTTGGTAAGGGATACCCGTTCCGCCCACTGGGTTCCAATGGGTGACTTCCCAGGGCCCTGGCACGTGTTTGGTGTGGGCCTCCGCACTGTGACGCGGCATGTGCGCTTGGGTGGGGGACCAAGGCAGGGCAAACACTGGGTTGTTTAAACTTACTTACTTTGGTAAAGTGTGCTGTTTGCCAGCCAAAGAAAGGAGAAGACAACAGCTATTATACACCCACTCTGTGTACTGGGCAGTTACTTCCAGACAGCTCTGTCTTTTGAAACTTACAGGTAATTTGCAAACCTAGAAATGTGTGATATCTTGTATGTAACTCTATATGATCCCTAGCATCTTTTTTCAAATATGAAGTGACCAGTAAGACAAAGTTTTAAAGATAATGATGACTACAATTTATAAGGTGACAAAAGATTGTACCAGTTAAGCCATCTTATATAGTAAGTACATAGTGTGAGGTAGTCAAGGCAAACAATTACCATCATGCTCACCACTAGTTTTACATGGTTGCCATTGATTCCTAGAAATTTTTGTTATTTTAGAACTACATGTATTGATTATTTGCCATTCTGTGACAAGGGGAGAAGGCTGGAGCCTGTTCCGCAGAATTTGGCCCAAAGAATTCGGCCAAGCATTCCTGATCACCCCTCTTATAAATGAGCCAGTCTATGTCTGTATCCACTCACCTGGCAGGTGCCTGATTAGAGATGATTTCATGTGGATTCAGAAGCTAACTTCTCATTAGGCTGTGTGATTAGTAAACCTATGGGGCCTCCTCTGTTTTCATGGCTGATGTGAAAGGAATGTTGAACCAAATTGGATCCTGAGGTGCTAAACATTACTTTTCATATTAAGGCCCAATCTAGACACAGTTTTTACCGATATCTGTGAAGATGTCGGCAGGGATCTGGAGCGTTGGCTGCGGGACACCCGTGGCGCTTGTAGTCATAAACAGCTATATAGCCTAATGAGCCCGCTTTATATGCTAATGAGCCCTCCCGAAGTCCGGGACGCATCTACACGCACGTGGAAAGTGTCGGGGACCCCTGCTAAGCTATCGGGTGACTGCTCTGGACCTTTCGGGAGAAATTCTGCCGATATCTTTATGGCGAGATTGCAGTCCCATCTAAACGCTGAAAAAAGCTGTCGGCGAGAGGTTGTCGGCTCCCAGATATCGGGAAAAACTGTGTCTAGATCGTGCCTAAGACTATCAGAAGCTTATAGCTGATATGCTGATGGAGTAGATCAATGGTTGTGTAAAAAGAGTATCTTTATTCATTCCCAGTCACAGTTGGTAATACCGTATAGATAGAACAAGCAATATTAGATAGGGCCTCATAGAGTAAAATATTTACCATCCTGGACCCGACCTCTGGTCGATAATGTACGTGTCTATGGATAGTACATTATGTTCTACAGAAGCAAACCTTGCTTTTATTGCTAATATAGTAAACTTTCTGAAAGTTAGACCTGACAAATCTAAAGAACTATACAGCAGTCTCTAGCCTGGATACCAGACCCCAGCCCAATCTCCCTACACGATAGATACTAGTATTTTTGAGATCAGGCTTGGGTCTGTTATCCAGGCTAAGCGGCCTGTCGATAACCCATTCCCCTCCCATTGCGTGTGGTCTGTCAAGGTTTTATTCATAGAAGCAGATTATCTTGGCCCCCCAGATGTTACAGACTTAGCTATCTCCTTCGTAGTATTGCCAAAATCGGTATTAAATCTTGTGTAAAGGTTGAAATGCTATACTGCACAGTATATCCAGCTTGGCCAACACTTCCGGAGGACTTGGAAAAGATTCAAACTCTAAGAAACCGGGCCCAACCCTGATATGTTAGCAGTCAAAATAGATAAGTTATAACATTTGTATTTTCAGAATCTTTGAACCCCCTGGAGCAAAGATCATTTATGATATTAATGTAACAGTGGGGGGTTGAAGTAGTGCTAAATGACCACGCCAAACGCCTGTCAGGCTTTTGGCTCAGTCATTTAGACTGCTGGTGTTGTGATCCTAAGGACCCGGGTTCGATTCCCGGGTCGGTCAGGATATTTGTATATATTGTTTATTTCTGTTCTACTCGCCCCTCTGACTTCTTACATTAACGCATGACGATGTTCGTCCATACGAAGTCAATGAGGATCTTGACTTCAAGTGGAAACACATACCATCTGTACAACAGCAGTTTAGACCTTAGCATACTGTACATCTTGAAATGGTCTCTATGATTTTATTGTCACAATTTTTTTTATGACCTTTCCACCATGAATTTGTAGATATATGTGGAGAAGGAGACCTCAAGCCAACCGTTCACACTTACGCCACATCTTCAGAAAAGACGCTGGAGCCGCATGTTCCCCGTTTAGGAACTTTATTAAGATGTGGCATAAGTGTGAACGGTTGGCTTGAGGTCTCCTTCTCCACATATATCTACTTTCCACCATGAATTTGTAACACTGCATTACTAAAGAATTGTTCCAACTGCAGACTTAAAACTCAGCTAATTTAAGCTACCTCGTACTACGTATTAAGTATCTATAAAAATATATGGAAGAATTATGCGTTAGAAAAAACTCAAACCTCTGCCATGATAGAAATGGAATCTGTTTCTGTTCAATGTTATGTACATCTTTTGTTAATCAACACTTAATTACAAACCTCACTTTAGACAAAGTCCTTAGAGTAGAGTATTCATGTCATAAATAACCTTCCAACTTCTGTGACACGTCACATGCACCTAGGGATTTACCATTTTGATTTCGTGACAGTTCTCTTGTCACATCAAAAGACATGAGAGTAAAGGCCGGAGGTTATGCTGCAGTACTATGTCAAGATGCTAGGGGTCCCAAACTCTTATCATTTCGAGTACCCATCAAGACCTAGCAAAATATCAAATATTAAGACAGTCCACAAAGACCTTCTCAAGTTATTGTGTTGACACACTGACGCACACATATTCACATACACACACACACACACACACACACACACAGTGACATTCACTCACACACAAAGGTAAAACAGTTGCTGATAGTAGCTAAAGAAACATTTTGCTACTTGCCAGATCAGACAAGTATTTCAAGATACCAGCTTATCTTTTAGCGATTTGTGTCCCTAAATCCATTCCACCTCCCAATCAGAGCTTTGTTCAGCACCAGTCACCAGTAATGAGTTGACAGCCGTAGAATTTTCCATTCCACCTCTGGATGAGAACAGCAGGCACAGGCCAGCTGGACTCTATCAGCAAGTCTGCAGGGGATGGGAGGGGGGCAGAGCTAGGGGAGTTCTCTGGTTCTAGGGCTTGTCCCAAGTGTTGAATTTTGCTGTTTTGGGTTTGGGATTTGTTTTTGTAATCTATTGTAGGTTTGGCTGCTACTTAAGAAAAAATGAATCTACCTTAAATTCCTCAATCCTCAAATTGAATTTGCCTATGAATCTCCTTTTATTGTATAGATAATTTTATCTGTCCTTTTATCACTCTTTATTCTATATGTATAGCAAATCAAACATAAAAGGCGAGTAGGAACAATCCTGGCACCCGGGAATCGAACCCGGGGCCTGCCAGTTCACAACCCAGCGCCGCGGCTACGCCCAAAGGTCCAGACCATTTGGCATAGTCAGTTGGTGGTGCTTGAACCCTGTTGATACACTATAACACAATTACGTTATGAGTTGGTTTTCCTCCCTGTCTCAACTAAGGATCCAACTAAGGAATTGCTTTGCTCCTGCCCAATCTTGTGATGTCATGACTGGATAATGCTGAAGGAGGAACCCCAAGGTTTCTGTATCATGTGGAGGAAGCTGGAGGATTATTCACTTCCTCTGTGCATAGTTTTTGGGTGTAGTTCCTGACAAGATTCAGTTGGAGACAGACGTGTCTTGGGGCTACATCTTGACTACACATACAGGTCTGTAAGTAAGTTACCTTGAATTCCTGCCGGATTTTTGTGTTACAAACATTTGCAGCTGTTTGATATCTTGAGAGTTCTCATTGGTATAGATCTTTTGTCCAGACATGAACTGGTTGGAATGTTTGGATCTTGGCATGTTCTTTCAAAACTGCCAAGGTATATTGTAGGATTTTTAAGTAGTTTCTGCACCAGTATGCTGATCACTGAACAACATCCAGAACAGTAAAATCATTGATAACAAAACAGGTACAATTTTGGGTCATTACAGACAGACAAACTTGTAGCATATTTGCAACTTGACTTGTCTGATGCCTTAGTTTACAACAAATTTCCCTAAACTTTTGTGTTGATTTGAAATTCATTCCATTTCCTATGTCAGTATGTGAAGTTGTCTTATCCCCACCTGATTCACTCAAAAGGATGTGGACTCATCATTACCTACCACCTTCATATTTTACCAGGGCTCGAAATACTGGGTGCGTGCACCCAAAATTGGAGCTGTGCACCCAATTATTTTCTGTGGGTGCACCCAAATATTTTCTTACCTTTATGTATGTAAAGATATCAAAGTGCAGTCTAGTATATTGACTTGAGTGTTACAAAGATAATAAAAATGTCTGTCATGGTACTTGTTTAAGAATTTGATAGGTTGTAACTAAGTTTTATTGTTAGGTTGTTACTAAAGTTTAAGTGGTGCACCCAAAAATTTTTTGGTGCACCCAATTTTTTAAGCTGGGTGCACCAGTGCACCTAATCCATAAAATGAATTTCGAGCCCTGTTTACTGTGTCGTCACAAGTCAGGAGTTTGGCATAGATGCTCCCTACTTAGTGAAAATGAGAAATACTAATGTTTTTAGTCTTACTAAGTTACTTCACATGGCCTCCCCCCAGGCTTCTGCCATGTCTGTTAGAGTTAAGTGTACATTACATTAGAACTGTGCTGGCTTTCTTCAGGGATCAATTAGGAAGGATAGGAAAGGGGGTTGTGTGAAAATGTTGTTACATATGCTTTTTTTGGCACAGCTTTACCTCTGGGGTGGAAGTAACCAGTGGGTTGGCTTGTAACGTTATGACCATTGAGAAGTTATGAATGTGATTATATTATGTTTTCTTTAGATATGCCTGGTGCAAAATGTTAATCCCATCTTTGAAAAAATACTATCCTTACTAGAGTATCTTTTTACGTTTTGCAATTTCGTAGTCCTTCGTTTGTTTACACGAACACATGTCAAGTATGCCTCACCACTCCTTGTTCATGCTGTGTATTATTTGGCTCTGAGCTGTAGAAGCTGTCATTTTCTTCCAGTCCTGATCTTGGTAACATGAAACACCTGTAGTGACCATTTAATGTTTGCTACCAATACTCAGGTAGCTCTAGGAGTGGAGAAAAGGACAAGGAATAACTTATGTTTTAAAAGCTACCTTTGAAATAGCTTGGTGTCTTGTGGTACAGTAGTCACGTCATGTGAGGGCTGGGTGCCTGTTGTTTATGGCTTTGAGACAGCAGTCTGTAACTAGTGTTTTACAAGCATGTTTTCCTGCTACTCTGTCATGTTTGGGTTTGGCTGGACTGTCCTTGTAACTCTTGTTTTCATAGTCTCCTATAAATGACACTTGTTATCAGAGGCTTACATTGGGGGTTTTAAGGGAGAGGGAAAATAGTAATGACAAGGGAATGACATGTGGTTTAGATATGAAATTACAACATCAGCAGCAGCAGCTGTACGTTTCAAAATTACATCTTCGACTTTAATGGCACGAAGTTGCATCTGCCATACTATAATTTGTAAACAGGACATTCATGGAAGAAATTGATGGTTTCGAAGTCAGATATATGCCAGTTATTAAATGCCTAAGTACATTTGTACTTATTTTTAAATACATAATGTTTGTTTGTTTGTTTGAACCTTTATGTATCCATAGCACAGAGATTTTTTAATGCCAGTCATCCCAGAAGGAAACTGAAGACTCCTGAGAGAATTTACAACTTTTGAATGATAGCATCAACTTTGGCTGATGGTTGTTTACTGATGTGATTGATACTGAGTTTATTTTTGTGTAGGTGTAAATGTTTAGATAATGTACCATGTTGAAGTAACAGTTACCAGTGGTGAATATTTCATGTCACCAGACAGATAGCTTCTCTGACAAATGAATGGATAAGCAGAAAACATCTTTTGGGTTAGAATAATAAATAATGAGATTTGCCACTGAAGGGTCCTTAAATCTAATGCGACCTCACCAAGGCTCGCACTTTTCGGCAAGCACACTACAACACCTCTACTCTTCTTGATGTATGTTTGCTCTTTTGCGTTAATGTTGGAAGCTTGATGCTAACTCCTGAGGCTCTCTCATACACAGGGCTGCTGGCTTTATGTCAACATCTGAAATGACAAATGCAATCCCCTGCAACACGTTCAAGCTGTACATTGCAATACAGATTTTGCTCTTGTTAGTCTATGAAATGATAGCTGATATTGAGTACACCCAAAAACCTCATAATGAACCTCTGTTTTCAAGAATTTGTGGTCGGGCACATGTCAAGACTTCTGCTCCAAATACAGCACAAAGGAAGGAAAATATTTAGCTTTCTTTTAATCCACTTTTGTAAAAACTTCATCAGACAACTCCCATCTGTTGGTAACACCATTGATACAAGCTGGGTTTATTTTCAAGTGTAGTTGGTCAGAAAACTGTCTTGTTCCTGTTGGGATCATGTTTCTTTTCTCTGTCAACAGCACAGTTGTTTTTCCACCATGTACAATGTACTTGTCCTGTTGAAGAAGAGAATTGTAGTAGTGGGAAAACAAATCCTTCAAGGACAAGTGCTATTGTTGCTGAGGGAAGCCTATGGAATGTGACTTGAAGGAAGCATTTGGGTGCAAACTTAGAATATTTCTCTCCCATCTCCTGCAAGAACTCTTGACTACAGCAGTGCCACCTAGTCGGGAGGGCATTCCTTCATGTATAGCACGATTACGAAAATGAAGGAGAAATTTTGGTGTGAAAATCTTTACTGTTCATAAATAGCCTACCCTTTGATTTCAAAACATGGACCTGGCCACCCCCATCTTAGAAAATGAACTAGCCCACAACTAAGACTCACTAGCTGCTGAAAATCAGCCTGTATCCAAAAACATTCCAGAAGACCCCATGCATAGCCTCTCCCGTTAGATCCCAGGTTGCTGCAGCTGTTCTGTGTTAACATAACCTGTTCTATTTTCTCCTTAGGTCTAGACTGATGGTCAGATCCTAACAGCAAAGAAGGAAAAACCTCTTCAAGAACAAAACAGTCAGGCCAAGGAGACAGCCAAGACAGGACCAGGATTACGCTGAGCCAGGGCAGGAGCTCTTGCAGACGTATTGTGCCTTACTTAAAGGTAAGAAGGTAAACCTTAGAGTTGCTTCTTGTCTAAGTCATAATGGCTGAGGTTCCTCTTAGCAAAACTGGTTTTAGAATGGAAGTGTTTGGATTTAGCATATTCAATTCTGTTGTCAAATGTTAACACTATGTTGTACTGAATCATCATCTTCAATTTGGGTTCATTATGACACAGCTACAAGTTCTTCTTCTTGTGCCCCCCCCCTCTCCACTTAATCAGTTACCGCTTATTAAAAACTGTTGAGAACATTCCTTGTAGCTTTGTGACCGTGCTATGATTGTGTGACGGCCATGGAATATTCTGCCAAAATGGTTTCCAGCTGTGAACTTGGAGAACTGGAAGGCTATGGGAAGCTGTACTTCCTGTGTTAGCCAAGAAGTTGCCAAACTTGATCCAAGGAAAGATACAACAGACTAAGGCCAAGTTCTTTGTTGAATGATGGAATGAGGTAGATTTTCCGTAGTGTCAAACTCAGAGGAAAAAGACAAGAAATTTACAAACGTGTTTCAAAGCTTTTTTTGATAAGTCCCTACCTTCAGAATGCTGTATGAACAGCTATGTGTTAGAATTCAGCTTAGTCTGTCTATGAACCCCAATGGGTCCTATTTATTTGTAGGTAGAGAGTTGAGGGCGAGAATTGTGCCTTGCAGCTGTGTTATGGTCAGGCCTGTAGAGACCCAGGGAGCACACCTGATGTGCTGTTTAGTCTTCATGGAGACTGGCTCTCCAGACGTTTCTGCTTATGCGTGGGAACTTTGTTAGGCTTTTGGCACCAGATTTCTAGTCATTAAGGTGAATGGCAACAAGCAATTATATATGTTGTAGAATGAAAGTTTTTTTCATCATGAAATGTATTACAGAGATATGCTTTTTCAAGTGACACTCCATTTGATGTCATACAGCCAACAGTGTTTGCATGTCTTTGAAGCTGCTGTGTTGCTCCAGAATTATTTTATACAGGTGGTTACATAGAGAGTTAGAAAGCTATATAGGTACCAAGTACCATTGCAGAGCAATACAGATACCAAATGTCTTACCTACATTTTTGTTGCCATGTGAAAGTTTAACCATATTACTTTGGTACCAACAAGGTTCAGCCCCAGCCATGTTCAGTGTCAAACTTGACTCCCCTGGTATACGTCTACATAGTGTGTGTGAACAGCTACGTGGAAGTTCCTTACTTGTACAGTATTTCCCTCAGGTTTCAGCCAGGTAGACAGGAATTTCCTGGTCTGGACATGAGGTAAGGTTTCTCCCACGCAAGTCTTGAGATTCTTGAGTGTTTTGACTCCTTAATTCTAGGACAAAGTTGACTCAACAAGATTTAGAAGGCCAGCCAAGGCAGAAAAATGCAAAGTTTGTCATACTTCAGGGCACATACGTAATATGAAATATGATAGGGATTTTCTTCTTTCTGCCCACGATAAGTGAAAAAGAATATTGGACTTATGCATAATTATGTCAAAATGAAATTCTAAAGTCTCTTGATGCTAGTAAACTTATCTCAACTTTTTACAAGGGAAGAAAGGCATAGCACACATAGGGTCTTCTTGCAAGAGAGTCTTATATTCTTTGCATTCTTTATCAGATGTGAGGTGTCCAAAGCATGCCATCCACACATGCAAGTTTTTGTTGCCCTGGCTGGATCAGAACTATGGCAAGAGGTTGACGTAAACATACCCTGTCAGCTCTCCTTACAGTTACATCCTACATTCCTTATTCTAAGCAGGGAAACTGGACTTCTGCCCTGGAATCTCTTCATCCCCTCCTAGTCCGCAAGCGTGTAGGTATCCACAGGACATAACATGCAAGGCACTGTATTTATAAACAAGATGATGCTGTAGGAAGATTGGGTTACATGGTTTTCTTGCTCATCTCTCCTACATAAAACATGGCCATGTGTTAAGGTTTGGAAGATCACAGGCTTTAATTTTAAAATATGTTTCTATGGCGCAATGATGTTGTAACATACCTCTCTGAATATTGGTATGCAACTCTACATGTTATATAATGGGGCTATAAAACTGGTTGCAGGAAAAATGGAAAGAAGAGCATCTTTCATGTAAAAGGTAGATGTTTTCTTTTAAGTCTTAGGAACTTTGAACTACAGTGGCTAAGCACAGTAGACAATAACCTACTACCTGTACCTGTATTCCTGTATGTCTGTACTGTCTCCATCCATTGACAAGAAAGCCAAACATCAGTATGTGTTACTGCTAGGTCTAAAGGACACACAAGGCAGACAGACACAGTGTTATGGGAAACAAGATCGGTCCCCTCTGAGGTCCTGGCTTGCTTGGTTAGATGGCAATTAGTTCATGTCTGACAGATGCACAGCAGAAGTCAACCCTGCTAGTACCATATTTTGCAGATATACATAATCTCCCGACAGATCTTTTGGTAGCATAAGGAGTTTAGCTGTAGGAAGGTCCGACCAGCTAAACTCCTTATGCCACTGGTATTTCTGCCAGGAGGTTAGATATACAGGCAACTGTGATGACCAGAAATTCCAGAAGTTATCAACCCAGAATCAAAGTCGTATAAAATTAAATCGCTGCGTGAAACAGTTGTGACCAGAAGTTCCTATAGTTATCAGCCCCAAATTAATCTCTTTCCCACAACTTTGATTCTTAAATACTTAATCATTATAGAATAAGTTGTGGCATTGAGATATGCTCTTGTTTAAATCTATGTCAACATTGATTAGGAAAAGTTAGACAATGTATGATACTCCTTTCCAATATAATTACTTTTTGAAACCTTGTAATGTTTTCCCTCTCACAGCCCCATAGCCAACCATGCTAGGAGGTAACTGTTGCCCATTGGGGATTGTCCTTGGGCTTCAAATTCAGCCCTGAACTTGGCCTTGATCCCCTGGCAGGAACTGTGGTATAAACAGGCTGGAGATGATAGAATCTGCAGGGATGCTGACATGTTCCCATGGTCACAGGCAGCATTTGTGTTCAAGGTTCATGTGAGGTCTGTGCAAACTCAAACTCTGCAGCTGCCTGTATGATAGAGCTCTAAATTGGAGAGAGGGAGTGAAGACTAATGCCATTCACTCCATGAACAAGATGGACTGATAAACATCGAAAATTTGGAGTTGTGTGTGTATACCTTTAAAAAGAAGTCACTGTTAGATGTAAATTCGATTAACTGTGCTCATACGCAACTAATGAGTCTCTTCAATGATAATGCCTTTCAATACTTAATCTCCTTGTCATCTTTCTTAAGCAGAAGCTAGAAAAATCAAGGGAGTTAAATGTTATCTATGTACATTATAAGTTATGATATTGATTTATAAGTGTAGAAGCTTTAGCCAGTTTTGTCATATGAAAGGATATTAGGTTGTTTTTTTCAACCTGTTCTGTCAAAAGATCCCAACACTCTTATCAAAAAGAGTAGGTATGACCTTTTGTTTTGGGTAGATGTGCAAGGGAAACTATCTGCCACCGAGAAAGCATTACGCATCTTTTCAAGCATCACGCTTCGTGTTCGACTGAAGAAGAAGAAGCTCTGTCCGAGTGGTTCTCACAGGGCTTGTATGAAGTTGATGTTTGCTAACCGACCATGCCTTGCCTCTCTAGTTTAAGTCTTGTCAGTTTGAAGACCTACAGCTGTCCTACTGTGTACTTTTGGGGGCTGGTTCATTCTCTAGGAGGTAGTTAAACTGATCAGACCTGTCAGCGAATCATAACTCTTTGCTTTAATGTTACAGTAGCTTTTAGTTTTATTGTTATTCTACCCTTTTAAGTTTATGAGTTAGGACGTAACTCTTTACAGTGAATGCTTTGGCAGTTTCCCACACTTTTAAAATCCAATGAAAGATAGGAATAGAACTTTTGATATTTACAACTCTGAAATAAATTCTTAATTTGGAGATGGTTGTTTCTTCCAAAGGGTTAAGTTCATATATGATGGTACTTATAAAGTACAAATTATGAAAATCCATTTGAAAATTTTAGGCCTATCCTGTTCACAGGCAAACTTAAGGATAGCTAGACAATGCTTTTGGAAAATCATATCCAGTATTTTTTGGTAACTGCTGTTTGGTGTATCTTATTACTTGGATGTCAAACCTTTGTGGTGGACGTATCTAAGAAGGATGGATTTAGTTTTTGTGCTGCAAACGCCACTGTCTTAAGCAATAAACTTACCCAAGGGAAATACACTAAGCAGTGTGATTCATCCTGGCCAGGCTTGTTATAATAACCAAGTCTTTCCATTAATGATTCCTTTACCAGGATATACTGCAGACTAAATAGATAGCCAGAAGAAAGGAAGAGGAGACCCCATAGCCAGGGCCACACACACACATACACACTGACACTGTGCTTTGTGGGGAGATGTTGCCAAAACTGTTGGTACTATTAGTATTACTATTAGTTGTAAAGAAGTCAAATTACTTTCTAGGACATTGGCCGGGGCATTGCAGGAGTTGAAAAGGAAGCCGCTAGTGTTCAAAAGGAAAGTTAATCGTTAAACTAGTATTCTCCTGAAAGGTAGGTCAAATATGTGATCGTTCTACGCTCTCTGGAAAAATCCAAAGAAAAATTGTAATACTAATAGATATGCAAATTTCATGAATGAATTTCTCTTTTTTTCTAAGTATAGTGCAATTCTTTAACACACACCCCCCCCCCCAGAAAAAGGGGGCAAATGTCCAGGTAATATTGGATGGACACACTCAAATTAACAAATGCCCAGCTGTTGTCATAAAAATCAATATCAGTAATTGATTAGCCTTGGTAACTGCTGACAGGGTGCGGCGTTGTGGTCATAGTTGGTTCTATACTAAAGACTCTCTGTTCAAACTAAGGTGGAACTGCCTAAAACAACTAAGCATCCTCAAGGTATCCTCAAGGTAAGAGCACACAGGACAGGTAATATCCCTGTTTACCCTGTTAGGAAGACATGGCTTGCTCGCTTCTTTTCTGCAAGGTGGTTCAGAATCCCTTTCACTTATCGTCATTTCACTTATCATTTTACTTTTCATCATCACTTATCACAATGCTTTTTGGATAGCTGGCTGTGCAGTGCAGCTTCTATATAGCTCAGCTGATGTACACAGGTGGGTGCTTGCCTTGTTGCACTTGTATGTCAGACAGGGCTGAGGTAACCCCTCCAGAATTTCCTGTCAAGGGAACCTGTCTGCTTCAAGGTCAAACTAAACTTACAGCAAGTTGTTTCACATGTAGTCCAGGAACTAACAGTAACCCATAGTTCAACCAGTCTGCAGTTGGAACACAACAAGGAAGCTACAGTCTGACTCTCTCAGGAAAAAGACGACAAGCCTGTTCCTACCAGATGTAAATTCAGGCCATAATCAAGAGATAAATATCTGCCTTTGGCATGTAGTGTCACGACCTTGAATGACCCTCCAGCCTGCCATCATCATCCATTACCCAGCAGGCTGCCTGGTGGGTCGTTCATCAAAGCGGACAGCACTTTGGTGGAGGGTGAAGTTTGGCAGGCTGGGGCTCTGGGAAAATAACTTCTCAGCACTTGATAAGTGTCATTGACCACGTTGTTGAGTTCAATAACATGTCCTTGTGATCGCTGAGTCAGAATCCCATGACCAGACTGTCTCTGGCTATCGCAACAGTTTTAAGTTGGTGGTAAGTGTATTTAGTATGAACATTTAGATTATTCTCTGCTCCATGCTGTTTCAAAGTATTTCAAATTGGTAACATCCATTGGCATAATACTGGCCGGTTTACTGCAATTTCTCAAGCAATGCTAATTTGGCAAATGATCCATGCATCATTTTCTCCAGTTACATGTTGCTGTTACAGCTTACCTTTGCCACTTCTTCTGTATATATTATTTTGTCTCTCTTGTCCAGCTAAAAACATAATATCGTAATTGGAACACTTCCCGGAATTGCACGGAGAACGGGCGCGTGGTTGGAAGGGGGTGCAATAATACCGGCCGAACGAAACACGGCACAATTAACTGCCGCTATGTACCTTTATACATCCTCTGTTGTTCCTTCCTTTACTGTTAGTAGTTGCACAAAACAAAAACCTGCATAAGCATACAAAAAGTCATGAGAAAATGGGCGTATACTGACAAGAATTTTCACTTAATTTTGGTCCGTCACAACCGCTATGACGTAAAACTTTACTGCTGGCGTAGCATTAAAAATGGCGGGAAAATGGCGGCGTACGTTCAATTTGACCCATTCAGCCGTAGATCCGGGCGATAATGCAACGGTTCTTCACACTTTTACACGAGTTGTAGGTCACCAAAAGAAATTCAAGATTGCTGTTGAATCATGCTCGTCTTGTGCCGTGAGCACATGTGATTATTATCTACAAATCTGGCGATGAACGTGACAGTGTGTTTGTCCCACGACGAGCTAGCCTGCCCCGAAAATGAACTGAAAACTTTTGGCCTTGTTGTCTTCGAATGCATTGTTATCGATGCTTTGTAAATGATGCGTTGGACACCTAGATGTCTGAAGTGTGCATACCTCAGAAATAACTATTGTTGCATGTGTAGATCTCTTTAAATTCCATTAGTTTTGATCGGCCGGTATAAGTCTTACGGCCGGTATTATGCCAATGCATGTTACTTCTTAATGAGTGCAATTAACAGCTCCGTTGAAGCAATATTCAGAAAGTTCAGAATAATCCAGAAGAAATGTTTGACATTTTATGCAATCCCCCTAGCAGGTTCTTTTCAAACTGCATGTTACAAACGAATAAAGACTATTGAGGAAAATGTGCAGCATACATTATTACGTAGCCATCTGTGATCTCTCTACTATCTAGTCGAATATAGCATGAGAAAGGATAATATTTATTCTCTTCCAGACATATCACACCAGGTTGTCCATGTCTGCTAATGTCTTATCTCTGCATCTGACCTCCATTCCTTGCAGATCAAAACAGGAAAAATTCTCTTCATCCCCAAGGAAATCATACAGACTGTGTATATGTCAAGGCAAGGTATAGACTTAACATTGGAGGCTGGAGAGCTTCAATGCCACCAGATTACATGTACATGTATACCTTTCCTGTTGCCTACAGTAGTGTTGGTTGTCATGGTGGCAGAGCTCATATATGAAATATGATATAAAAGAAAGAATGTATGGGATGGAAAGTTAATACTGCCTTTATCGAATTCAGGGGGTGGCTTGGAATAAGGTTTCACAGTTTCCATGTTTCGTGCCAACATACATTGGTAGGCAAGGGTTTCTAAGACTTCAAATGAATGGATATTCTGCTGGCCAGTTTGATAAAGCAGGAATTACAGATACATGTATCTACTAGCCACAAAAGAAAGAAGACTGGATATGCAGCAAAAGACCTGACCTAACAAACATTATTCACTACTGTACAAGTGTATCTGGATTTGATTAAACATTTTTCTTATTGGAATAGACTGGCCTATAAAAGTTGGCCCTTAGGGCTAAGACCTTTGACACAGACAGAGCCTCAGTAGGCACTGATGGATAGAGCTTTCAAGGCCCATTTGAGAACAGAACATTCCACATCATAAAACAGGTCAGAGACAGGCCTGAAAGTGAACTTGGTTGCACACTGGACAACCTGGGAGAAATTTTGAGTTGCGTAGTGCTTCTTGCATTTCCTTGTATATATTTACATCCTTCCCATTTGTTGAAAACTTTCTCATCCTTCTCATTTGTTGAGAAATTTAATTAACTGATTTCCGAGAATCTAGACAAAGAAAACTTTTTGTGTACCCCTTACTTTGTACAGTATACAGTAAAACTGTCACTAGTGTTAGAAACTGAGAAATTCTTACTAGCTCAAATATAACCAATGTCTAAATAAGGGGATCAAAATTCTTTTCTTTCTTTAATCCAGGAAGTCAGCTCTCAGGTACAGCTGTTGCCAGCAACCCGTGGACTAAACAAAAGATTAAGATATAGATTTTTTTTTTGGTGGTGAAAAGAATGTTTTCTCCAAGCAGGGGTTGGTTCCCAGAGATAGTAGTGGTCCCAGCAAAAATCCATACCACTACTATCTCCACGACCCAACCTCTTCTTGGAGAATAAAAAGAATGATCCTCTAGCACTATGAGGCCACATAGTTGGGCAGGTGGGAATTTTGATAAGAAGAAGCCAACTTTCGATAAAACATGTAAATTGCCATTCCATGCCGTGCCTTGTCAGTTCTGGAGTGAGGTACAATATTTGCAAGGAGATTTTTGTGTCACTCACACCTGGGCTTACCTGTACTCAAGAAGTGTGATCAGTTTTAAATGTGTGTTCTTTAAGTTGTGGCTCTACGATAAACAAAGATTGTCTTCTGCCACATCGTTAAGACTTTGGCCATTACCAGTTACTGATCATGTATGCAGCAGTATGTGGCCATCTGTGCCTGTAACCTTACATACCTGTCATTCATCCCAGCTCCCTGGAAGATTTTGTTATTAGAGTCTTGGTTGATATTCAGGGCAGTATACTCCTACACCCTTGACCTGACCCCACCAGATGGTTTGCACAAGTTGAAAAACTCTCTTGGGATTCAAACCCTCAGCCTAGAATGTAAAAAAAAAGGATTGCTAACAGGTTCAGGTGGATCATTACCAACCATTAGCTTAAATGTGGCCCTACAAGCTTTTGTTGTTGTCCTTTTGCCTGATGGTTAGTTGGGGTCTGACCTACCCTGACCCCACCATATGGTTCATACTAGCACCATTTTTCACACCCCCTGTCTCAGAAGATATTTTGTTTCATAACACATACTTCAGCAAGGCCAGGATGATTAGTTCCTTCTGCCTGCCCCATAAAGGTCAATAGGAAGGGGAGAAACTATTTGTCATCCTGAATACAGGCATTCATTACCTTTGCCAGGGAGGTTATGCAATTTTTTGCCTATGGGGACTTACCCCAAATTGAGGATGTTCCAGGCCTCAAGATTTATAGCAGGGTGCCGACACAATTTACAAGAATTTAATATGTTGACGTTCAGGGTACAGTGTACGAAATATCTGAAAATGAGCATAGATTTACCAGCTCATTCTTTTACAAAAGCCACATTTATTTGACCCCCAGCGGAGGTCATGGAACTGCAGCCAAGGCACAGGCAGTACTGGCCGAACCGAAGAATCACCGTAATCCAACTTGCATAGTCTCAAAACTGAAGTGTTCCTCTACCATGGATCTATGTGTTTTGTATTTGGGTGAGTCTGTTTGTGAACAGCATAACTTCCTTGGCACAGGTAATGAATGCCTGTATTCAGATGGGCCTTTATTAATATTTGGTACGTCGTTGGTAGGTGTTGGCAAATTATGCAGAAATGATCATATTTTGACTTTGAGGCCTCCTTGTGGCTTTCTATAGTAATGCAGCAGGACTTCCGTTTTTGATAACCCGACATATTCTGGTTTTAAATGCCCGTATTGTAGGATTCGATGCTAAAAATATGAAATATTGTCCAGAACAAAATTTTGCCAAATGTTTACATTAAACATATTTTTGTCCAAGTGTTAATAGACGTGTTTATCACGTTTGTACAGCTCAGCAATGTCACATTTGTGCTGGAAACTTCAAAACACAGATTTCATATCGTACAGAATGTAAAAGTTGCGGGACCATGGTACCTTGGTGAAAATTTACCCCCTTGGTTTGTTTATCTGACCAACATGACAGCGTTCACTGTTCGACGTCAAACTGTCTGCAAGTTGAAGCATGCTTGAAAAGCCACTAGTATGCACAGCATGGTCAAGGTTACATGGTAAACATTGAAACTGTAAATGGTGTGCATCAGTGCTTACATTGTGATGATGGGCCGCTGACACCACACAGGATTGATGGAGATGTTTACACCAGTTAAGGTTACTAAGGGCGGCGCTTCTCCCACTGTTACTTTTGTTTGGTACTTCTACCATGTAAAGTAAAGTAAAGGTAGCCTTTTTGAGGCCATATGGGCAGTAGTTTGGTATCCACTGTTCCAATGGCACAGTATTGAATGGCAGAGCCCATTTCTTTCCTTCCACTGCCTTTTACCTCCCCAACTGAAGTCAGGAACCTATTTTCACACCTTCTGGACCAAACATCCTACCCATTATGCCAACTTCGCCCTCTACCATCTTAAGTATGTTGAGACCTCTTGAGCTTTTGATAAATAGAAGAGTTGAATTGAAAAAAGAAATGAAATTGCAACATACGAAAGCACTGTCAGCAAAGGAAACACTCAGAATTGGATTTTTACTCGTTGACTGCACATAGATACTAGAGTATGCCCCTAACATTTGCCATTTCTCATAAAGCATGCCATCAATTGTAGCATTTGGATGACATTTCCACAAAGTCGTGCAGATTTGAAGGTTCAATTACCAGGACATTAAAAAGGTTGCAAGTATTTGCCATTCTCCATATTAGTCCTGATGTCACCCACCCCACACTTATCTAGGGCCTTCTAATGCCTGCATCTGTTGACTTGCATTTCTGTAAACAGCATACATACAGGGCAATCTTGTAGTAAACAAGTATGAAGGCCAATGGTACTGCTGTTATGATCCTTACTTTACTGTACAATGTACATGCCCACTTTCATTTCATTATCCTGTGACAGTACTTCAAATGAAACTCTTCAAGATTGTTACACATCTGAAATGTATCTGCATTACATGCACCTTTGTCAAGAAGGACAGGTTATGTTTTTTATTCGGGCGCATGTGTTGATGAATCTTTATGATATTTGGTATGTTGGTATGGGTTTGCAAAAGAGACTACAGGTATATTAGATTTTTGGGCCCCTATCGGCTTTCTGCGGTACTGCAGTGGAGCTTCTGTTTTTTATATCTCTTGTTCTGGACATGCTACATGTACGCTTGTAATTTTTGATTGGTAGATACAATGTATATTTTGCTGTTTATGAATCACTGGATTTTCCCTTCATTGAGATAGTGTGATTGTGAACAATGGTAGGGACACTTATCTTTGCAACTTTGCAATTGGTTATTGCCAGAGTAAACAATCATAACTTTGTAGAGGGTAGACCTAAACATGAAAGTAGCTTGCCCTACATGGATACCCATGCAGAGAAGTTGATATTGCTACTTCTGGTACTAGCTGTCAGACACCACAACCTCTAGGCATGGGTCATCCCACCGCAACATTCCCAACATTGTGCTGGTCTTCACACAGTTATGAGAGATAGTTAAGATGGTTAGACTGTGTAGTCTCCCTCCAGTTCTCTTTAGTAATACCAGTATGTCAGTTTTGACTTGTCAGTCTATTTCATGGAAGGAGTGAAGAAAATATGAAAGATTGGAATCTTCTTACGTGATGTGCTGATACATGATAAAGGATTTGAATGTCAAATACATGAATCAGTTTCTCATGCAAAATATTGTTATAAATTTACAGCTTCTGTGGATTATATACTTGGGCAGGTGAATTTCTTCATTTTTTCTGGTCTTTGTTGATCACAGAAAAGAGGATGGACGAAAATCAATCCTTGATACCAGCTGTTTCAGGTTTGTGTGGGGCTCTATGAAATTCATGTATTACGTCCTTTGCAGAAAGCTGGTATAAAGCAAGTATGAAAAAAGAAATAAATCAATTTGTCAAATATTTTGTAGCTCATTTCTACAAGAGAAGATTTGATCAAGTTGATGTCACTTTGTATTTCCCCCATGGAACAAGCATAACTGTCCCCAGACTAATTGACATTGTCTTGGGAATTGCACTAATTAGGTGAAGACAAGCAATGACTGTCTGGACACCATGAAATGAAAGTTGCTCCTAATTAGTAAATTTTTCCATGTTGCTATGGTAATTTTCCTGCCTGTTGTAGACCCATACAAATGTTTACTAGTACCTTAAGCATGTAATTACAGGGTGGTTAACTGTTGTTTGATGTTAGTATCAGCTGTTAGGAACAGTGCAGACAAAATAACTGTGTCTCTAGATTTCACTTGATTTATCTTATCAGTGAAATGACTCCAAACTGTCATGAAAGACAATCTGCCAGGAAAAGTTTGAGATAAGACAACTTCCTGATTGGAAGGATTTTCTGGTGTTCTAGCTTTGGAGAGAAGGAAACTAATTGATGGCCAGAGATATAATAATTGGCTGTGTTCAAGATCCCGTCAGGGACAATTCAGACACAAAACATAGGAACAAAAAGATATCAATGCTTGCATGGGGGGTGAATAGAAACACTACTAGTATGTCCCTGTAAGAAACTTAGAAAAGGAGTAGAAACAGAAAGAAACAACCACAGATCACCAACCAAGACACTAAACCACTATGTTTTGTTAAAAGGCTGACAGCCGTCTTTCATGGTCAGTTTTGCAGTCCTTGAACCCTACTATTACATCCCCATAGATATCTCCATAGATATTCTATTCAATAGGAAGCTTTGTTACTTCTCGCTTCCACAATTCAAAGAATATTAGTAGCATGGTGTGGTTTACCTCTCTCAGTCTCTAGACTACCTGGATAAACACTGAGGTGTCAGCATTCTTTGTGACCTTTGTAAGAGAGGTCAACCTGGGACTATCAAGTTAGGCGGAAGATGACCCCAAGGTCGCAGAAGAAACATCCCACAAAATTTACAGATGAATAGCTTTTCAGAAAAAGCAAACAAAAACAGGCCAGTACCTATATAGGTGTCAATGTGCTTTGCTTTGTGTCAACTAATTTGATAAAGAAAACATTGTTTTGTTCTCCAACTTATTTCACACCCCTTATTATAGTAAAGACCAGACATGTTTATATAACACTTTGGTGTGAATAACAGTACACTGTGTGTTTTTCACACCTTTTCTGTGATTGTTGGACCAATGCTAAATGATACCCCTGGACAATAACTCCCCCTCCAATCGCCTAGAAATGGTACCTTCCGTGTACACAACAAACATGTGATGTCATGATCCCTTTAGGCAGGCCCCAGTAACATAGCCTCTCTCTGAGTCACAAACAGACAATCTGTGCCAACTATTCTTGCAGCCTTCAAATATACAGCTCCTGGTGTAAACCACAGCAACTAGGGTGAGTTAGAAGTTCTTCAAAGACTTTGCTTGGCTGTTTATGTAATGCTATTGTAGAAGTTTTGCCTACTTATTTTCCCTTTGAAGTGTGTTTAAACAAGGCGATCATTTACTGTGGGTCACTGAGCCAGAAATTAGTCAAACTGTTGCATCCGTATTGCCATTATCTTCCCTAACTGTGTCCCTGATTTGGTAGATAAGTTTTCGGCTGTGTGTGGATGGTGTTTAGGGTAGAAAGGATGTGGTCTGAAAGTTGGGCAGGCTGGGGGCCAGCGACTATATGTAGGCATGCCAGGAATTCACATCAGGCAGTATTGACACTGCAGCGCTGAACTCTGGGCTCGTTGGGTCCCCTGGCTGTAATTTTAATGCAGGCATGTT
The DNA here is from genome assembly GCA_019207045.1 of Branchiostoma floridae x Branchiostoma belcheri. Lineage (NCBI taxonomy): Eukaryota > Metazoa > Chordata > Leptocardii > Amphioxiformes > Branchiostomatidae > Branchiostoma > Branchiostoma floridae x Branchiostoma belcheri. The sequence goes on along the minus strand of CM033037.1, from coordinate 14,509,540 downwards.
GGTCTTGTCTTTGTCCGCTGTCATATCCAACAACAAAAACACCACCCAAAGTATCAACAAACGCGGGCACGCATGTGGGTTAAACGACAATGGGCAGGAGGCTTTGTTAGAATCTCTGTTCTCAAATCTCTGAGAACGACAATGATAGTTATTATGGGGTTAAATGAAGTCTCTTATTTTCCTCTCAGAGAAAAGAAGCGGTTTGGGGCGCTGCTTACGATAAGACTTTCAGGTTTTAAACATCTGTTTGGGGCGGAAGCTTGTTTGAAAGCAGGCTTGATCTTTGTGAGGAGGTACGTATTTTCACCTGTTGTTATAGGCTGGGTGCCCGCAGAGCCAGGGGCCATAGGACAGAGAAGAGTTCCCATTGTTGTCTTACTTCTGCAAACACAGTGGATTTATACGTTTGCACGCTATTACCCATTCATTTTCAGGTGCCTCCAGGATCTAGTCTGCTCGCCTTGTAAGTTTCTTTCCATAGATTTGTTTGCGGTTTAGTTTAATCCATTTCCCAGCGTATAATTGAGTACTGTGTGCTGTCGTAAAGGTGGGAGCTCGACGTCAATCGTTTGTCAACTAAGAACTAGTAGTAGTATACGTAACAATGGCATGTAAAAAGACATGCTCGAACATCTGAATTTTTCAAGTACTGTAACATTATCGTTACTTGACTTGGACCCTTTGGATAACAGATAACAGTACTGCTAGACTGTAAACCTCATTTCAACAGGCCGAAAATTTCTGTGGGAGGAAAGACATTTCTGGGTCAGTCAGTATTCTTTGTTTTTATGGTATGGATTAGGATACATGATAGTGTACAGCTTATGTAAACTACAAAATCATGTATACAGACTAAACAGAGGAGAATTGAAGGATAGCATCAAAATCAAAGGCAAAACTCACCCAGAAATTTCACGAAACTCAACACAAAACTAATACACTCCAAGTATATTGTCTTATTGTTCCTTAGGTTGTGTTTTTTTTCTGCAGTTTTGGAAATGTTGGTTATCATTGAATATCAATATCTGACTAAAATGCATTGGAATTCCAGTTGAAAGTATCCTCCACGAAAAAGGAATGTACCAAAATCCCTGTCTTTGCAGCAACACTGTTCAAGCTATGATGCTTCATCTTGTTGTAAATTTGGGCCAACATCAGTTTTTCACGATGTCTTGCTAACCTGGTAAGAGGAATAAAGAATGCCGTTAACCCAACACTATAACACCAGGGGCTCCCCTACAACAAAAGGCCTCCTGTGATGTTCCAACCACAGACAACTTCCGCTCAGTCCATAAATATTTGTGCACAGCCGGTAGTCTGTTTCTAGAGTTATAACTTCATGTTTAGAACAGACTTGTGCAAGCAGACTCTGCAGGTATGTAGGGCAAAGATGGCCTCTCAAAGCTTGATTTCTGTTTGCCCTCAGTGCCCTACATAATTTGAAAAAAAAAGCCGTTTTTCTAATTACCTAATTGTAAAGTGGCAAATACTATATAGATAAATGAAAGCTGAATGCTAACTATTACCAAGAGGAAACTTCGAATTTTGAAGTTGTTCCTCTTATTTGAAGGTCATCATGTCGGAAAGCCTGCATTTCATATATTTGAGTTTTTTTCTTGCATTATTTTAGCTTGTCCAGAACAGATGTGATCTAAGATTGCCATGCGTAAGGTCTTAGATTATTGCTGAGTAAAATTGGTATGCTTTCATCAGATCTACAGTATCCAAACCATGTTGTTTTAACCAGTTCTCTATGTAAACACCATGGCAAATGTAGCTACCTGAAACCACTTCAGAGTGTAAAAGTACTCTCCTGGGAAATTGTAACAACCTACAGTATGATAAACTTTGTGTTTTTTACCCAAGAACTGTGTTTTTTACACAAGAACATCCATGTAACTTGTAAGCTACCAGAGAATTTTCAAATGTTGAAAAGCTGTTTTTGAAAATGATGATTAATGTTATAGTTAACAGTGACAAACAGATGACAGCTAACTTTACTTCGATTGTGGGCAGGCGATTTGTTTTGCGTATAAACCCCACCACCTTTGTGAGGGTCCGAAACTCAAAGGCCTCATTCACGACAGCCCACCTGACGTTCAAATTACAAGTTGTGGAAAACTCGACACGCTCTATTGCTGTTGTTTGTTTGAACACACCTCGGCATCTTTCTCTCAAATGCCTCCAGGTTGTCTTCAAGCCCTCCGACTTACACCAGAAACAAGGAGACCTTTTAAGTTTGTTTGTTGCAATACTGCCGAAAATTGTTGACACAGATTCCCCCTCTAAGAGAAAGACACAGGCGGATTGAGGTGTGTGAATCGGTGTTGTGTGATGGTAGGAAAATACTTCTTAGGTCAGACCTTGGTGAACACTCACTGCGTCATTGTTAGACTTTAAGAAGGGAGAGAAAAGGGTCACGGGGTGAACTCCTTAGACTGAAAACTACTCCTGGTGGCATTCACAGAACAACAATGCCGCTTCTCAAATAAACATGTACTTTTCTTTCACTCAAGACTAAATGGTGTTAGTTTGTGGCTAGGGAATGATGAAATAGTACGCCTTAAACTCAGTTATGCCATTTGCTGATGTAATGTCTGGATGCAAAATGTTAGTTTCCAGTACATGTACCTGTAATACTTGTCACAAGACTGAAGTTTTACTTGCAGTTAGGAAAAAACTCTTAAGATACAAATACATCGTCCATGACATTTGGCAGTATGATAAGTTGTATAATCACAATTCCTAATACCATACCTGAATTATTTTTACCATGCAAAAGTTATTTGACATATCATTCATGAATGTTTATTTGCAATCTAGAAAAAGTTCCTGCAGTTGCAGATTTATAGGTTATTATATTGGGCCTGGAGTGTGTATGCTCCAAGGTTATGTTAGTAAAATTTATCAGTATCGCATGTCTGCTTGTGACAGGTCAGTTGGTAGGTAAATCTAGAATATGTTTTTCTAGGTTCAAAGCATTTGAATGTTTGTTGCAGTGATGGCTGATCACCATCTTGGTGTTTAACTCCACACTTTGTGAGACTGAGACATGTCTAAATTGTTTAGATAGAAGGCTCTGCCATGTGACAGCCATATGAAAGTGTGTAGGACTCAGTACACACTTTCTTGCACACTTTCAGGGCTTCCAGAATTATACAGCTGCTTGAGTAACAGTTGCTTGAGTAACAATACTTCTTTTTGGCATATCTTATAATATTACCTTGATGTCTAACCTCTGTCCACACACTTTCTTGTTTGCATGTGAGTTTTATACATTGTCACTCTTTCCAGATTTATACATCTGTGTATGTATCTGCTATTTCATACGAAAGGGTTTGACAATAACTATTACTACTAGTATTAGGGGAACTTTTGTCATGTAATTTGATATTTGATTGGTAGGTACAAGTGTATGATTTTCCTTTCAACATAGGATAATAGGAAAGTATGCAAATGTGGTATAACAGTTTACCCTGTGTGGTCCTGTGTAGACCTGCTTTATCAATGATAACAAAGCACTTTCATAACAAGCCTGCATGATTTACATCTAAATGGGAAGTATTATCCTCATTTCGCAAAAGCTGTGGAAAGGAAGAAAAAATCAGCCTGTTAGTTCTGGCAAATTAGAGCAATTATAGTGCCACTTTGAAAAGGTTTTTTTGCACCATCACTCCTAACAATGTAACACCTCTTACATTAATGAACTGCTGGTTTAACCAGGCTTACATCTAAATCCTCCATGAATGTACTGTTTGTTTACACTTTAATCATCTGCAGTTTTCCCTGTTTTCCTAGCTACAAAATTGGCACAATTAAGATCTGGCAATGGTGGACTAATCACCCATATTGCCACGGTAACAGTGCTTGATAGAATGGTAATGCGGAGAGTAGAATGGTCCCAAGGATGGACATCCTTGGCGATTTTTGACATGCGCTCTAAAAATAGAGGCCATGGAAATCAGGGAGGCTGGCTTGAAAGGTGGTCGTCCGGGCAACCACGGAAGGTTGGCACAAAATGGCGGTCATCCATTGCATGGAATGATTGGAACGATTTCTGCTTGGGCTGGTGTTTGCCATGCGGATAGGCTGGATCTGTTTGGGTGTTTCTTGTAAAAGTTTGGCAGCATCTCTGTTGGACCTCTGACCTTTTGCTAAGACCCCTTGATTATGACTGAGTAAGGGACGAGGAGTTTGGAGGGATTTTGCTGGTAGCTGCGATTAGGAGAATTAGGAAGAACAGTTGTCGGCGAGCGTCCGTGTAAGTAGGGGTTGTTCTGCTAGGCTGTGGTATTTCGGGTCAGCCGACATGCAGGCTTTGTGATGTAGGTCAGGCAGTTAGTGCCCTTCTGGTGGAGATAACGGTCTTCTCTCCCAGGGCCAGCAGCATTTCAGCAACGTTTACTCTTAGCACTGGCACTCTGGCTGCTGTGTATGAAGTAGACATTCTGATATTCACCTGAACGTCTTTAGGAGAAACGAGCTAGTATCTTGTATATAAGTCTGCCAAAAGTAAGCTGTTATTTATGTTATCCTGCCTTCCTGGACAAGGTTTTAAAACAACTGACAAGGCATCGTTTTTATGTGTTTTGCAGAAGATGAAACTACATGAACCAGCGACCAGAGGGACTGAGTGTTGAAGTACATTTCACTGTGCCATCATGAGGAAAGGTGCCTCAACTGTGGACTATGCTACCATGAGGGACAAAGGTACGTTGATGATTTTCACTGTGCGGGTTCTGAAAAAGTTTTTGGGATTGGGTTTGCATTGCTAATATGTGTCTGTGAATGGTTGGCTCAAACTTAATCTGTGTAACACAAACTCTGGCTGTTTGGGGGGAAGTTTGTTGCCACAGGCCTTCAACTTGTTAACGAGAACTGTTTAAAAGTGAAACACTGATGAGACTACAATATGCCCGAAACAGGAAAAAAATAGTAACCATTGTAAACTATGACATAGCAACCCATGACAACCAAACTCCAAAACAGTTAAAAGTGTGAGACAAGAAAACCTTTATGATGTGGAACATTGAGTACTCCTTGCTTTATTTATTCCTTAGACTCCCCAAGCACATGTCCAGGTGTGTTCTGTCAGGTGGTGTTTACCCAAAATATGTCGGGAAGACCAATGACTTGCAGCTAGAGGACTCTTTCTCTGTTTTCTTACAAGGTTTTATCATTGTGGAATCAAGTGGAAGTTATTCTTTAATAAGAAGATACTTTGTAAACAACGAAGTGCTTTATTCCATCAACGTTTTGTCTTTTTCCTCAGGGCAGTTCAATGGAAAATTCAATTGACGGTTGCCGAAATGTTGGTGGAATCAAGGAGGTGATTTTAACCTCCTTGGTGGAATGAAGTTCATGTAGTTGCTTTTGTACAAAGAATATTTTTATTCAATGACTTACCAATTTATTCACAGAAGTCAAATCAATTAATGTAAGCCCGAAAGATAGAGTTTTATGGTATGGTAGAAATTCCTCCTGGGAATGTAGTAAAGCAATGTGTTGTTTACGTTCAAAATTGTAACACAAACTCTGCTGTCCGGGCGGTAACTAGCCCCTCCCCACAGAGGCCAGCAATGTTGGGTGGGCTGTATAGAAGCGTGTTTAAATCAAGCTACAACTAAACCTGTTAGTAACTTTTCTATCCTCTGTTTCCAGACATTGAGAAACCAGCAGACGCGGAGTCTGGCTTCGGAGACATGGAGTCTGACACCCCCGAGGCCAACCCCAAAGTGGACCTGTCCCCGGATGGCAAGTGTTCGTGTTGTCCGTACGGTTACCACATCGACCTGGACTTCCTGAAGTACTGCGACGACATCTCCAAGGGGAGCAACATCCCGAAGATCGTGAGACCCAGAAAACCCAAGTCCCCTGGCGGACCGCTGTCTCCTGCCATGGATTACCGTGCTAATACCTTACCGCGAGGCTTCTATCTGAACTCACAGCAAAGCAATCTACCGAGACATGCACCCGTAGTGCCTTCCTCTCCCATTTCTCCCCTCTCCGTCAACACTTCCCTGTCATCAGCAATAAACTCTATACCGGAAACAGTGAAGGAAACAACGACTACCAAACAAACAGCTGCAGACCCACGGGAAAACGCCAGTTCTGTTTATGGCTATAACTCTTCTACCCGGAGACCGTCCTTGCCGGGCGACCTCCCGATACCTTTTACCTCACCGAACTCGAACAGCGTGTTCACGATGCCCGCTGCGCTGGCTAATCAGAGCAACAGTGGGTCGTCCAGTTCTCTGTCGTCCCAGCTTTCCACGCAGTCCAGTTCTGGCCAGTTTTCTCCACACAGTGAAATGTCGGGGGACACGAAGCACAGCCTGGGAGTGCAGACTCCGGCCTCGCTTCTTTCCCCGGGCAGTTCTTCGCGTGGGTCGGGCGCGTCGACTCCGCAGCCTCCAGCAGTGAGCTCTGCCATGTTGCAGGGCATCCGGGAACAAATCGCTGCCAGCCTGAAGAGAATAAAGGTCCTGGAAGAGCAGGTGAAAGAAATTCCTGTCTTACAGGTCAAGATTTCTGTTCTGAAGGAGGAGAAGCGCCTGCTCATGATGCAACTCAAGTCGAAAAACGGCGAGCAAAACCTCAAACCTGAAGACACCAACAAACGGGAGAAGCGGGATGATGACAAAGACGGTACGAAGAGATTGCATCGAAGGTCGTTAAGCACCGGATCATTTCAGATGTTGGAACAGCAATGGAAGGAACAACAGGCAGAGCAAGAAAAGCAGAAGCCTTCCAAAGGTGCACCAGAACCTTCTGAGAAGAACGGCACAGCCAAGAAAGCCAAGGTGCCTCCCCCAGTGCCTCCTCGCAGCTTTCGATCTGTCTCAGTTGGAGACACGACCAGTCTTTCAGATATCGTTTGCTACAACAGTGCCTTGCGGACAAGCGTAAACGTGGGCACGAATACCACGGTACCGTCACGCGACGTAGGAGTTGGTTATTCCCCCCGGATGCGCCATGTCGGGGTAGGAATATCCAACGATTTGCTTCAACAGGAATTAGGCATCGTAGAAAACCAGAAGTGCAATACAGCAGTTGTGGAGACATCGGAAGTTGGTGTGGGGGTTTCAGTGGAGCAGAGGGCTGTTGCTGTTGGTAACCACACAGAATCCCGGGATGTTGGCATGACAACGGAACCCGAGGTGGTAAAGAAACAAAAAACCAAACACGCCACCCGAAGCATAGGGGTGATTGTAGATATACCGGAAACGAAAGATGTTCGGACAGTTGGGGTAGGGAGTGGCTCTATCTCTGAGCAGGAGAAGCCCCTTGCAGAGACTGCGTCTGTTTCCACAAACACACCCACTGTCAATACCATTGATAAAGTTACCAATACCGTAGCCGTGAATCTAAAAACGGTAGCAGTTGGGAATTTTTCAGTGAAGGACCTTCTGTGCGACCGCTGCGCGGATGTTAAGACCAAGACTGTTGCAGTGGGATCTTGTAGTATTAAGGACACAATATGTGATCGTTGCAATAACATGGAGAGTAAAACGGTGGGTGTTGGGCGTTGTACCATCAATGACACCGTCTGTGACAAGTGTACCAACCTCAAAACCAGGAGTATTGGCTGCGCGACGTTGGCAAACTGGAATCAGAAGTCTGTCTCTGTCCTTGCAAAGGTTGAGCAAAGTGACGCCGGCACCGGAGACAGCTCTGTTCTGGAGGAAACAGACTCAGGGAAGGACCAAACGGAGACAAAGGACATCGGAGTTGGAGAAGACTCCATATTCCCCTTGGAGGACGTTAAACTCCCAGTCCAAACGCAGGTACAGAAAACGGTTAGCATTGTTTCCTCCCCAACTGAGTCTCGTCCCCCGCTGGAGATTGTCGAGAGCTCCAGTAGCGATGAGGTGGAGGATGAAGACATGATCCCTCCTCTCCAACAGGCGAGTATTATCAAGACAACAGAACCTCAGGTGGCAGAAGTACAGCCTGTGCACCGGGTTGTCAGGGAGACGGTCGTCAGGGAGACGGTTGTCACGGTTACGTCTCAAGATGGTTACGAGGAACTGGATGGTGAAGTGAAGGAAAAAGAGGAAGAGAAAGAGTCTTTAGAGGCTGTGGATGGATTTGAGAACAAACATGCGCTGTCACCTGGTAAGTGATATGTGGAAAATGAAGGCTTGAACTTTGTTGAAGAAGAAAAATTGGTTGTGGAAAAAAAATAGCCCCCAAAACACAAATAAGGGCATCAAAATGCACATCAAGTTATTTTGTTTAAAGGTTCCAAAGATTTTATGTCTTATTTATTCAATTGAATGCATATACTACTACATTGAATACAAATACTTCTTTAAGTATAACTGTGTTAGACAGCAAAAGAGGAAAGATTTGTTTATGCTGATGGCATATTTTGTATGCTTATTTACCTGTTAATACGTTGTATGTCCAAGTCTCATCTTTTTTTCTTGTTTCCCACCTGAAGGCTCGAGCCCTGCCATCTCCAACTTGCGGCCGTTACGGTCGTGCTTGAAGGGAAAGCACTCCACCAAGAAAGTAAACATTAAGAAAGAGATCCAGTTCGTGGGTGTCAACGGCAATGGGTGAGGATAACACAATTTTGTAGGCCATACAGTGCTATTTGCATATACATTGACTATTATGCCTTTGCTTGTTGTTGAGTATGTTTGTTTGAACATTGGTTTATTCATGAAAGCTCAAATCGGCCTGCAAGCTGCTTTTCATTGAGGTCATGAGGGAAGAGGCAAGGGTCAGACAAAGTATATGACAGGGATACACAGATACAATTTACATTGTTTGCGACAGTATGTTCTTATCCTTTTAAAGTGAGACCCATTTTGTCGTGATAATACATTTGTACGACGAGTAATATGACTATGTGAGTGTATCCAATATGGCTGCAGAATCTCTTTCGTCTCCAGCATACATAGAGAGAATGAAAGAGAAAAGGCATTTACATGTATAATAGGTTTTGATACCACGCTAATGGGAAAGGGACCTCATTTCCCTCCCCTCACCCCAATATTGATGCAGGCACTTTTTCTTCATCACATGTTGGGTCTGAAATTCAACTTTATGTTTCTTCTCTGTTCAGCCATGAAGAGAGCAGCAGCGATGACTCCAGCTCAGAGGAGAGCTCCGAAGATGAAACAGACGACGAGGACAGCAGCAGCTCCGAGTCAGAGTCCTCCGACGAGGGAGGATACAACTGTGAACTGGGCAAGGTCATCAAGAAGGGCAAGGAAGAACAAGGCAAGAAGGACGTCAAGACGATTTCCTCCTCAGAAATCATCTGTGAAGACATCAAGGAAGCGTAAGTATTACTGTAAAGTTGCAATGTAGAATAACAGTAGGGGTCAGAAGAGCTAAGTAACTTTAAATCTTGCCAATGGCGCTAACAGGGATCTGTGTGCAACTTCTTAACTGGAATTTCTCAAGTAACCTTGACCATGCTTAGAACAGGTAAGTAAGACGGCACAATGACCTTCAACTTCAAACTAATGCTATGTGTTGGGACTAAGCTTTTCTGCTGCTAAAGTTTAACCTTGCTTTTCCTAACTGCATGTGGTTGATTAAAAGTTTATCTTACTCTAATGTTGAAACACTGGTGTTTTCATCCTTCTGTGTTTGGGAGTGATTTGGGTTTGTTCTCTCTTAGTGGTAAGCTGGTGAGCAGGGAGCTCAAGGAAACGTAAGTTGTGGTGACGGCCTTTCTTATTCCTCTTCTTTGTAGTTTGTTGATTTTCTACTGACCATGTGTTGTTGTTATGCCAAAGTTGTGCTCTACTTGTCTTGAGCTGATTTTGTACTGATAATGTCCGGTTGTTATTCTCATGAGTCATGTTGCGCTAACTTGAGCTGATTTTGTACTGATGATGTCTGATTGTTATGTATGTTGACATCACCTCCTCCTGAGCTGATGTTGTATTGACCCTGTCCTGTTTTTGTGCCGATGTTGTGCTGACCCTGTCCTGTTTCCTGCAGGCATGAGTTGAGCGAGGAACTGCAGGAAGCCTGCGGAGTGCTGGAGAAGCACGTCACCACGCCCAAGTCTGTGCCGCCTCGGGAACTTGTAAGGACATCAGAGAAATTCTGCTATCTTTCAGTCAGGCCATGTTGATTTGATCATATTGATGACATCCGTGTGCCCATCGATTTTCATCCATTACAAACAAGAAAGCTTCTGAAAAAAGCTGGCCGGTGCGTATTTTGGAAAAAGCCTGGATGTTAAACCAAATCACACGAAAAAATAGTTTTTAAACATTGAATTACTGAATTGGTCTTTCTTCTATTAAAAAAACACTACATGAGATTTGTCTAACAAAGAAAAAAAAAATTTAGCAAGTGGGGTTCGAACCTACGATCTACGGAAGAGAGGTACTGTGCTGTAGACCGCTCGGCCACGCTGGCTCGATTACGCAACAGCACGTATAGAAGGGCTATTTGGTTAAAGTGACCAATCCATGCATCCATGCAACCGCTTCTCCCGTCTCATAGCCAAGTTTGCCAAATAGGCAAAAAGTTTTTTTAACTGTACTGTAAATCGTACAAAGCAGCTGTAAAATGAGCACATACATGCTGTAATTTGGAAAGAATGGTACCCAACATTTTTTTTGCAATCCAGTTTTGGGGTTCAGAGAGGATGCCATCCATATTATCGAATCAACAGGACCTTGCTTTCACAGAGTTATTGTATTCAGTTAGTTTTTTTTGTTTTTCTGTCTGCCTGGATATGTGTACAAGTCGGTTCCCACTTGCCTGTGTGCAAGTTTGGCCTGGTCAACAGAAAATGAATGATTGGAGACTTGAGGATGAAAACACTGAGTCCTGCAGGAAGGCAGGAAAAAACATAGAAACTTGCAATAATGATAAAAACAAGAAATGTACAAATATAAAATATTTGATAATTACTTGTTTCCAAATGTAGTCTAGCATTGCGCTACTGAGCCACTCCCAATTTGACAACAAGGCCTTGACAACCTCCACACCTGCTAGTAGTCTTAATAGTAAGAAGGTCTGGCAGACAGTACTGTGAAAACATTGTTTCTGGCAAAATTGTGTTTGAAAAATGACTTAGTGGAAGAATTTTATAGTCATCATAACTTGAAGGCACACTCAGATTCACAGATGTCCTGGTTACCCCTGATGGTTGTCAAAACATTGTCAATCTGGAAAACAGCACACTGGATATGTTGTCCCTAGGAAAGAATGCCAAAGTCTGGAGAATGAGTTTGGCGATAAAAAGTTGAAAGTGAAAAGCCAGCTTCATTAGGCAGTGAAGGAATTTCAGACTTGTTATGATCAGTAGATAGCCTGCTGTGTTTCATTTTCAGAAGGCTGGTTTATTGTTTATGAACTCCTTTAGCTTAGTAAACCTAAATGTGTCAGCATGGTCTACGCAAGGAGGTTATATTCAGAAGGAGATTGGACACAATTTGACTTCATTCAGTGATGTTCCCCTCAGGTGAGAAGTAACAACTTCACGTCGAGGTGCTAATTACCCCCCGATCTGCATACGCCGGCAAGCAAGGGTCCTTTGTTTACAGTCTTTTTCAAGATAACTCGCACTGGAAACAGTGACTTTAAAACGGGTTTTGAGTGAATTCTTGAAGAATCGAAGGCACCTGACTGTCTTGCAGACAACACAGAACTAGCGATAGCGATAGAAGTAACATTTTTACTTGTAATACGTGCGGTTTAGCTAAGCTAACCTCACTGTCACAATACATGTAATTAACTGCCACTGCATTTAAACTAACGTATTGCATCTAGAAGTTCATTTTCTAAACGATAATATGTATTTTAAGACCATCAAAAATTCTTACCTTCAAGATCGTTCATACTTTTCTGCAACAATTGTCTTGCGTAGCGGAAATAAATAGACTATGGGGAGGGGGAGGGAAATCTTTATTCATCGCTACCGTCAAGTCAGAATACCGACTAGAAATTGTATGAACTATTTGATCGGAGGTTCCCAAGAAACACTTATTGTGACGTTATTTAGAAGAAACGTTATATTTAACTAAAAACAGAACACGATGATTACCACTCTTGGTTCAGATACGTAAATTTTATTCCGAACTACGTGGCCTTTTCGGCAAGGCCGTATCCACTATGGCGTCGATTTAGTGGTCTTTCCTTCCTCGGTAGTTTTCTGAAAAGCACAAACATGGACTCGATAAGACTGGGAACCTAGTTGTACAACGTTAACGTCACATAAACAAGTGGATATGATGTCGCCGCGTGTACCGGGTTGAACTACAAACGATTAGGCGTAATGATCAAAATATCGAGTACAAAATCCCATGTCGCTAGTACATATAACCTCCCACCCTGCCCATGAGTGTGATGGATCCACGGAGTCCGTACTGACACAAAAATAAAGCAAAACTCAAACGCAGAGTCCAGTAAAACTAAACTGAGTCCAACGAAAAACAATATTTCAATGGGTCACCAAAGCATTAAACTATTCAGGAAATTCGTCAGTTTCGGTGGGAAATTTGTTAAATAATTTTTATGGAGACATTTAATACAGAACATTTTTCATATTTTCGAGCAAAAAAATCCCGTACGCATCCACAAAAATGCTTATAAACTCACCCATGTCGATCGTACAGCGGTGAAACACACATCAAAATGGCCGTCAGCGTCTTGTCCAAATGATGCCGCCTTTTGCACACGTCACCCGCGCTTCCCAAATAAGGAAATCTGCGGAAACTGCCGGCATGCCGATCTCAGCCTCGGGTGATCTTCGGCCAAGCTCGGACGCGTGACGTCATAGTCGGGCTCTTCTGATTGGCGCTCGGGTAAAAATGGCGCCAAGCCATGAACCCAACATCTGATCAAAGCGGCACCGCCGGAGGGCGGAAACAAAAGGCCGCCACGGGAGTTAGCGGGTCTAAACAATACCGCGCAGCGGGGTATTAAGCCCGTCCAATCTCCTTGTGAATATAACCTCCTTGGTCTACGTCTAAAGATTGGACGAAAGTGGTTCCCAAACGCAATACACGTAACTGCATCATGTACAGTATACTGTAAAGAGCATCCAAAAAAAGAGGATTTGTGTGTCAGTATTTTAAGTGTTTCTCAAAGTCAAACACATACAAAAATCAATTTGTCAGAAACATGAATGGTACAAAATATGAACTATGTCCAAATTCGTTGTTTTCTCTGAGATAAACACATTTGATCTAATGTTGTTTTCTTGAGAAGCATTTACAAGCCCATTGTACATTCCATTGTTGCAGTGCAATAAACCTTCAGCCTGCCAAGGTGGCAATTTGGTACTAAATTTGTGTTGGTTACTGTGTTAGACAGCAGGGAGTACACACCCATGAACTTGAACACTGTTTCTTGTTATAGATGATGGCAATGAACACGATCCAGCACGAATGGATGAAGGCCGGCGCTCAGAAGACATCAGATGTCCACGTAGTGAGGGACTACCTGGCAGCGTTTGAGCAGATGGCATCAGGAGTCATCGGCAAAATTGTCAACCTTGCGGATGGAAATGTAAGTGAGAAGGATCCCTTTTTGTATATCTTGCTGATTTATGTTGTATGAGTTACTGGACAAGGTAATAGGGAACATGTTATTTAATGTAGAGTAAACAATACCTATCAGTATTGATTGTAGTAATGTAGTAATTGCAATAGCATGTTTTTCTTGAAGAAAATAAGTCAACAAGGGGGGTCGAGAACTTGTGCAATTACCTCCTTCTCAACTCCTACATTTCTGTCTCCCAATGTCCTTGTGCATAGTATTCTTATTTTCATATCTTCTCAGTGCAGAAAACCTTTTAGTAGATGATAAGTAGATGACCCAAAGTTTTGATCCATGTCTGTTTCCACCCACAGGGTAACACTGCCCTGCACTACTCTGTCTCACACTCCAACTTCGACATTGTCGAGATTCTCCTGGAGACAGGCCAATGTGAGGTCAACAAGCAGAACAAGGTGAGTTTCTTATATTTTCCTTCCTCATGGGGAAAGGGGAATGTTATTGCTGTGTCCAATGCTGACCCTGGCATGTAGCAAGCCTAACCCTAAGGAAGGACATGCGGTAAACAGCACTACCTTGACAGAGATTTGCCCTCTCATTTGCTGTCTGATTATATTTCTGAGCCTCTGCAGGTTAAAGTTGGTTAGAGTTGGCTTATCAAAAACTTAAAGGAATATAAATTTCACTTCAACTTTTTTCAAGTATCTGAAGTGGGAGAATCTACTTAACACATACTTAAATAGAATGCTTCTATCGCTATCATACAGATGACAATCTACAGTAAAGTTGACAGATTCTTTGCATAATGAATATTTCCCTGTATGGCCCAGGCTGGCTACACAGCCATCATGCTGGCGTCCCTCGCCAAGCTGCAGGGAGACCGACAAATGGAGGTGGTAAAGAAACTGTTCCAGTCTGGAGACGTCAACATCCGAGCGACACAGGTCAGGCAGGAATCCTCGTTTTACTATCTCAGTGTATCTGTATCAGATTCTGTATGACTAGTATAGCCATCCTTTGTTGTATCACACTGCTTCTGTATCTGTATTTGTATAGCCAGTATAACTGTCCTTCATTGTAACACACTGGCTTCTGTATTTGTATGGACAGTATAACAGCCCTTGTTGTAACACACCGGCTTTTGTATCTGTATAGCCGTACAACCGTCAGCTTCGCAGGCACCATTTGAATGTTGCCTTTTTTCATGAATATTGGGGCACACTGGTATGATTTTACAGAAGACATTCCCTGGAAAACCTAAAAGCCTTAATCATTGTGAAGAAATTAAGCACTTGCATTTGTTTGTGTCCAATATGTAGCTTGGTTCTTAGCTAATCTAATGTCAGATGAAATACCTTTAAATTTGTAGCAAAGAACCCAGTATAATTAGCAAAGAACCCAGTATAAATAGATGCCTAGATTTTGAAAATGGAGGGATGAGTATTATAGCACGACTTGAAGAGACAAACCGTGGCATAACCATTGTACTGTTCTCCATGTTTTTTCGCAGGCGGGACAGACTGCGCTCATGCTCGCTGTGAGCCATGGACGACAGGAGATCGTCAAGATGCTGATCGACGCGGGGGCAGAGGTCAACCTGCAGGACGAGGTAGACTCCTACACAATGCAAAAGTTACTCACAACAACTGGATAAGTTTTGTTAATGGTCACACTTTTTGAATGAAAGGTCATCTGTGTTGGTAGAATTCATAGTTGTACAGTTTAAGCTTGTTTCCAACACAAAGAAAGGCACTCACCATAAATTTTCGTAAGAGGTCAGACTTTTGTCAGTGACGAAAGGAGACGTAGTGGAAGTTTCCAGTATTTTATTAAACTGCTGCGTGGGTCCCTGACACGGGTAGGTAGCAGTCGGCTAGTCTTCACACCACACTTCCAAAGCTCTATCCTGTGGGTTCACACTGGCATGGCATCACACATTGATGTCCTTCTTTCCTTCCAAGATTTCCTTGGTCTACCACAACCTCTGTTGCATGGTAACAACGATTTGGAGATGCAACAGACTCTGCTTGCTCAGACGAAAGGTAGTGAGGGATGTAGACAGTCAATTTTGACAGTTTAAAAGATAGTGGGTGCAATTTGAAATGTCTGATTTCACAAAACCTATCCAGTTGCTTGTGATTTTTGCTGTGTACTGTATCTTGTTACCTGGATGTCTAATGTTCATCAACATATTGAGGAAGACTCCAATTTCCCTGTTAGAAACAGCTGGTTTGTTGTAGAATAGGTTCATTGCCATACATTCAGAATTGAAGCTTTTGGTGAAGGGAGTACATTTCCTCACCACAACTGCCAGCATCATGCCATTCATTTCATTTCTCCTTTGCTATCTTGTTCTTTCCTTCTATTAACAAAAACCTTGGGTACTATCTAAAGTTGTATAATTCGATTTGGGTCACTTTGAGTACAGTTATATCTGTAATCTACCACACTTTCAAGCAGTTTTCCCTCTTTTCCGGTTATACCCTTCTGCTGCCTAAATTCTTGGTTTATACTACCTTTGAATTTATGACTTTTGACAGCTTTTCTGATAAGTAGCTTCATGCATTTTCGAAAGACATCATATGATCACAAACTAAGAGCATTCTTGCGATAGTTGTGCATATGTCGCTTAAAAACTCTAAAAATGGAAAAGTTTGTCCAAATTCCTTGTTGACAGTTGTTTCTGTCACAGCCTGCTCGAAAATTCAATGTCGTCAAAATTGTACAGCAACCTACATGGAATTTACCGTGATGTAAGGATCCACTAGACCAGGGCTGTCTCCAGGACCCGTCCTTCCGTCCCAGGACAGAAATTTGCTTGTTGGGATGGAAAATAATTTTACCCCATCCGTCCCAGAAAATACATGAAACTGTTGAAAATGCACTTTCATAGGTTAAAGCGACATATTCAACCAGAGAAATCAGCAACATGGGCTCCTAAACAATGAATAGGACAGAGAAAATTTTTACGCTGGAAACAGCCCTGCACTAGATTCACACTTCTTAGAATAACAGATCCTCCCCCCATCTCTAACCACACCTGTTTCTGTGCTCTCCCGTCTAACCAGGACGGCTCCACCGCCCTGATGTGTGCCAGTGAACACGGGCACTTGGAGATAGTCAAGCTCCTCCTGGCCCAGCCGGGCTGTGATGCTACCATCACTGACAATGTGAGTACCCTAGCCTTAACCTCTTCTTCCTCTCCATGGTACATACAACTCACAATGATCAAACGGTTAGGTTAGGTTAGGTTAAGTCGAAGTCCATCCTGTGTCGAGTCGAGATGGCTGCCCTTGTGTCCCAAACAGTAGAGAGCTTCATTACGTCAAAATAAAAACTGAAATGCTTTTTTGTTAAGGAACAAAGATTTCAGAGTCTTAGTCTTTGTTCTCATCTAGAAAGATACTCAGGAGCTTTTGAAAAAAAATTATGAATAAAACCATTCTGCAGCTGGTAGCCAATTGTTGACAAAGTGACAGTATGAAAAGAAATGTCACATGTAGGGCATTTTAGTGTGTAATAAGGAAGCAAGTTCATTCAGCTGGAATTCTTTACACATTACTTTGAAAGGAAAAGTCTTGACAAGAAGGGAAGGAATGCATCGCATCCTCTCCTTATTTGCTTCCTCTGTCATCATTAACCCATCATGTACTAAAGTCATCCCATCTAAAATGTCACCAATAACACTAATATTTGAAATAAAGACAATAAGTAATGATCACCTGTCAAGTTCAGGTGTATTCAGGTGATATCTTAATTGCCTACAAAGGTATTCCCAAAACAAGATGGCAACTGCATTTAAGGCCTCTTGAACTAGAAGTTGTGTGTTTGATTCCAACTTTGTTGTTCACCCTACATGCACACTACTGGAAAGGTTTGCAATCCTTAGGATCAGACTTTAAGCCATGGTCCACTGTTCATTGGGCTTGTCTAAAAGAGCTTTCCCCGGTATAATGAACCTTTAAACACTGTACATAGTATATGTCTTCTCTGTCACAACCAGTTGAAGAATAGCACATCAGCTAGCTACACTGGATCGATATGCATTTCACTTTTCCATAACCTGATGTGCATGATTGACAGGATGACAGCACAGCCCTGTCCATCGCCATGGAGGCAGGACACAGGGACATCGGCGTGCTGCTCTACGCTCAGGTCAACATGGGGAAAACTGCACCGGTAAGGCCGTCTTTTCACTAGACGACAATCGTGCTTCGGCACTAGATTCCTAATGCATGGGTCAATGGGAAAACTAATATGAGAGACAACCCAAAATACAACTACAAATCTAGCACAAGGTTTGCATTCATTGATATTGTTTGTTCCTCAGTTGTTCTAACAGTTATTTTGTTTCATCTCATGCAGGGTGGAGGCAAGGGAAGGAGGTTATCACCCAGGTAAGTAAACATCATCAGAATTAGATTAACGTAGTATAGAGAGAATTTGGAAGAGTTTGAGATACACCAGAGCCAACCTGATTTGCATGAATCTCATTTATTCTAGACTTTGCACTCCTGAGAAATAGGAAACTTCCTCCTTTTGATATGGATCGGCAATAGTAACAGTTAAAAAAAGGAACTTCAGAGGGCACTTCAATCCCATTGTAACAAAGTGGAGATGTGGCGCCAGGCCCAATGCATCCTCTGATCAGGGAGGTTGACCCCCTTGTTCTGATGTATGGGCACCTTAGTAGCAGACATTTTCTTTTCACTGCAATGACTGTAAAGACATATTTGTTTACAATTATTTGAATGTTGTTTTTAAATGAACTATTCTCTTTCTCCTCAGCCCAACACGAAGAAAATCACCTTAGCTGTACTTCCGTGCATGAATACATGAAGAGGATCTTTTAACTGCTCATCAGCTGGGAGGTCAAGTCATCCCTGTTTAACAGTGGTATCACCCAGTTTTATGTTACTTCTATGTCGGATGTCAGATCATGCCACTTTCAGAACAGGGTATATTTTAAAACACTATTTCAGACAAGATGGGAAGATAGTGAAGGGTGATTAAATCATATTGCCACACCAGTGAATTTATGTTCCAAAATTGCTGCAGTGATTTAGCAACTTACATACTCAAGTGGGGCATATTAAAGTCTGCCTCAAATGTCTATTACGTAATGTTACCAGTATATTCTGAACCTTCTTACAGTTAACAAGAAAAAAATGGCAAAAGAAGCTTCAGAAATGTGTGACAAAATATCACAAGACTTAAGCAAAGCCACCGTTGGTGTATTGATACGTATTTGTTAAAGATACATGTATGTATTTTTAGAAGTAGGGAAAATTTCGTAGCAAGTTAAGAGTATTCCATGTGTCATACTAACACATAATATTATATATTAACATGCCTGAATTGTTCTACGTGCTCTCAGCTCTGCTCAGCAAATGCTTACCACCCCTTTGATAGAGTGGTACTGACCACATCTATGTAGAATATGTCTGCTTCCAGAGCAGTCCACATCCTGTCAAGGGGTGGCAGGACCTGTTGAGCAGTTTAATGGAAGAATGTATTCAATATGTTATTTATTGTAAGGTTTAAATAAGATTTACATAAGGTACATGTATACAAATACCATGATATCTTTCATTCAGTACAATGCAAGGAAGGTTACTAACTATGGATACACTGTCATAAGGTACTGTCCAAGTAGATTAACTACATATACTTCCTTCCGACATTTAAGATATGTATAGCTGTCTTGTAAACAGGAAGAATGCAAACAGTCAAAGTCCTCTACAATTATTAAAACTAGATTGTAAAAATAAATACTGGCCTTACACAGTTGTCGCCAGACACAAGAAAAGCACAAACCGTGCCACCATGACAGTTGTAAATACACCACAAATCCAAGAAGGCACCTTTAGTTAACGTTTGAAAGTGCCATGACATTGTCATTTTGACAACAGAAGTATAAATTTTATACCCTCGAGTTAACCACATGTATGTCACATGTATGGTGATGGATAGAAAAAAAAATGGAATATATTTTGAAAGCAAGAAAAAAGTGCTATTTTAGTATTTCAGGACGTAATTGATAGCAATAGTAAGATTACTTAGTAGTACTAACATGTTAATCTGTGATACAGTTGACCATGCTTCCTCGTCCTGCTAAATCATAGTGATACTAACAACATGACAGCTCTGAATGTTTCATTGTGAATACATAATAATTGTGATGACGAAATCAGCGTACAATCTTGAGAAGCTAGAGAGGGTTGTTGGTGTGTGTGTGGCCTATGGTCGATCTGCATTGCTGAATTTGACAAAAGTGCATGCAGGACTTGAAACTGCAGTTCTTGTGTATACTACCAGGAGTCCTCATGAAATTTGAAGACTTGCATTTTTGGTGAGGCCCAAACAGTGGGCACAATTTAAAGCCAAGAGAAGGGCAAGGAAAATGTATTTGATAGCATAAACGCTTCACTACAGTGTATCTCTCATCACACGGTTGTTGAAATTGGTCTACCAGGGGTAAAAAAAAGAAACAGAAAAAATTCTAGATTACCATTTCCACATGCTCCCACACTTCCCTTATTCTGGGTTTTCACATTGACACATACCATTACTTCTTTATTATGGTCTAACCATGTTATGGGTTCTTGCAGATTTTACTCACATTTCTGTAGCTAATCTGGCTTGATGCACATTAACTATTACACAATAGGAAGGATATACGGACCTAATGATACACAATCAGTGAAATACTGTACATGTAATAACCTACATGTTTTCCTGTCATTACAGGTATGTTTATATCGTATCCTGTACCCTATTAATGGATAAAATGTTTTCAAACTGTTACCATTCGTGCTAAGACCAGAACAAAGGTAATTTACATCACAGTTCTGTTATCACTTTAAGAGGACCAGAACAGGAAGCTAAAATGTGTAGCGTTAGTTTCCCATGTATGCCACAAGTGAGCAATGATTTTTGTTCAAGCCACATGTAAAATAGCTAGACATATTTGCCATATATTGTTGCTATACACCTCAATATTGTAACATTATACATAAGTTGGTATGGTAAAGGGACAGGAAAACCATGTACCAAATATTCCATAATATTATCAAACATTTTCTGACGGAAATTAGCATTTATAGAGCCATAGTGCCTTACTCTGTATTTGATGGAACAGAGCTTACCTACATATAATATAGAATTCAGTGTATTCCGAATCCCTTGATGTACCAGCTCGCCTTCAGGTAGGATTCCACACTCAAAGTGTGTTTGAATTATTCTATCTAAGCCCGTGTGATAACAGCAGAACCCCATGTTATAACCAAAGTTATCACCTGGTTTGGAACACCTGTATCAAACTTTATCGTGATCCATTTATGACGTACTAGGAACACTGCATATGGCCTGGTCTTTCTCCTGTTTTGTGTAGCATACTGTCAATCCAGTACCAATTCCCTGTAGACAATTTTAGTGTACCAAAAGGATGTCTCTAATACTGCTGTAATACCGGAAATATTAAATCACATACCCTTGGTCTATAGTACTTGTATGCAACTTAAACTAAATGTACCCCTGGTGCCATGTTGTATGTTGGAGACCCAGAACCAATCTTCCATTTTTACTGATTTCTGTTTGTTTAAACTCTCAGCCATCAGAGAACAGTTGTACTCCAAAAACAGTAAAGGAAAAGACTGCAATATTTCAACACCAACCAGAAATTTCTATCATAAAAGCTCAACTGAATCTACCTCTCCAGTAAAAAAGAAAAGAGTACATGGTGCTTCAGAACAAAAAAGGGTAATGCTTCCTGGTAGTCTCTTGGGTGAATCTGTCTACCAAGTCTTAGCAACTTGTTGTAAGGACAAATTGACCATTTGGAGTGCTGGTATGTTAGATCATTGTGACACTAAGCACAGCTTAAGTTATACAGAGATATACTCTTTAAATAGCAGAGGTTGGGTTTCATTTCTTGGACAAAGAATGCAGGATTGTTATCTTTCTTTCATAACTTGCTTTACTGATTCAGTGATTGTCTCTTAATTTTTAATTGGTATTTTTCGTTTGTATAGTGTCTCGTCAAGTTTCTGTTTGTAGCCTGTAGACTGCAGTTTTTAGAGAGATCCATAGACATTTGGGGTTAAAGTCTGCCACTTTGATTTTAGAAATTATCTGATTGATTTGATTTGAAGACCAGGCCTGATTCTGAGTATATGTATGTATAATTATTCAACTTGGAGATGACGTAACCAGAACTTGCCATTATATTTTCTATAGTTATTCGCACATTTTAATTGTGAATGTACTGCCCTATGTAAGCCAGTGTAGGGGCCTACCAGAATAGAACAGGGATGTTTTCACTGGCTGATATGAGAGTATTCCTTCACTGTGTGAGGGCCATGGGCTGCCATTTGGTGAAAAAATAATGGTTTTAATTTGAAGATTACGGGAAAGAAGTGGTTAGCAATGGCAGGGTTTTATGTTGGTAAATGACCTAAATGTTTTTAGCCAGCTTCGGATGTAGAATGTTACCACAATAAGTGATATTGTCTTCCTGATTCCCTGTATCACGTGTATGTATTTCATGTAATAAACCAGTATGTAATAAAAGAAGTTGTCATCTTGCTGTTTATTAGATAGCACTAATTGAGATGCTCAATTATATTCATTGAGTGATTCAAAGCTTTCCAAGTGGTGAAGGGTGAAGCCTAAGAATATATACCAATGTTCCTAAAATAGTAACATTTATAAATGTCAGGGTAGAGATTTAATTGGAGGATTTTTAAATGGGAGACCATCTTAGGCCACATTCACTTGATTTAATGGATGACATCCTATGGAGACCCGTAAACCAAGGAGGCTACACTAATGCACGAAGGTGAAAAAAATCCTGCAAAATGAAATTGGACTAAACATCCCGTCCATGCTTTCCCAGGCTTACTCTGTCTTACGTTCACATCCAGTAAGACTGTAAGAGACAACTGTCGCCATGTCAATGTTTTTTATTGCCACTCTTGTTTAAAGAGGGGAACAAGAGCAGGCCCTCTGGCAAGCATAAACCTCTGATTGACCAGGGCTACCTGGTAGTCTCTAACAGACTCCGGATCGCTGGAAAATCGTAGAAATGGAACAAATAGAGAGGAATATAACCGGCCAGGGAACAGCCCGCGATTGCGTGCTGTTCCCTGGCCGGTTATATTCCTCTGGCCGGCTTACTCCTCTATTTGTTCCATTTCTACAATTTTTCCAGCGATCCGGACTCTGGTAGAGACTAGCTACCTGGGTCGCCTGTGACCACAAGTGTGGTCTTTTTACATTCATAGTATCCTGATTGGAGTCTCTGTTGACAGATAATACAATCAGATCTTTACCGGCAGTTTTGTCAGATCACAATCTCTTCCCTGACATAAACATATGCAAACACAAGTGCCCTGCCGTGCCTGTCTGTAAAACACACATGCTTTAACAATGATTTACTCGAGTGTTTGTAGTTACTAAAGGTTCAGGCTGGTGTGTGTATGACCGGACGGTTGTACGGACAGAGGGTACTCTCCAAGCAGAGGTTAGGCTCCGGCTGTTTTTTGTCGTTTTTTTAGTCGGTTTTATCGGGCTTTCTGTTTTGATGTCTGGCGGCCAAACAAGACATCAACAAAACGTTACAAAAAGATAAACTGCCTAAAAACGTCAAAAAGACAGCCGGAGCCTAACCTCTGCTTGGAGAGTAGACAGAGTGTACCATTCTGGGAAGTCTGAAGTCCCTGTCACATGCAGCAAATGGGAGACAATCATTTGACAGTCGTGTATATAGTCCACAACATTTAGCTGTCTTGTTTTTTTTTTATTCATTTTTGTTCATCTTACAAGAAAGGATAGCACACAATAACAATACAAAAAGGTAACACACATACCACGGATCCAAAGCAAAAGTACAACATAATCAACAAACAGATGAATGAGTCAAAAGTAATATCAGCCAACTAAAGCAACACTAACACAGGAAATAATAAACAACACATAGCTTTGAGTGTAAAAGGTTGTCACAGGACCTTAATGATAATAGGTTGTACCATAGCGTCTTTGAGAAACCAAAATGCCAACGACTTGAGATGACTACGCCATTGCAAGGTGTTTTATTACTCTTGGAAACTAAATTTATCCGTCTGTCAACACGGTAACTCAAAAATACCTGGATGATTCGTCTTATACTTTGGGTAGGTCCTGACAAGACCTCGTTTACTTAATTAGGAAAAGACTATACCAACATGTTGTCCACCTTTATCATATTGATAACCTTTCCGCACTCTTGCCTCGAAGTCTGTCAGTGTCGCGAACGTTTCAAACGCGATCAGATATTTTCAGCTATACGCTCATGACTCATGTGTCAGCATGTAACTGCCCGTCTATGGCACAAATCGGCTGTTATTCGGCCTTTATAGGTAGCTATTTCTGTCGCAGGAACTTTGTCCGGAGTCAATACACAGTTGCTTCTGCGGCGTCCGTAAACTTCAAAGTTTTCGATACTTTGAAAAACGGCATTTCGTATGTTTGATGTAGTGTCTTATGGTAACAAAGTGATGGACAAGTACTCCCAGTAAATTAGCTGCTTTGACAGCAACCATTGTGTCGTAGTGACACTGACAACAAAGACCTACTACACAGTAAACGTTGTAGCGATATCTGTAAGAATAATGACATAGTTGATCCTTACGCCCGACATGTGGTGAGAATTTAAAAGTGCCATGTTCTGGTGACATGTTCGTCGTTTATACTGGCCGAAATTTATTGCATAAACGGCACCCGAAATCTAAGACATTAGGATATGTCGATGAAGGTTAGACATCCAGGTAATAAGATACGCCAAAAAGAAGTTTGAAACTTGATTTTAGAAACGGCAAGACGTTTCAAACAACATCCGTTGCTTTTCGTCAGTGACACTGGAAAAAATCTTGTTGGAGAGGGTTTTATACATTCTGATAACTTCCGAAAAGATGCTGCACTTTGCCGCTATTTACACTAAAATTGATAGACAGCGTTACACAACTTGAAATTGCCGGCAAGTTATACTCAGGGCTTTCTTCCTCTTCTTTCCCGTCCTTGACAAATGTTTGTATATCGGAGCTTGCATCAGTGTGACCCACGTTGTCGAAAACAATGGAGGGTCGACATTCTTTTACATGTATGTCAAAGTCCTGAACATCCAGTCGAGTACCTAATTGTTAACGTTTTAAAGTCCAAGTACCGCCAGTTTAACCCTTTTGACGTTGTGTACGTTCGGTGTAACCGTACGCAAATCGGAACGTAACGTTAACTGTAAATGAATTAACAAATGTTATGCCATGTCGACGCAACACGTCCTGTCAGCATTTCCTGGCTTTCGGACGATTTTTTCTTCTCTCAGAAAAAAAGGAAAGGCACTCCCAGCTGCCTAGAATATAACCTCCATTGTCGCGAAGGATATTGCGTTGGCGAGTTTAGCTTATACAACAGCTGATTTAGATGTTTGCTGTACTTTTATGTAGGACAATGACTTCAGTATTCTAGGAAAAACGATGTATGGGACGGAATTTTTTATCCGTGTGCATGACGTAATTGTGCCTTTTGCTAAGCAACCACAGTGGCTCCTAAATAGTACAGGTATGACAAATGCTTTTATTTGTACCAACGTAATATGTAACCAATCGATTGGTTTGTCAAAAGTCCATTGTGAAGCCGTAACAATGCAATGCATTGGTTTGATTCAACACAGTTCAACCTATTGCAAACTGCGTACGTCCAACACCTGCAAAACTTTGTCGGTTCGGTAGTATCCATTTGCCGAATATTTCAGTCAGAAGCGTTAAAGGATAGTCTACATGTGTTACGTTTGCTGAGTTTTTAACGAGTTACCATTAAGACACGTTTTCACACTGTTCTTTGGTGGTGAAATGATCGTCCGAGTTCTTGAGGAAGGCAAACATAATCAATCATTTTACATTCTGGAATCAAAATCAGGGAGTTATGTGTAGGACTTATGGTTATGGATAAACCTTTGTCGTTGTGACGATAAGTCACAGGGTTAGAACGGAAACCATAAACTGCATTGTTTGAGCCTTCAGAGCGGAATTATCTGTTCACCATAGTAACTGCAGGTGTGGCTGGGGCAAAGGTGAGGTGAGCTATGCTGCTGCTGTGTACATATACGTGCCCGACGTTTTTATTGCAACATAATCAAGGAAACAACGCTCAAGAGTGTACGTGCCGGATTTTAAAGAAAGCAGAGCTACCGTCGAGATACGGCCACCATCTTAAAGGAAGGTCTCTACTTGAAGACGAGTCGGTCACCGACAGAACACCTTGTATAGTGTACGCTAGCGGGACTCTAAAAGTAAGACTCAGCCCTTTGAGGAAGTAAAGGGACTGAAAAAAGGTGCCAAGATGGCGGGGAGAATGAGAAACATCCAGGAGGACCTCCACAGCCAGCCGCTGCAGGGTGAGCACAAGGAACCCAAGTGGATGCAGAAGAAGCCTCAGCTCACCGTCACCACCGAAGGCGTGGTCAAGGAGGAGTCGTCTGATGTCACCGAGGTTCACATGTGTTTGAAGGTGCTGAAACTGCTGTTGTCCATCCTCGTTGGGTGCGCCCTGCTGGCTTGTCTGGTCTCCACCAAGGTCAGCACGATCGTCATAGCACAGTCTTTGGCGGAAAATCGGAACTCAACTAACGGTACGTCCAAGTTCGACTGGACCTGCGAGGGGTTGCCAACAGGTGCGCAGCTAGACGTGAAGAGGGAGACGGCCATAGTTGTGCTGACGATCATCATGATGATGCCGTACCTGCTCACCTTCATCAGGTGTGTCTGGAGAGGCAGGTGGGGCAAGAACACCCCTTGGCCGACCCGGGAGGCGCTGATCTTTGTAAGTACTCGTCTTGCTTTATTTTACGTTTAAGTCCGATTGCTCATGCCACACAGTGTCTTCGTTTTTACTATTCAATCAGAGTTTCGGCTCAGGCTGTATTTGGAATGTTTTTGTCGTCGGACATGAAGGACGTAAGTACAAAACAGAAAGGCCGACACGACAAAAGAAACCAACCAGAGCAAAACCTCTGCTTGGGGAGTGTGTTTCACCAACGGCGCAGTTAAATCCGCTGTTCTGTTGTATACCGTCGTACGATTTTGATGTCGATGAATTTTCAAGGAAGCTATGACAGAACTAAACGCCGACAAGGATCCAAGACGGCATTTCCTTAACAATGGAGTTTTATTCTGTACGACATATGTACGGCTTTCCCGAGAATCATTCCTAAGTTTGCAATCGTGACAGGCCCATAATGAAACGGAAACGCATAACGTGTGACAAACGATGGAAAGATGACCGAGCAAAATAGGTCAAATCTACAAAGACGTCGATGGGGAATAGTAAATTCCTCATCCTATAAAAGTCATCTCCACCAAGACCTCAATTGTCACTTTCGTCACATTTCTCAAGAAAACAACATTCATATAAGCTGAGATGGTATAAAAGTATCAAAACAAAGGAGAGGTAACCTTTGTTCCAAATTCCAAAGTAGTATTCGAACAAACGACTATGCTATAGGTGGTCCTAAAATTTAGCTTAAAATATTTCAAGACTAGAACAATGTCATTGGTAATAGAATGCTAGTTTGGGTGTAGCAAAGTTGGTAGGGACAACAATGTGACCATTTCACCCCTCGTGACTCACGTAGCAATGCCGTATTTGGTGTAATGTTTGTGGGCACACATTTCCATACAGACTAGCGTGGGCTATTTGCTTTTCTTATCTTGCGCAAATGGATTATTTATTTCAGCTGTCCCTTTTTTATAAGTCACTGTTTCCGGGTGAGACAACCATCTAACTCCTTACTTTTACCTTCAGTCTGGAGAATAAGTGTCATTTCACATCATCTGAAACCCGTAAAATGTGAAAGAAGTTTGTGATAAAAACGAGCCTGGAAAAACAAAATGCCTGTAATGTAAAAGCCTGTAATGTATATCAAATGTTGTTTTAACGTTTAGAGAAGTAAGTTGCATCAGCCCAGTAAACATGCCATGGCGACAGCAAACCGAAGTTTGAAAAGAGAATTCTTCAATGTCACATAACGTTTAACATGTCGATTATTGAACCCTTTTGATTAATCGATATCAGTAGGCACAAACGGTAAACACTGGGGGATTTCGATCCTTTCGGGCATGTCATAACTTAACACAAGTCATGACTAATAACTTTTACTTGTACATGTCTCAGTGTTTGGGGCTTGTTACAAGCGACCACAAGAAACGTTCCATCTGCATGTAATAAAATGTTAAAGAAACAACAAAATCTAGTGAAAATAAATCCAAACGTACACGGTTGCCTTGAGTTGAAAGGAGACACACAGAGACGCAAGTTGCATTTCTCGTCTTTTGACGAATCATGCAGCCGTCACGATTGCTGCTATTTTTCGTCCTGCTAGAGCCCAAATCTCTTTTTTTAGACCGATTCAACCATCAAAAGAAATTTCACCCTGACCTAACACTATTCACTAGTCGATATATCTTTTGCCTTGTGTCCCACCCCAAAACACAGATTTTATGTGTTAAAATATTCCAGTGCTGAAACAAAAATGGTGAGCGAGAGACTGCACTTTTTGAAAGAACTTGGGCTTAACGAAACTGTAAACTTTTTGTGCGCAAAATATCACGTCTTTGAGAAATGACATCTGCTCCAAACGTTAGGCATATCTGGTAACATTGTCCGTGGTGGGAAACGTCTACCACCGGGCACCACATGTCGCTGGAAATAGTAGAAATCGGTCAAATAGACAGATATTGAACCAGAGGAGTTGGTCGGATCCGTGTGTCGCAATCGCAAATTGTCAAGTTTTGGATCAGCCAACTCCTCCGGTGTATGACTGTCTATTGGGCCAATTTCTCCCTGGGTCGCGCGCTGTTTCCTAGCCGGCAGTACTTCTCTGGCCGGCTTACTCCTCTATTTGTTCAACTTCTACGGTTTTTCCAGCGACCTATGGAGTCTGGTAGAAACCACTATTTCCAGGAGCATGTGAAGGTTATCTATTGATGACCCGTCCCGCTTTTTGTCCCCGCAGGGTGTGCTCACGGCCGTGTTGGAGGTGGTTGGCCTGACGATGTTCACGGTTGTGGTCATGTCCACCGCCCGGAGGTCCCTCAGCATCGTCCTCATGAACAGTATCTTCCTCATCCCGGCCTTCGTGCAGATCATACGTCACTTCCGGGCAATAAATGGGTGCGCAACGACAGTGAGTATAGCCTGGAGTCCAGCCTTGTTCGCTTTGGTTCGCTCGCGAAGAGAGCATTTGCAATATTATTGTTGTGTCATTCTTTTATGATTCGCGTGGCGCTCTTAACATACAGTGCAGTGATAAGCCGACGATTGCGCGGGTCGTTGCCAATGAGTTGCTTTCATTGAGCAGAAAGAAGTAGGGAGCTTTGATGAAAAGAATTAGCAAGACATTCCCAAAAACTCTAAACATTTCACGGCGATATGAGACATTTGATGTCATGTTTTATAGTGCAATGATTAAAGTGATTGCTTACTTAAATTTGTTTTCTTTTTGCAAACCAACAGCTAAAAGAGGGATGTAAGAAAGCCGGAAACTTACTGGGTAATACTTTGTCCATGTTGCTGGTAGCGGCATCACTGGTGGCGGTGGTGGGTTTGGAGCTTGAGCATGAATCAAACAAAGGTATGTATTGTAAATTGAAGATTTTTTTTTCTCTTTGCTCCATTGATGGTCTTTGAAGGTGTCATACTCCTACGCAGGGACATCCAACAGCCAAACTGCCTGCCTGGATGTGCCCTGCTCTTTCAACCGTCACCCTTAATTCCTGACCACCCTGCTTATAAATATTAATGAGGTTACCCCCTTATACATGCGAGACAGCTTTTGAAAACGGAAAGCCTATTCTCTGATTGGCTGACAGCTGGTGGGGGGAGGCGTCCACAGGAACTAAGAGTGAAGGTTAAAAGAGCAGGGTACATCCAAACAGGCAGTTTGTCTGTTGGATGTCCCTGCATAGGAGGATGGTGAGCGTGAGAAACTGGCAAAAGCTTTTCATGAAATAATCTCCAAGTAGGTAACAGTTGGGCAAATGTACAAAACACTACGATGAGCAAATATACTCAAAACAAGGCTGGCTGCTAGTTACATCTGCTTGGAAATTATGCATGGTATCATGGCATTATTTTATGGCCTAAATGACCAAGATCGTCTCAAACTTTTTCCCACAACATTGGACCATTGACAAACATAACACAGACTTGGGACACAGCTTATGGGAGTGCATGCTTTTTACAGATTGGACACAGCTTATGGCAATTCCTGTGTCCCTGCTGTGCCTGTCCATCGCGTGGCTGCCAACGTTCCAAGAGGTGCAGACGATCCACGCCTTAGATGATGACGAGGATGATGACAAGCCCACAGACAGCGAGGCTGCACCAGGGGCACAGAATGAGGACATGGTCCTGAGAATGCCCACTACAACTACCTACAATCGCTTGAGACAGAGTCGTATCAGTACTACCATGAGGTAAACATGAGACATCATTCACCTTTTTGAGAATGATTACTGGTTTGCCATAATGTCAGAAGTATATTTATTTCTGTGTTCTTCTACCAGGGTAAGCTCCCATCAGTGACTGACACTGCTTTTCATGGAGGCCATGGTAGTTCATGTAACTTTAGAAACATATGTTGTGATAAGATGAACTTGTGATAATGTATAAACAAATGCATTTTATTTCCATCAAGAAATCAAGACATTCATCTGTTACAGTTACTGTAGCAATACTATTGAAGACCACCTATAGGCTAAATTTCCCAGTAAATCATTTATTTTATCAGGAATCATAGAAGCCCGGGATAGGAGATTTTTGCAGTGTTTTAATTTCGTAGTTCTAACAGGTTTGATGAGCCATGTTAACACGATTCCTACAGGAAACTGTCGACCTTAGCGCCACCAGTGCGAACCCAGGCAGGGATACCTGAGGAGCTGGTCCCAGAGACAACACAAGCAGTGATGGACATCGATCCACTTCCCGTGGAAAGTGCTAGGTGGCGCTGTGGCATCATCACCAACCTGCTGAAGCTGCTCCTGACGTTCCCGATGGTTCTGCTGTGGTACGCCACTTTCCTGCAAGGTAATGACTTAAACCTTAGTGGCATGTGTGGCCAAGCTGGTAGTTCCAATGCTCTTATTCCTGAAAATTTCGTGTTCAAATCTCGGAAAACCCTGAAATTAAAGACAGGACTTTGTTGATAGATTTGGCCTAGAACTTGTCATAACTACATAGGACCTCATTTGCCTTTTAATCCAGTCAATGCAAAGAAAACATTATTTCTTAATAAATCAGGTAAATGTGACATCATCTTATCATTACTGCATAGATGACTGCAGGGCTGGTGTAAATGTTGTTAGGTAAAAACTAGCTTCTGTCAGTTGATTAGATAGAAAATGCAACACAAGTACTTCCATGTTGTTACAATTTGTAGATATATTTAAATTTGCACCAGAAAAGTATGTTAGGGCAAGTTACCATAATATGTAAAATTTGCTTCTGTTTTTCATACAGGTAACCCATTCACATTTTGGTGCAAGTCCTACGAGGTGTATGATCGCATCACCGAAGACAACAGAATTTTGGTATCCTTCATTGTCAACCTGTCTGCGGGTTTTGGTGCCAACTTGCTGGCCTGGATGGCGTGCTCAATCCGCATGGACGTCATTGGCTTCGTCATGCCTCTTCTGCTGTCTCCTGTAGCCATGGCGTTGTACACCTACATCCGAGAACTGTGTCTTCTTCCACTCTATGGACTGAATATTTCTAATGAGGTAACAAATTTTAAAGTTCCCATGGTGTAATCGGCAGCGCGTTGGTCTCAGGCCCAAGAGGTCCTGAGTTCAAACCCTGCTGTGTCACCGATCTTGTGCCGAAAGCTAGGCACTTTGCACGACTTTCCCCACTTCACTCAGGTGAAAATGATTACCTAGCTAGCAGGGACGTCCCTCGGATAAGACATGAAATAAAGACTGCGCTATAATGATCAACATAATGATCGTGGGCAGGAAAGAAACAGAACAAATCAGGACCAACACTCAGCAGCCAGCCAGTCATTCTCAGACTTTCTCAAAGCATACACATGGGTGCTTTATATACTATGTGTTTACATGATAACAATAGATGCAAAACAACACTGTCAATTGTAACTGTTAACGTTAATTGTTACCCAATCACACCATGGTATTTTGTAGTGCTCTGCTATATTTCAGTGTGATGCTGTTTGGAGGTTTACATGGTCTTAAATGAAAGAAGAAGAAGTATAGAAACAAAGGCAAAGTAACGTTAGTTCACCTTTATCTGTAGGGTAACCTATATCTGTTGCATATAAAAATAGGGTATTTGGGGATCATTAAGTCGATGAAAGGTATTTTCATATTTGAATTTCTTGAAAATGTTTACATTTGAAACCCATGTTGTTGACCTGATATCTCTAGATGCCCGTTTTTTTTTTAAACAACGAATCTAGGTTACCCCGAGAATTAAGGTGAACTAACGTTATATAGGCAAAGTATGTCTAAACTGAAATACAAAATTTATGTATTTCTTATGCTGCCAGGAGATGCCTCTCATGATGTGTGAAGCAGACTTATTAAGAAACCAGTCATCATCGGCCACGACGGACAACCCGGACAACAACCAGATTAAGTATTATCTGGATCTGTGCGTCATCATTTTCCTCTACATCGCTATGGTGATCACCTCGGTGCGGTACCTCTTCAGGAGCACTGCTACCATCATGGAGAAGGAAGAAAAGGTGTGGTGGCCGCTTGACTCCTCATAATTCGTGCCCGTTTTTCACTTTTACCACCGCATCTCCAAAGTTAGGTGTAGGCATTGTTTGTAACAGTTATAATTCCCACAATATACAGATGAAGATATACCCATAAAATGCAATACAAGTTAACTAAAGTTGACCAGGTGGATTGAGATGTTTCCATTTCCCCAGCTGTTCTGGTTGCCAGGTTACAACACCATCTTCCCGGACCAGTGGCTCATGCTGTCCCGCCGTAACGAGGACACCAGCCCTGAGTTGTTCGAGAGGTCCACACGCAGCCTGAAGAACACCAGGGTCTACATCTGCACCACCATGTACCGCGAGGTAACATTCTCCTCCGGTGTGTGATTGTGTATGTATATGTGTGTGTTTCAAGTGTATCAGTGTGTGTGATTGTATGTGTTGCCAGTGGGTTTTGTAATGAGTTAGTGACGTCACTGCCCTGACTGTTAGGGATCCCATGATCCTCTTCATTCTCTTCCATCATAGCTGTGTTTGGGGGAATGTCACAGAATGAATGCTTCTTCCAATCAAGTTGCATCGGCTTCTATGATTCACTATCCCGCATCCTCTTGTCAATGTTGGCAGTGTGTATGTGTGTGTGTGTGTATATGTGTGTGTTTACGAGTGTGTCAGAGTGTGTATGTATGTATATATCCATGTGTGTGTGTGTGTGTATGTGTGTGTGTGTGCGTGTGTGTGTACATGATTGTGTATATATATGTGTGTGTGTGTGTGTACGTGTGTTTGAGTGTGTGTCTTCTGAACATGTGCTGAAAATTGTCTTTTCATCTCTCTTATATTTCCAAACATAGAAGGGGATTTCATTAGTCATTAAACTTCTTCTTAAGCAAATGAATGAGCGACTGAATAACAGTGAAAGAATAAACAAATTGTCTTGAACTATATGTAGTAATATATCAATATACTGAAAATAGAATTATATACCAAAGAAGTGCAATACAATAGTAAAGACAATGGAAATCTTGAACGAAGTCTATTTCAACTCTACCCTTTCCAACATTCTTGCCCAGAATGAACAGGAAATGCAGCAGTTGTTACAGTCCATCCGGGGCATCGCGGAGGCGCAGGGTCCGGAGCGTCAGTACGAGTCGCACATCTTCTTCGATGGCGGATGTCAGAAGGGCCAGCCCACGGAGTTTGCCTTGCAGCTGCTGTCACTGACCGACAAGACCATGGGGTCAGCCAAAGGTTGGTCAGGCCACACCTTTTACTTCATTATGACCATCTCTGCAGACCTTATAGTAGGTCAGGTTACTCACGTTTTTCCAACTCCTTGCAGATCGCTTAATATGTACCTTTGTTTGTTTGGCTCTCCCCAAACATTTAAGGTTCTATCTGAGGGACTGCCCTAGCCAAAGCTAGGTACATTTTTTACCTGAGTGAAGTGAGGACAGTCGTGTAAAGTGCCTTTCTCAAGGGCGGGCACAAGATCAGTGACACAGCAGGTTTTGAATCCAGGATCTCTTGGGCCTGAGCCCAAAGCACTGCCAATCATGCCATAGTATCTTTTTCTCTCCCACCAGAGAAGAAAGGCATCCTGCACGAGGCTCAGAAGTGGGTGACTCCGTACGGGCTGCAGATGGAGTGGCGGCTGAAGCTGAATGCCGACAGCCTCCAGGAAACTCGCTTCTGTATTCATCTCAAGGACAACAGCAAGGTGACTTGATGACAATATCTAACATGCCATTATTAACAAAAAATTTTTAAAGCTTTTAGTTGTTCCAGCATCCCTATTTTACCGACACCCCTGTGTTCTGATACCCCTATGTTCTGACACCAGGGTACCCCTATGTTTGACACCCATAATTGTTCTGACATCTATATGTTCTGAAAACTCTGTGTTCTGGTACCTCTGTATTCCAACACCTCTATGTTCCAACACCCCTATGTTCCAACACCCCTATGTTCCAACACCCCTATGTTCTGACACCCATATGCTCTGACACCCATATGGCCTGACACCTCCATGTTTGACACCCCTATTTTCCAACACTTTGTTTTGACACCTCTATTTATGTTTTGACACCCCTATGTCCGGACACCCCTATTTCCAACACCCCTATGTTCTGACACCCATATGTTCCACCACTATGTTTTGACACCCGTATGTTCTGATCAGATATCGAGATCTTTTTTATTATATATATATATTTGTGTTTCCAGGTCCGAAACAAGAAGCGATGGAGCCAGGTCATGTACATGTCCTATGTACTGGATCACCTGGGTAAGAATGTAGTCCAAAACATTTTCATTTCTTCATAATCATATTTTTCACTTTTATAAAAATAAAGTGTTTATCCCTCTCAACACGTCATAAAGTTTTTTCCTGTATACCATATACGACATATAATTTCAGTCTATACAGGTGTCAATTAGTACTTTTTGTGTATTATTATTACAGCTGTTATGTAAGGAGTAGACTAGGAAAACTATATATTGCTGGAAAGCTCACAGAATGGCCTTTCCAAAACAAGCAAAATAAATATCATACCATCAATCTGAGGACAGCAATCGTCATGGAAACCACTCAAAAACACATTTGCAACACTCCAAAAAAAAGCTTCACAAAAGAAAACATTTGGCTAGGGACTGAGTTTTTTGTGTCATTTATCATAAAACTATGTAGAAATACTCAATTATACATACACAATGCTGGTATGCTGTTAGAATGACCAAAAACTAAAAATCAAAGCATGATTTCAAATAAGTTCAGTGTTGACAAACAAATATTCACCCCAATAAACAGTTGTGCCCCCCTCCCCACACCTGTAGTTGTACTATTAAAATAATGAATATGCCTTGTGCTAAATGGCAAATTATTTTTCTGGATGTTCTCCACATATCAGGGAGTCAAATAAATCCTATTACTATGACTTGGGTAGAGAAACAGGTATCAGAGTATCTAAAATGTCAATTGAGACCAGTGACCTTTCTGACCTGACCTGGTCCTCCTCATGCCCCAAGAAAAACAACAAGGAAGCATGCATGTAGAACTCATTAGACACGGTGATATCAGCTCATTTGATCTCAACAAAAACAGCTGGGTGTTTGCCTTGCTGTCCCTCAAGGATTTCCCTGTCATCACTCCTGTAAGCCACCAACAAAATTATCCACCAAATTGTCCCCATTTCTGCTAAATTTACTTAATAAACCTGTAGAAAACTGAAGCCAAAACACACGCTGGAGGCCTCAGAAACAGGGCTCAAATGCTACATCCCTTCTGGTTGGTCAAAGATACAAGCATCCTGATTGGCAGACTCTGCCAAATTTCCCATTTCACAGTAGTCAGTTTGAATTTCCCGCCGGAATTAAACCTGAAGCCACGATCGTGGCTTCTCGTGTCCTATGGGAAAGCCACGATAGAGAGTATTGACTGTCTTGTCTTTACTTTATTTAGATCCACAATTAGCCTGACATTTCAGCCATTCTTCCTTACTGCATCCTTAAAAAAAAAGCAGCAGCACCAGCTAGAGGAAGTACAATTGTCTAACCCTGTCGTGTGTAAACATGTCAATCGATGATGATGACGATTGTCTGGAGAAACACATGTATATTTGAAAGTAACTATGCTTGTCACCCTCCCCTACACAGTGTACTATACTCCCCTGGGTATGGAGTCTGGTGCAGTGAAGGACAGGGATATCCTGGCCAGTAGTGAAGGCAGGGACCACCAGGCCAAGTGTGCGCGTCTGAACGGCTCCGACTGCTGGAGAACTGAGTCTAACACCAGCCCCACACAGCAGTTTCTGGAGGTGGACCTTGGTGGGAAAGACATTCATCAATAATAATTCTACTTTTTCATAACTTTTTTAAGTTCAGTAATTTCACAGAACATAAACAAGGACATGCCAAATATCAGGTACTCTGACAAGCAACAGTGTGAGTTTTGAAATGGTCAGACGTTTCAGGTAGCACCCGCTACCTTTCGTCAGTGATTCAAAGGACGAATCTGTTGAAGAGCAGGTTTTATACCCTAACTACGAATGATATGTAAAGGAGGTGAAAATGACTTTTAGATAGTCTAATAGGAAACAAATGTACGTGTAAGACAAAGTCAATATAAGTCAATAGCAGTCAATAAGTCAATAACAAGGACAAAGCAGTACTGCAACATATGTAATATAAGAAATTAAAACAAACTAGAAAGGCCGACATTTGCTTAAGAGCAAATACAGCATATTTCAGCCACACCCCTTCCCATGCAACATTGGACTGTTCCAAATCACCCCTGCGCAAAAATGGAACATCCTCTTAACAGTACATTATCCCCCAAAGTGGACTGGTATTGTGAATTGATTCCAGGTAAAAACAGAGCTTGTTTCTATTTTTCAGAAAATGACAATAATCACACCTTCCATTCAGAAATTTTCATCATGACTGAAAATTGTTGAATGACTTCATGTAATGTCATTAACAATTTTCAGTACGATAACTAGGTGTAACTTTAAAAAAGTATAAGCTCCTTGTGATGTGGGTACATCTATTATTGCAGTGAACTTTTTTTATTCAAGTAGGGCATACGATTTAATAATTATCAAGCAGGTGCAGGTACTGTAGGAGCGTTTGTTTTCTTCAAGCCGTAAAACTGTTAAACTGTTTTACTTTGTATGCAATCAGCCATCGAGCCTATTCTTATTTTAGTTTAACAACTTCCTGCCAGACCCGGAAGATACGATTGAACCTTGTTCGAGGATTTATTTTCGTCTGTCTGGCCAGTCTGTTCATACCCTGGCGCTGAGAGTGTTTTATTGGGCTGAAACTCTGGCAGTTAAAAGTTACTTACAATTTAAATGTTCAAAGTTTATGTCAAACAACAACAGCACTAGGAAATGTGGCCACTATAGACAGGTGGTCACTATAGAGAAAATGCTGATCTATTGACTAGGAGCCATACGTTACACATGATTTCAGTACACTGATCATTAATCATATAAACATTGCACAGGTAAGCCAATTGTTTAGATGTACAATTAAGTTCAAATAATTCTGAAGAGAAATATTGGTGAGAAAATAATCATTCTCGCCACTGTCTAACTTATAATTACGTATCAAAACTAAACCCAGATTTTCTAACTAACGCACCTTTCGCCGACTTCATCAAAGGACCGCCGGCTATCAATCAAACACGGCTGTTGATTAGACTTAGAGTTTCAAACAGTCTTGTGCTGTGTGCCAGTTGACAGCGAACTTCATGCTACGTGATGTTTTACATTGCTTGGACCTTCTTTCCTACAGCGGTGCTTCTACAAAATATTTAGACTGTAACACTGAGTCCCACATGTTTTATAGAATAGAATTTGACGCAGAACAGCGTTTTTTGCTGGGTATTTTTTTTTAAACATGTCCGTGGGAATATCAGCGAGGCGGCGACGTAGGGATATCAGACCGTCAACAAAAGTCGCACGGCGGCTAACGGCGCAGCGAAGATACTAGCGCTATAAATAAGCGCTTCAACTAAGGATGGCAACCCGTACTATATTTTTGTATACTGTTGAGCTAAGTAAAGTTTGTTGTTTATGAGGTTTTAGTTGTCTTTGAAGCTTTGACCCGAAATATTTTAAAGTCAAACTGCTGAAGAGAAGTAAGTGACTGCTACGATTATCGTAGATATGGCCCTAAAAAAACTGATAAAAGAAGCCTTCTCAATAGTCTAAAATGCAAGAGCTTCCGGGGGGGCTTCGCCCACCTGGGTCCCCCCCACAGTGGCCCTGCCCCTGCACCCCGCCAGGGACATTCGGCGGCCCCCGGACCCCTGTCCGACGCTTTGAAAAAATCCTGGCGAGAAGTCTGTACGGCCTGAGTCTTCAAGTTAACGTATTGTGTGGTCCCGCTTATGAATATTAATTAGCCTTCGCTTTCCTCTTCGCTGATTGGCTGAACTATTAATTGAATTAACTCTTCCTGCCGGCTAGACGCAGGTGCAGATGTCGGCTCTGTGGGGTGAACGTCCAAAAGGTCATGGCATGGAGAACGAAAGAAAACCAATTTCCCCTCAAAAAAGTGCTGTAATTAAGCCTTTTACAGTACTTTATGCCAAAAATTTTACTTGGATCATTTTACCAACTATCTTATGCCTATCTATACCAAATGTTACTCATACCAGGGTACAGGGGTGCAAAATATACCGTTACAAAACAGTCAACAACAGTCGCACGGAGCTAACAGCGCAGCGAAAATACCATCGCTAGCGTTTCAACTTCGGATAACAAGTTTTAAGTACTGTTGAACTCAGTAACGTTAAAGTTTGTTTTTAGTTGCCTTTGACGGTTTGACCTGAAATAGTGTTACGCTAAACTCCTGAAGAGAAGTTAAGTGACTGCTGCGATTATCATAGATATGCCCCTAAGAACTGATACAATATAAAGCCTTCTGAATAGTCTAAAATGCGAGAGCCTTAGGCGGGCTTCGCTCCCCCTGGCGGGAACACTGCTATATACGGGATCATGAGGCCCCGCTTATGAATATTAATTAGCCTTTGGCCTCCTCTTCGCTGATTGGCTAGGTCTTTGATTCAATTAACTCTCCGGCTGACGCGCACAGGTGTGGCTCTGTGCGGGGTCACGGAAGGTCACGTCAGGAGGCCAAAAGAAAACAAATTTCCCCTCAGAAAAGTGCCAAAATTAATCATTTTAAAGTTGTTCATGTCAAAATTTTTACTTGAATCTTGTTACCAAGTATCTAATGCCTATCTATACCAAATTTCAGGTCATTTAATTGTAATACTAGGGTACAGGAGCCAAAAGTGTCCTTTTTTGGTCAAAAATTAGGCAAAAATCGCAAAAATAAGCATTTTGTTGCACTGTACACCAAAAGTGTTATTGAATTTATATGAAGGGATTATCAAGGCACATCTGTGTCAAATTTCAGCTCATTCAGTTGCAATACCAAGGTAGAGGAGCCAAAAGTGTCCTTTTTTGGTCAAAAATTGGTCAAAAAATCGCAAAAATAAGCACTTTGTTGTACTGTACACCAAAAGTGTTATTGAATTTATATGGGGGCATTATCAAGGCACATCTCTGTCAAATTTCAGCTCATTTGGTTGTAATACCAGGGTACAGGGGCCAAAAGTGTCCTTTTTTTGTCAAAAATTGGTCAAAAAATCGCAAAAATAAGCATTTTGTTGTACTGTACACCAAAAGTGTTATCGAATTTATATGAGGGCATTATCAAGGCACATCTCTGTCAAATTTCAGCTCATTTGGTTGTAATACCAGGGTACAGGGGCCAAAATATACAGTTTTGGTCTAAAATTGACCAAAAAATCTCAATAAAATCATTTTAGAGGCAGATATGAAAAAACTGAGAAAAAAGCATCAAGGTATTGGCCCATTCTACCCCTGTGCCAAATTTCAGGTCATTCAGTCCAGGAACGGCGGAGATGAATCACTTTGAAGATTTGACAGGAGAAAGAAGAAAGAAACATTACGAATACAATATATTTCACCATACTTTGTATGGCTGAAATATAAAAAGTTTAAGAGAGGGAATTTGATGTGCCCCAATGAGCAACCAAATATCAATAGTACATGTGGCTGAAAAAGAGGAAAGGAAAGTAGACTCATGCGGTCTGTTGCTTATTTGTAGGTGAGGAGACGGTGGTTACCGGAGTGTCTACCCAGGGGAACCCGAGTGACAACGAATGGGTGAAGAAGTACAAGGTGGCCTACAGGACGGACAAGGAGAGTATGTGGGAGTACTGCAAGGACAACACAGGGAGAGACATGGTGAGAGATCTCTGCTTATCGTATCTTCATCTAGATGGATTTTATAAAAATCTATACAAAGGTCCAACAGAAAGCTTTTTAACCTCAGATTTAACATAATGTTAATAAGTAAAGGAAGATTCTGATTAATGTTATCAAATTATTTTGTCATAATGACCCATTCTTATATATTGTCTGCATTTGTACATAGCTCATCAGACTATTTTTAACACCTTAAATTTTGTCAGGTTTCACATTATTTTGAAACAGTCCAAAATATAAGTGTGATTGTAGCTATGGCTATGTATGACCAAAAATTACCTTGATTATTTGACTGATGATACCTTTGGCCCTCTACAGGTATTCCCAATCATATTTATTTGAGACGAGTCTTAGCACTTCACTGCTTTAAATCCTTTTCTAATCATACTGCACACTTTTGTACTTCCACAGATATTTGAGGGGAATGTGGACAACAAGAGCACGGTTACCCGGCTGTTTCCAAGTCCAGTCACTGCACGTTACATCCGCATTGAACCAGATGCTGTCCATGGACAGTTGGCTCTGCGTGCGGAAATCCTCGGTTACAGCAATGAAGGCATGTCAATGAAAAATTCTGTGAAAATTAATTTTTCGGTTTGTTTGTTTGTTTGTGTGTGGATCTAGAGCTCCCAATATGTGTAATGCAGCATTAACATACATTTTGTACATTCTATTTTTGTCTGTGGAGGGTAGTGCTCGAAATACTTTTTTCAGCCAGGTTGTTTAGACGGCAACCTGAGGCAAAAGCCAGATTGCGCCATCAACATTTCAGGTTGCCCCACTTCCAAGCTATTATTTTCTTCAAATCAGCTACTTTAATCTATTATCTTTCCTTCCAGTTACATGTAACTACTTATGTATCAAGAAATGAATACAAATTGTACATGTAGGTGGGGGAAAAGCAGACTGTTACTACTGCAAAATTTCAGGTTGTGCACTGGGTTTAAGATTAAGTTGTGCCAAGCAAAATGTGAAGTATCCAAGTCCACTGGGTATTATGAGCTCTGGAATGGAAGAGTCACAAATCAGTATATATATGTGAGTAAAGTCTGCCATCTCTGATGACCTTTTCCTTGCACATATCCCCAGAGAGGGACCGTGACAGCTACATCCTCTGCACAGACGCCGATGTTAAGTTTTCGGCAAAGGATGCTAACGCTCTACTCGACGTGATAACCCGTGACCCCGCCGTCGGTGCAGTGTGTGGACGTACCCATCCCACTGGGTCTGGACCAATGGTGTGGTACCAGATCTTCGACTATGCTATCGGCCACTGGTTTCAAAAGGTAGGATGCTATCTGTAACTTTAAATCCATTATATATGCAGTCAGTAATTTTAGGAGTTTTCGGGGAAAGGGATTCAATTTTAACAGTGGTAAGAGAGTTCCAGCTGGTCTCAGCACGGTGATAAAATAATTATGATCTTGGAATTTTACCAGACGTAGCGGCAAAATAGTGACCATTAAAGTCGCTAAACATAAGTTATCTTTGATAAATCAAGAATTAAAGTACATATCTCAGCTTAGTTCTTATATCAATCATTGACTGCCAAGAAGACAATGGAGCTGAAGGTACATGTACAATGTATAACATGAACAGAATCTAGGATTAAGACCAGCCAGTTGTATGTTTAGATTGCTGGTCATTGAATTGATTATTCTGTTTAATATGTTTTGTAATTTAGTAGTAGTTTTGGAAGTACCCGATCTTAATTGTTGTTTTTTAGACTGCCAACGACACCCTGGGCACCGTTCTATGCTGCCCGGGCTGCTTCAGTGTCTACCGTGCCAAAGCTGTACGCGAGGCCGTGAAAACCTACGCCTCGAAAGTCGACAAAGCAGACGAGTTTCTGACCAAGGACATGGGAGAAGATCGCTGGTTCTGTACTCTTCTGGTGAGGCTCAAAAAAAGATTTCAAATTAAATTGGTCAAATGCTTTGATCACAACAGTCCATTCAAAACATTTTCATTCTACGCTCAGCTCATTAGTACTGTGTGAGTAACACATAGGTTTTCTCTAGTCAGGATCTCTAATGTATGATAATATATCTTCAACCTCTTTGGGGGCGACATTAAGTCTAATTGGACCTTAGTAATGTATGGAAAGCTTCAGAAGTTACTAAAGCTGTAAACTTGTGTGCCGTGTTAATGAAGCCAGCACACATACCTGGGGTAACCTGGTGTGCTTGTCTGAAATGTGAGCCAT
Source organism: Branchiostoma floridae x Branchiostoma belcheri (assembly GCA_019207045.1). NCBI lineage: Eukaryota > Metazoa > Chordata > Leptocardii > Amphioxiformes > Branchiostomatidae > Branchiostoma > Branchiostoma floridae x Branchiostoma belcheri. The sequence continues at coordinate 14,467,269 of CM033037.1, read as the reverse complement.
GTAGCTACAGAGCACTCTCAGCTGTCAAAAAACAACAACATTACTCTTCAATGTATTAGAAGATAACCAACCCTAAAGATAGAGGCTGCCAACTTTTAAGATAGAGCTCATGATGCAGCCACCAAGCCCCCACTGGGAGCAACTGACAATAATTAGAGAGTGAGTGACAGTAATTTTGGCCCTCGGGATACCTTAGAATGCACCATTTTAACTTAAAATTCTTGAAAACTCTGCACCATGGAAGGTGGATGCCTCCGGATCCCCTACAATAGTCGTGCCTATATCAGTTACCGTGACTCACCAAGAAATTTGGACCCCCTATAATAAAATCCTTAGGCAAGCTAAAAGCCTAGCTAAAAGCATGGTAAGTGTGATGGCCTGTTTTACCTTGTTTCGTACCCAGGTTGAGCGCGGGTGGCTGCTGAGGTACACGGCCGTGGCTGAGGATACCACCTACTGTCCCGAGGAGTTTGATGAGTTCTTTAAGCAGCGACGCAGGTGGACCCCGTCTACCCTCGCCAACCTGGTCAGTAAAGTTTCATCTATACCAGGGCTGTCCCCAGGTCCCATCCCTCCGTCCTGGGACAGAAATTTACTTGTTCAGACAGAAAAAGAATTCACCACATTGGTCCAAAAAAATTTAGCATTCAGTAATGATTACTACCAACACAGATGAGCTTCGATGAAAAAGTGTACTGTTTCTTTTCTGTGTTCTTGGGTGCTCCCGATCATACTAATGCTTACGGTTCTTTATCAAGCATGCCCGTAGCCAGGGGGGGTTCGGGGGGTGCGGACGCACCCCCCCATGCGCGCTCGAAGGTCCGCTTTTTTCTCGAAGGTCTGTTTTTTTAATGCACAATATTTTTAAAAGGCGGACTAATTTGTATTTCCAACGGGTCTATCACCCCCGTTGAACTCCAGCTCCGGCCCGCACAGTCCGGTCCAGCTCCGGCCCGCACTGATTCCAGCTCGGAGCTGGACCGTGCGGGCCGGAGCTGGGACGTGTGGATTGGAGCAGCTGGGACGTTCGGGCCGGAGCTGGAATCAGTGCGGGCTGGAGCTGGACCGTGCAGGCCCACAGTGGTGCGGGCCGGAGCTGAAGTTTAACGGGGGTCACGAAAGTGGCTGACCGTAGTCAAAAAAGTAAGCCTAATGCTATTGCTATGGTAAAAGGCGCCCGGAAGTCTCAAATGGCGGTTTGTGGATGACAGCGCCAACACAAGTTATAGATAAGCTATAGAACTGTAGTTAATTGATAACTGTAGAAGCCATACTTTTTATCTTGTACAAATGTTGTGCAACAAAGGTATACACAGTGATAGAGCCTGCTGATGGGCACGATGTGGTTTCACCCATTTCTAAGAGGAAAAACATTTCAAATACAAGAGCATTGTAAAGCATCCAGTTTTCGTGTTGGTGGTCGTATACAAATTGAATGGGGTTTCAGAGCCAGTTAAAAATTTGCAGAAGTGATCACGGGCCATTTCATAACTGATGTACTCAACCTTTCGTTTTCGTCGAATAAAATAATGTCTGATTAGACTCTGAAGCAGTTATGTGAGTGTCTCTGACTTTTCCTTTGAAATCCTCTCAAAAACGCAGGAAATGCCATTTCAGAGAGTTCAATTTTCAAAATTTCCCGGGGGAGCATGCCCCCGGACCACCCTAGGAAACTCGTGCCTTCGGCGCTCGGCTCGTGCCTTCGGCACTCCTTGGTCCACCAAAGAGTAAAACGAACCCCCCCAGGCAAAATCCTGGCTACGGGCATGTCAAGCTCGCACAGAGTAAAGATAAGACTCTATTCTGCAGCTAGAGATATTATGAATAAGTTGACAGATGAAGAGTGTACTGTTACTCATCTTCATGTTTATTTTCTGTGTTGTTAGATGCTGCTGATCCGTACGTGGGGGGAGGGACGAATGAAGAACCAAAACATCTCCGTTTTCTTCATCTTCTACCAGGCCTGTCTGCTGTTTTCCACTCTCATTGGTCCAGCTACTTGCATCCTCATCGTCTCAGGTACCCCTTTCAAAGTCCTTTTTTTCTTTTTTTTAAATATCTCACTTAAAAATCATCACTTGCAAAAACACGTAACAAAATGAAGGTTGGCATTTCTGTTCATTCTGGTAAATTAGTTGTACGTAGTACAATGTATAGCAACAATAACAAAGCAATCAAGTCCATATTTTAAAAACTATGACTATGGCGATTGACAAAGTGTCTACTATATTAATTAAACAAAGAAAGAGGACAGAATTGGGGACACATGTGTGTCTGGCTGCTAGATCATAGATTTTCTGTGTCTAATTTAAGCCCATAAAATGGATGTATTGTAGTGACTGCTATTTGTCTCTGATGGACATGTCTGTCAGCAAGATAACTAGATAAAGCCTAGATGGATTGTTTTGATATTAGGCATGTGGGTAGGTCTTTATAAAACCTTGAAATGAATTGATTTTGATTATAGGCCCCCTTGCGGTGTGTTATGGTGCTGCATCGGAACTTCCGATTTTGATATCTCATGTTCTGTTTCAAATTTGCATTCGCAATGATTCTGTTCCCCAGGTGGTGTTGAGTACGTGTTCGGATACTTCACCTACACTCCACTGTTCATCCAGCTGGCCGCCTGTCTGCTGTTCGCCTGGTGCTGCCTCAACACATCACAGTCCTTCCAACTACTGGTAAAGGCCCCTTCACACGATAGCAAGAATGAGCCAGAATGCTGTCAGAATGAAAATTCCATCTCTATTCCTGGGAATTCATAGTGTATTCTAGAAATTCTCACTGCATTCCAGATATCTATTCGGTTTCAGTGTGAAGGCCCTATAAAGTATGAAGCAGGGTTGTGGCCAGCACCCTTCCTTCCATCTTTTGACAGAATTTTGCAGCTGGGGATGGAAAAAAAATTATCGATATGTAAAGATATATAAAAACTGACTCCCTAAAGTGTAATTTTTCACCCAAACAGATGCCGTTGAACAGCCTAGTCTACCAGCAAAATTTACACCTCAAAATGACGAAATAGCGTTTCAGGGGGTCTAGATTTAAAAATTCATAGGGGAAGTTTAAGTGTATACAATGAATTACCTACATGAATGCCTAATAATAAGTAACAATATATCAGCATGTTTAGAGTCTAGAGTATCATTTACACTATTGCACTAATCTATATGAACACATAAATACAAAGAATACGTAACAACACATACCAGTTTACTAGGAAAAAAATCGAGTTCATCTAGTTCCCACAGGTTATGTGGTCCATTGGGGCATTGTTCACAAAATTACATCCTGTCTTTCACAGCTCGCCAAGGGTCTGACCCTGATCTACGCCCTCGTCATGACGGTGGTTGCCATAGGAACAGCCAAACAGATTGTGGTGGCCTTCATCACCAACTCCTCAGCCAGTGGTGAGTACAGGGCAACTCAGTTGACAGTATGAAGGATCTGGGCTCTATGTTTGTAATTTTAGGCCATGTTGATTTGATTATTATATGGGCGACATCATGTTGCAAAAACCAACTGCACATACAAAAGGGGAAGCATTGATACAGGTCTGTACAGTCTTCTTGGCAGCTTCAACTATCAATCAGTAAGAGTCAACTTGGAAATGTTTTTGTCTCGTTCAGACAAGCAAAAGTTTCTTTGTAACAGTTAGAGTTTCCTGTACTCCCACCAGGTTTGCCGGAGCGCATCATCGCCTGTCCGAATGAGCCTTACAAGCTCCTCCAGTGCCCCGGCAGCCTCGTGCTCAACATCACCAACGCCACATACGGGCGCAGCGACCCGTTCGTCTGCTCCCCCGTCTCCACCATCTGGAGCCCTACTTTATGCCCAGAGTACTTTGCTGAGGCATACCCCCCCAGCCTGGCCATGGGTGTTCTAGCGTAAGTCTAGTTTGTGATACAGGGCTGTTAGCCAGATGCTTTGGATGGATGGATGGATGGATGGATGGATGGATGGATGGACAGATAGATAGATGGCTGTATGAATGGATGGATGGATGGATGGATGGGTGGATGGATGGATGGATGGGTGGGTGGATGGATGCATAGATGGATAGATAGCTGGTTGCATGAATGGACGGATGGATGGATGGATCAATGAATCAATAAATGAGAAACAACAAATGAATACCTTTTCATTTTGCAGTCCACATAGCTCCAAATTGATTGAGATAACAGGTTAATCTATGGGTAAGAAGCTTTAATTCTTTTTCTTTCAGTGGCGCAGATGGTTTCAACTGTCAGGGAAAGCAACTTTGCAACCTGATTGCATCCTCCGAATTCTTCCCTGCAAATGTGTCCATGCAAAAGTGGTGGGACAGAAGACTGGAGAGTCTTAAGATCGGTGATGACAATAATTCCTCCCAAGTGTCTCGTCGTGAGCGGTGGAAAAGAAACATTCCAGAGTTAAAGGCAGGCAGTACTGTGTCATCTAGTACTGCAGTTGAGCCCACCCTTGCCACAGCGGTATCAACTGGTTCTGCACCACCGCCGCCCAAACCTACTACACCTCCGCCAAAACCTACGGACCCCCCAGCTCCTGATTGTTCCTCGGTGTATCTGGAGGTCTTCTATCGGTGCAGACGACGTAAGTTATGAGTGCTACCACAGTAACTGCATATGCTTAACAACTGTATGTTGTGTAATTCTCTTCACCTCATATTAATTCACAGTTTGGGTTAGATACTTGTTGGACGTCAGACTTTCCTCAGCCACTGACAAACGATAATGCTATCTGAGGCAGTCAGACCATTTATTGCTTGAGTAACCTTTTTATTGTATACATTGTATCTTATTATCTGTATGTGTATGTACCCATTATCAGTGTACTTGATTCCTATTTTCCCTACAGCCAGTGGCTTTGACTTTTCGGTGGACATTCCCGCCAACATCACGGTCCTCTACTTCCTTTGTCTCATCGGAATCTTCATCGTGACAGCACTGGTTCATCCCTACGAGTTCTACTGCGTGCTGCACGGCATTTGGTAACGCAAACACATATCTAGTCCAACTTTTGTCCCACCACAGAATATTACATGAAGATATGATAACTGAAATCTGTCCTGTAGCATTTTCTTTGTTTTGTACACAAGAGAAATTGTCTCAGTCTTTTTGTCTCAGCATCTAATTAGTCATTTGGTTTTAGCCCCCTACATTTATGTTTCCTCGTCAACTCAAGTGAAAATGAGTACCTAGTTTCAGTTTTCAGTCTTCAAAGAAGGGATGTAAAGCAGAGGTCCCATATTTGAGGAGAACCACTATGTTGTTCAAGAACCTATCAAACATTTAAAGATTAGGCCTTATTCCCAGTGTACTACTGGATGAAACCTATCAGTTCCTTTCTTCAGCCAGTGCACTGTACAGAACTTTTGTGTGATGCCTTGAATCAGTTTACTGGTTTGTCTGACATAACTATAATGTATAATACCCTGTAGGTATCTGTTCTGCCTGCCTGGAGGGTACCTGATTCTGATGATATACAGCATCTGTAACATGACTGACAGATCGTGGGGTGAGGATTCCTTCTTTTTCACAGTCCCGTGTTTTAGGTCCCATGTTTGAGGCGAGCCACACCTTGAGCACATAAAAGAACCCACCACACTTATTAAAACGAGCAACTTAAAGGGTCCTTTCTGGTGTGAGTGGATCATTTCAGTCTGAGGAAGGTTGAACATATGACCGAAAACACAGAATATTAATGGCCTAACATGCACACAAAGCACATTGCTTATTTTTTTTTCTTTTGTAATTCAGGAACACGTGAACAAAAGACCTTCAAGCCAGGGGGAGGAGGTGGGGGAAGCTGGTTCGACAACTTGATGGACAAACTTCGCCATCTTTGTACTAGGTAAGATGGACTACATGTATATACTGATTGTCTCACCCTTAGTTACTGAAACAATCAGGACACAATGTTAAGACTGACAGTTTATAGTTAAAGTTAAAAAGTTAATATAAAAGTCCTTCTCACAAAAGATGGTGCATACAAGTCGTGCAATCATCGTGCAATTTTGATGCTTAGGATTTTCAAGCAGACTGTAACAGAAACCAACCACAAGAATCTAAGCTTTTTGTGTAGCATTTGAACTTTGCAGTACACATGCATGGAATGTCCCCCAAAATGCCACAAGTTAGCCCTTATTACTGAATGCAAGACAAGCACAGTACCTGCTTGCACCAGTGGCCGTGAGTGTACATTTCTATGTAATTCTGCCCCTACAGCTGCTGCCCGTGGTGCCGACCGGGAGGTGGATACCAGCGCGTCCCAACGTCTGAGCGCGTGAGTGTGGATGGCACTGTTGCCTCCCAGTCAGATGGAGAGGAAACTGCAGATGAGGAGGAGGCAGATGGAGTGAAGGATGGAGAGAGTAAGGAAGGGGAGGATGCAAAGCCGACAGTTGATGCTGATGAGATAAGGGTGGAGGAACGTACGAAACAACCGAAAAGTGTCGGGTTTGCCACACCTGATGACGGTCCTGACGACGGTAGGAGATGTCTTCAAGTTCAAGTCTTGTGTGTTCTAAATCTTACATTTGAAACCTAGATGGACCTCATTTTAAATGTTTAGATGTAGTGTTAGTGTATTTCATGTGCTTTTGTTCTTTCGGTGCTTTGTTGTTTATTCATGTTTAATCTGATAAAAAACAAGTTGTCTATCTTACTTGAAGACTGTTTTATATCTGTGAGGAGACAGAGGGATGTAAAGATTGCCACCATAAGTTTTGTTTCCCCTGACACTGTTTTCATGGATAAAGCCTAAGCTGAATAAACCCAAATAAGCAAACAAATAATGCAATGCTTCCCCGTACAAATGGTAATAATTTGATCAAACAGAATGTTCTAAAAGTCTGGAAATGGCTGTTTGCCACTAGATCAACCAAAGCCTATGATGAGGAAGAAGACCCCTTGGGTTGAAGCGGGACAACCGTATCGTGGCCCATCTGCCCGACGCATTGCTCGCCGTCCAACCAGGAGATATTCGCAGTACTACAGCCAGAAAGACTCCATTTTACCCGTGCGTGGTTGGTTGGAGAGGTACTTCCGGACTTGGAAGATGGATTTGAAGGTATGAATGGAATGTTTAATGACTTGTCAAAATATAAGAGTCGGAACTTTAAATGTTGCACACAATCTGTCAGTTATACTGGTAAGTTTTATTACCTGGTTATAGAAATGGGTACAGTCATACTGCATATTCTAACAATTAGAAACTAGTAAGTACATGCAGCAATATGTAAATTTTAGGATTTTTGCTTTGCTTTAGTAAGTGTTAGTATTTAATGTTACAGCCTTAAGTAATTGCTGAACATTTGTTTTGCCTTCCATTGTGTTATTATCATTGTTTAAGCTATCGACTGAAAATAAGTAACAGCAAACTCTTGATTTTTATGAAGCAAGGAAATTTAAGTTCACAATCTGCAAACTTTGCTGTTACTTCAAGTATGTTGTGTGCTAGAAAAACACTTTACGAAGTAAAAGTCTTTAAGTTGACCCAATTAAAATGCTAGAGAGGCAAGTAGAAATAGTCCCTTAGGCCCTGAGATTCAAACCTGGGCCTGCCAGTTCACAAACCAATGCTTTAACCACAAAAGGTTGGCCTGGTCAGTTTGTAGTGCTTGAACCCCAGTGTGGCAATGTTTGATCAATCATAACCTCTTGCTACCTAGTCCTAATCTTGTCCTGAAACATTTTCTGCTTGAGACGATTTAATGCCAACATCTTGACTTCCTCAGGACAAATTGGAAGAGTTCTTCACCACTCATGGCTACGATGACACCAGTTTCATTTCTGGCATGAAGAATGAGGTAGGAACACTTCGAACACTCCTGCAGGGTTGGACAAGTCCACTAGCCCTATTGTCCCGGGCAAGTGAAAGTGCCATTCGGGCAAGTGCATGACCTGCCCCACTTGCCCGATCGGGCAAGTAAGAATTTTCCATGAGTGAGATTTTTATCTACTTGTTACTTTTCACAGTAATGGCATCAAGCATTGTTATGTACCTGTATGTACATGTCAACACGGAAAAATAGAGCCAATGATAAAACTGCTCCATTGCTGGAAGTGAAAATACATAGAAAGCTGTCATTTAAATTTTGGGCAAGTGAAAAGTTGGTTCGGGCAAGTAAATTTTTTATGTGCTTGCCCGATAGGACAAGTGAATTTGAGAAAACTTGTCCAACCCTGTCCTGGCTGCATTAATGAGCTTTGTGATCTAATCCAAACATAATATCTGTTGTCAGTGTTACCATTTGTCACTGTGACAGCATTTTCATTGTTCAACTTGATATTGAAGTCGGAAGTTCCACTGCAGTACATGTACAAAATGTACCTAAGATAGCCGCTAGGAGGCCCATCTTATTTCCCGGCCCCTTACCTGCCAATTAATATCAGTAGTGGCAAGGTATTGGGCCTAGCAGAGCATGGGGCATTTAAGAACCTAACAGAAAACCAAACAGGCTAAAAAAGGATTGACATGGACCAGGGAAAACACATGGATCAGGGAAAATAACCTCTAGAAAAACAATTCAGACGGATCAGGCAACCCTTTAGGAGAATTACCAACATGTATCCTTTTATATCTCCCTTGGGGATAAAATCAATTATATGGATCCATTCAGACAGACACACACACACAAAGACAGACAAGTGGAATCAAAAACATTTATTTGAACCCTCTATGAGTGTGTAAATCACGGAGTTTTGTGGCCTTTACATAGCTCTTTGCCCTGACAAACATTGTTTGAACTTAAACTGATTTCAGGACTTGATTGACATCGGCATGACAGATGAGCACAGTTTCCACCGCCAGAAGCTGATGGGTGAAATCAAGAAAATCCCAGAGTACATTGCAGATTACAAAGTGCCGGTAAGTTAGACATTAGATCACTATATATAATTAGCTCTGCCTGACTTCCAGGTTTGGTCAGACCAGTACGAAATTAGGTGGATTGGAACAATAGATAATTTTCTTTCTTAAAGTATCAATTCAATTTGTACTCTATGATGCTACGATTCTGCTGGTGGAGATTACGATCTAGTCTGTAAATTTTTCTCTGTGTGTGGATATTCACCTACAAGATTTCTCAATGGACTGACTTGAAACTCAGGATTCATAGACCATCCTAATGCATTCCTAGTATACTGATTGTGATCTCTGTGGACAGAGGCTTTGGTCACAATCCCTACTGGGTGTTTGGCCCAGAAGCTCAGAGGTCCTGCCATTGGGTGGGTTGAAATCCTGTCATGCTACTCTCATGTTGATTGTGCTCTTGGGAAAAGCACTTACCAGTAACACGACATTCCTCACTCCACCCGGATGTAAAAGTGGGTACCAGTGACTTCAGTTGGACAGGTATAAGGCAGTGGGAAGAGTGTGTTGGGCTCCATCCCCAATGCATGTGCCCTTATTAAGACACAGTGGAGAACAACCCACTGCCCCAACAGAGTCAAAAAGACTATGGGACTACCTTCACCATTACCTACCCTTTTCCCAATGCCCAGGAAAGCACCCGTGAGTGGCTGAAGTCCATCGGTCTGTCGGAGTACTTGCAGAACTTTCACGAGCGTGACGTGGTGACCAAGTGGGACCTAGCCATCATCAAGTCCATGAAAGTGACTGAACTCAACGAGAGGTACTGCATCACGAAGAAAGGTGAGTCATGGAATGACATTGTTCCTCCATTGTATGGTTGATTGATTCACTGATGTCTATTCTGACTAGAACAGGCTTCTAGCAGTTCTTCCCCTGGTCAGGCCCCTAGGGGCTTGATGACCTACACTTCAGTCTCAGAAAAATTTCCTATACATCTGTCGATTTCATTCTGTTGATTTCAGCATACATGTGTACATGTTTATGCTAACTGTAGATAGTAACAGACTGGGAACTGCTGGTTACCATGATGTTAGAGGCTGTTGTGACTGGTTTCCACAGTGACAGTGGATCCTGAGCTACTATTTTCTTAATCGATTGACTGTCTTTAACTTTAAGAGGTGAATGGCCACTTATACTTTGTGGGAAATGACTGCCTAGGGGTCCATGGACAGTGGAAGTTTGTGTTTTTTTAACTCAGACTATTTGATGTGTTGTGATTAACAGATTGTGGAATGACTCATTTTATGTTTTCATTTTTCAGCCCATGTCAAGCGCATCATGAATTCTCTGAAGAACATGAGAAACCCGAATGACCGTAAGTTTTATTTGGACAGAGGTTTCAAACTGCAGTATTTTGAGCATGTATTGCAATTTGAAACTGACACCTGTCGACTTGATGTCCCTAAAAAGAAAAGATAATTATAAAGAGTATAATTCAGAATTCTTGCAAGTTGCCATTATATATCATTATCAGCTCAAAGACTTAAATAATTTATTAGCCTCGTAAGTATTATACTAAGTAGAATTTTAAGATTTTGTATTTCTATTGTGTAGTTTGTTGTTGACTATTCATTTTTAGACCTGTGCGTCCAAAGTACGCAAGGACACATGCCTGGATAAAAGCATGGATGTCAGGTTCATAAATTGACGTCTAATCTTGCAAGGGAGGCTGATATTGAGATTGTGTGGTACATTATGGACCAATGTAGTTACATACATATCATTAAAAACATGTGTCACCAAAACTGTTATGCTATGGTTGATAGAGGTATAATGACATATAGGACATGAGGTTAATGTTCTGGTGTTATTAAATGATCTTAAATCTTCAGGGGAGACTGACATTGAGAGGGTGCAGTACATCGTGGACCAATGTAGTTACAAAGTCATGTGCCGGCCAGGCAAACAGGTTACCGAAACCACCAGCAAATGCCTGTTTGCCTGCTCATCTGTCAAAAAATTCTGAGAATCTGAATAAAATGATCTAATCTTCAGGGGAGGCTGACATTGAGAGGGTGCAGTACATCATGGACATCAAAGTAGTTCATATAGTACATATCATTCAAAAACACATTCATGTGTGTGACAAAACTGTTATAATCTACTGTAACTGGTATAATCACAAACAGGACATGAGATTAATGTTCTGGTGTTATAAAATGATGTAATCTCCAGGGGAGGCTGACATTGAGAGGGTGCGGTACATCGTGGACCAGCTGAACACCACCGTCATGCTGGAGGCCGCGTCGACCCGCCTGAACGAGGCGCTGTTCTGGGAGGCGCTCCGGGCACAGTGTCTGGATCCGGAACTCACCACCTTCAATGAGGTGGACGAACTCAAGGTGAGATGTGTACCTACCTAGTCCCTTGACCTCCAGGTCATTGGGGGGGACATGGTGGACATGACGATAGAGAGCTGTCTCCAGGCTCAACAAACTCTAGCTTGGGTCAGCCTTTCCTGCAGATTGAGGGATGACCATCCTGCCATGTTGTCCTGCCAAGCTTTCTACTGTCACTCACGGTGTCAACTTCCTTCCACAGTGCCCTGTCTTGGCCAAGTTGTTGTGGCAGGTCACGTGCCCGAACCACTGCAGCTTGCAATTAATTCCACATCTAATTTTTTTTTAAACTTACTTTCTAAACCTTTTTACGTTATCACATCTGTGTGTTCCCTTGCAATTAGCCTATGGATAATGAGTTTACAAACTTATTATTTTTATGACTGATGTGAGTGGAAAAGACAATGACCATTGTTATGTGCAATTTTCCATCTCAAGAAGGAAGTGGGATGTTTTGTGGCAAAAAGGCATGCAGAATTCATGCATAAAATCAAGACACTACAAAACATCTTTGAGACACTAAAAATTGGGGCAGACTCTATGAACATAATCAATTCTTTCTTTACCCATGCAGCAAGCCCTTGTGGATCTGAGGAATGGTTGGCTGATGGTGTTCGCTGTCGCCAATGCCATCTGGCTCACCCTCATCCTCGTCCTCACGCAACAGTCTGAACTGGCCATCCTGGGATCCAATCCCATCGGCCTGGCAACGGCGCTGTGCTTCGGTGTCATCCAGGCCGTCCAGTTCCTGGCCATGTTGTTCCACCGTGGCCTCACCCTGATGCACCACACCGCTCGGATACCCTACCCCACACGGGTGGGTACTCGTGTTTTTTTTTTTCAAACTACTATACAAATGTAATGTCAAATCTCATAGTTCCACCACAATTAGACAAAAACAGTACAGTGCAAATGCAGAAATGTTCGCGGTAGTTTTATGTTTGCGGTTTTCACAGTGGCCACTTCACCGTGAACTTAACTTAAAACCACCGCAAACAATTTCCCATTACAGTATGTGACTACAGTCTATGGCATTACCGCGAACTTAAAACCACCGTGAACATTTTCCCGCTGCCACAAAAGTAAATGCCCACAAATTTAAATGCATTTACAGTATTCTCTAGGCCTTCTGAAGAATGTCAAGATATACTTTTAGAGGTCTTGAGGAAGTGAAAAGTCTATAATCTTTGATTAGGCAATGTTGATGGAACAGGAAAAAGTACCAAGATCAAAGTTCTAATGCCAACAAAATGGTTATGACATATTTACATGTATTTAGGATGTTTCATACAATTCAAATGATTTCAAGAGATGCCTTCAAGATTTGTAGTTAGGAATCATCCCTGTCCAGAGTTATAATAATCAGTTTTGTGTTTGTTCCCGACAGCGCCCGTCCTTCAGGAAGCAGACAAGGAACGGTGGAAGGAACATGAGCGTGCAGGCGATGCCTGGCAGGGGGGACGTGTCGTACCGCAACTCCCTTAGTAACAGACAAAAGTGAGTATCATGGGTACCGACTAGTGTGTCTAACTTATGCTTTGGTCCCAATTGCACCAGTCCCCATCAGGGATGTATCCGCGGCCGGGCTCCAAAGCCACAAATTTGTCCCAGTGGACTGCCGGATACCGGGGGAGGTGGGGGTGATACCCCCTGGTGTTCCCCACTGGTAGATCATGGCATCTATTAGTTCCTTGGTTCATTATAAGTCCGACTTAAATTCTTAAATTCTTCCGGGCGCCCGGCTGGGTTCAAAGATACCCCAAGGTACCGCAAGGTGTCCCATATCGATGGGGCCACGTAGAGCTCACACCCAAAAGTACCCAAAAAAAGCCAGTGAACTGATGAGCTGATGCTATTTTTCAACCAATTTCTTAACTAAAAAAATCCAAATGCTTCTTCTTTTTTGTTTTTCCCAGTGGTGTTGCACACTACAACCAGGCCTTCAGGATGGATGAGGATGACGAAAGGGAAACCATTCCAAAGGTGTGATGAAGGAAATTAAAGGTCTTCCATGCAAGCAGGGCAAGACGTTAAGGTCTCTCCAACAAAGTCTATAACTGAATAGAATGTATTGTGAATTCTGAGAGCTATTAAAGACTTATGTTGTGTTTAAGTTACCCTGGCAATGTAAATTATGGCAAATGAATGTAGTCTATTGCATGCAGTTTTGATTTCTTGATACTTGCTCAATTCAAGAGATCGGAGAAACAATGAATGTTTCTTGGAATAATCTAGGCAAGAGAGCAATTATGACAGAATTCCTGTCTTTCCATTCTTTGGAGGACCTACCTGTTCACTTAATGTATATTTTAACAGGTATTAGGCAGAAGAAATTGAACTGTGAATGTATATATGAACCTTTTGCCATATGCCTAAAATATAATATATTTAGCTTGTCTGCAGAGATGGCCGCTAATCCAGGTTTGACTGTAGTTGTCATTTTCTTTTCTTTGTATCAATATGTTTTGTTGGTTTGTTTCTGTTTTTTTTCCAAATCGAAACTTATAATGTTAAGTAAGAACCACTTTAAGGTTGTGATGAACAGATAAATCAACGTACTTAAGTTGAGTAGTGGGTAAGGTAGCGAACAAACTGTCTTTTAGCATGTGCTTATTCAATGATTGGTTTATTCAGAAACACTAATATACAAAGCCTCACAGGCAGCAGGGAACCTCTGTCTTGGGTTGTACAATAACATTGCACATTTTTGACACGTTATTTAGCCCAAAAAACCTTTATGGATGATAGCCTTTATTGCAAAATTTAATGCAGAATAAGTTAAGCCCATTTTTTTTGTTTTATGAGACATGAGAGACAAAATGTAAACTTGCTCCAGTGTATAGATATAATGATGAAATGAATGCCTTGTCACGTTTACATTGAATCAACAAACTAGATCAGAATGGCTGTTTTTTTGCCATGTTTTGTCAGCAAGCTTTTTCAAACTGGATATGAGGAATATCTTGGCAGTAGTCAGTATCTCGACAAGTATTTTGCTCACTTTAAAGTTTTGGTGTGTTTTTTTGAATAAGCTGTAAACCACCTCATAACATAACACAGACCAGTTTTGTGTTTTGGCAAGTTGAAGCTGAACAAGGTGATTAGTATCAGTATTTCAAATACATTTAAGTGTATCATGATTCTATGCTTGCTTGAAGTGATAGCTGTTGTAAAGCTACTAAAGAGAAGGCTATTTTGAATATAATATAGTTTCCCTAGTTGGCTCTAGAATGTAATACAGGACGCAGTCACTATGACATTGTACTGTAAGAGTTAAGAGCGATGCTTAAGTTCATTCTGTAGAAATTGCAATGAAGTACTACTAAGCAATACTGTCTTTTTTTGGAACCTTTTTCTTATCAACAGTTGATTCTTCATTAGATAGCTTTTAGACAAAGTTTTCGAGTTATTATAGACAGTTATAGAGTTATTAACTGACAGAACCGAATAAAAGTTGACTTGCTCCCAACAGTACACCATGTACAGTAGCCATTTGCCATCTGAAGGAAAATAAAGCTGCTCATCAATGACCGTTTTTGTGTATTTTTATGAGATATCTGCCCCGCCCCCTTCAGTTTAGGATTTGATTGTTACTTTCGTTTGAAGCAGAAGTTGCTCTTGAAGAGTATTGTGTTGCAATCAAATAAAGTCAAAGGGAAGTGAAATATCTTCAGGTGTTTTAAGCGATAGGAAAAGATATGTGCAATACGTATATGTAAAAGTATGACTTAAAAGACACAAAACGTAAGAAAATTCGTTCTTTAACTCTGAAATTCGTTGAGTAATCTTTTGAACCCAGCAGTACCGCACCGGTGCACCAAGTGCAGTGAGATAAAACCTTTAGTCTGCTCGGTTTATTCTTACCAGACCGAAGTGTGAAGATGGCTGCAGCCTGCCATCTGGTCTTCCTCACCCTCATTCTGGGCTCCGTGTTAGCATCCCGAACACAGGTTGGTCCCTCCTGCTTGTTTGTGAAAGATTTCCATTGGCATGACAAGTGATAAGCACATGGATTTTCACTTACTTCAACAAGAAACCCGAACTACTGTTTCATAGTCTGAGTGGTACATGTTCTCACAGTTTCTCATGCACGACATAAAATGTAACGTTAAATCATGAAAACCCATGTGATTACTCTAGGTGCATCGGAAATATAGACAAAGGTTCAAACAAACAAACAAGTTCATATGGAAGTTACGTTTCTTCACCAAGACGTGATACGTTGTTATGGTTGTTGTTTAGGGTTTGCCTCAAGGGGACCCTGATGTCGATGGAATACCACAGGCCCGCCTTAAGAGATCCGAAGGTCTGCAAGACATCGTCGAGGAGCTGATAGACCTGCTGGAGAACAGGGAGTCAAAATCACAGGTTACCAGCGTACAATATTAACGTTATTATCAAATTGAAAATCTTGAGATCTTTTGAAATAATCTTGAGACTGAATAAAAAGATCTCAAAATTCTCATGAAAAATCTCAAGATTGACTCGATATGTCTCAAGATTTGCCACAAAATCTCAAGATTTTGGGAATAAATCTCAAGATTTTTCGATTTTCCGCTGGGGTCAATATGATCCGTTGGGTACCAGCGAAGTTTTTCCACAAAATATCAGCTTTGTAAGCTTAAGCTGTAAGAGGCTACAAGCATTTGTACAAAGTGCTCTGCTACATTTGTAAGTCCAATAATAATCTGCTCGCTGTTTATAACTTTCTGTCAAACTTCTGACCACCATAGCCACGTCTCCCGTAAGAGCCTGTGGTTACATTCCTCGTCGTACAATTGCAAAAGCTAAGGGCAAATACGTGCTGTCACGTCATGCTATTGAAAATTGCACAGAAACCACACAGACCCGAGAATACACTAGCCATCTTTGCATGTAGAATTACACTCTTGTTAAAACCTACACACTTGCATTATCATCAGATCAACTGCATTTCATTTTTGTATCATAAGATATCATAAAAAGGTAAAATGCTACATTTTGTACATGCCATAAGACAATGGTAAAATCTGTCCCAGTTTCTGGTTAGCAAAAAACAAGTAGATTACTAGTAATTTGTCAGGTCTAGTACTTGCAGAAGGCTGCTGATAGATTGGAAAGAGCTGTTTTTTTAGAAACAAATCAGTGCCTTAGAGGAAAGTAGTGCAGATTGGAAAATCTTCCGGAGACAAATTTTTCCACCGTAAAAGCGGGTCAATCTTTTACAACATCTAGACTCAAGTCCCAGCCTGATCCTGAAATTACCATAGATGCTAGGATAGTGTAACTATAGTATGGATAACTTCTTGATACCACAAATAATCAAAAGGACACAGCATTTTAAGTGCTAAAAGGCCTTATTGGTAATGTTGGGATGAAAAGGGGTGTTTCTTGAAATACGGTGTCGCAATTTGACATTTACTTACAAGACATAGATTTGTTAATCTAAGCTTTGCAACGCAAGAATAACGCATGCGCAGATAAAGCAGTTTTGAAATCCTTTAATACGCTCAGATCCACCACACTCCACTACTGCTATGGACACATTTGCAAACCGGGATCCGGTGGAATATTTGCACTAACGAAAAATTATAGTGTACATCAATGAATGTGCACAATATATTTTTAAAAAGTTCTATGCGTTTTGCGGTCTTTTAATCATTTTGCGAAGGTATTGGGTCGTGGAACTCTAGTAATTATCGAATGAGTTGAAATTTGGCACACAAGCAAACTTAAGGCGTTTATCTTCTTGAGGTTGCAATATCTCGTATTGTTGTTCAGGTTTCATTCGAAGAGCCTCTTAAAAGGCCAATAGCATTACATTTGGGCCCGCCCTCGTATATGGTTCGTGTCCGTTTGGGTCATTTCTGTCATTGTGTAACAACAACGTCCTTGGTAACAAGTAGAACAGCACGCTTTCCGGTCCAGTAAGATTTTCCTTTTAGGTCAGTGAGTCTCCACGTGGAATGTCTCCTCTCCCTTTAAAAAATGTCAATCTCCACTTAGAACGTCTTCATGACGTTACCGAGTGGTCACTACTCATACGTCATTACTTGGGAACCAACCCGCACGTGACAGCAGACAGTTCCAACCAATAGTCTCCTAAAACAAAACAAAGTACACGTTTTGGCAAACTTTCATGCAAATTATGCAAATGCATTCTCCTTTTTATACGCCGAGAGAGCTCCGAGAGAGCGGATTCGAGTTTGGGCCACTGAGGTCTGAGTTGAGGGCTGGCTTCTTCCTTACAAGGAGCGCCGTGAATCCACATCTTGGTTAAAATAGTTTAGTAGAAAGTCATAAGTCCGCGAGTTACCACCCCGGTAACTGTTCATCTCAAGCGACTGAATATTGGTAAGCTTTGTTAAATTGTTATTCCACAAAGGTGCCGTTTGGGTGGGTCCCGATAGTTAAGTGGTTATCAGCGTAAGTTTCAGCGTAATCATATTGACTGATGTTAAGCGTTCAAGCGCCATCAAACTGACCATGCCAAACGGGTACGACCTTTTGGCGTATTGGTTAGCGGCCTTTGGTTTGTGAGTTGGCAAACCGGGTTCGGCGCGGGTTGGAATCCCTGGAGCCAGGAGACTGTTTCTACTCGTCTCTAACACGTGTACTTCAGTTGAATGGTGCCTTGAGTTGTATACGTCGTGCAACTCCAATAAATTAACTTCAGAGTGTTGGCTTGAAAATCGTTACCTAATGGCCATGGTTTGTGAGTGACGTGTAATATGTTTAATGCTTAGATCCAACCACTAGCTCCAATTGCGACAACTGCACGTCAGAGGGCCTTTTAAGCTCAGGTGCATACTTCATTATGTTACCTATGTTGCTTCAGTGAATATCCTTTGATAAAAAGTCTCTTTTTGGTGCATTTTCCTCCTTTGCATCGATATTTGATCAATTGACAGCGCTGCGATTTCCAATAGCCTATTCATCTGGGATTGAAACGTAACAGTGCCGCACGTCACCGTGAGCGCGAGGGAAAATTGGCGAAATTAACACAGCAGTGCCGCAGTACCGCGGGCCAGTAAGATACCCGATTTATTTTGTAACTTTAAAAAAGTCGCGCTCGCAACCGACACATTGGGATTTGCTGGCGACACCGCGACGCCTGCTCACGGTACTTCTACTAGGTTCCGTGAAGGTACGTCTGCGTTGTGGAACCCCGATAGTAGGTTGGCGGTTTGTTTGCTTTGCCAGCTATTCATGAGAAGCTAAAATCGGCCTGCAGGCCGCTTTTCACTGAGGTCATGGTTCGGACGAAATAAAACAGAGATACAGATTACATCTAGTCCTAATAACTCTATCAACATATACCATTACATACGCAATGATACAAAAACATATACAGTAGAAGCCATTTAATTGCACTCAGGATTAGCGCACACCTCTGTTAACTCCCCGAAACCCCAAATCCCAAAACAGTGCGGTCCAGCTAGATAACTTCGCATTATTGCACCAGTCGGATGATCGCACGAAATTCACTGGCAAATAGGCCGTCCAATTAAGCGGCTTCTACTGTACATGTAGTAGAGCGAAAGCTCAGGGTTCATAGACGATCTTCATAGTCCGCGTCCGTTCGTTTTAGTCATTTCTTTTACTTGAAGAATCTTTTAAAGTGGGTCAGATTTAATTGGAGCCGTTGGTGTGTCTGGTGGTAGGTTGTTACAGACAATGTGAGTGAGATACCCCCCTTTACATTTAGATGCACCACTACGTGTGTGTGGCAGAAAAGCCGCACGAAAGATATCAGTTTGTGTATGGTGGATGAGCTCGGGCTTGTTTAAACAGAACAAAGTGGATAACTCTTCAGATAGTTCTAATATCCCCCGATCTATTCGCACTTTCCTAACGTAACTTTTGTATACATTTCTGTGGAAAAAATATGACACCTCCCGAAGAGCGTTTTGGTCGCCTACTTTCGAAGTGGAAAGCAGATATACCTCAGCGGCCGCGGTAAGAGTCGTGCCGCCTGAAATCCGGTAAATGTGAGAAGGTTCATTGAGACCGAGAGTGATTCGACATTTACTGAAAAGCTGTCAAATACCAAAGAGTCAGTGAAGTGACATTGTCCAACAGTCTCAGTTTGGGTCTAATTACATCCAGAAATAGGCGGATGTGGAATACTAAACTTTTCTGTGTTATGATATAAACAGAACTGAGTGGATAAGTCTTCAGAATCAGATAGTTCTAATATCCCCCGATCTATTCGCACCCAAAGGATATCAGAAGTCTTAGACGGAACTTTCCTGACGTAATTTTTGTATGCATTTCTGTGAAAAAAAACATGATACCTCCAGAAGAGCGTTTTGCTCGCCTACTTTCGAAGTGGAAAGCATAGATATCTCAGCGGCCGCGGTAAGAGTCGTGCAGCCTGAAATCCAATAAGTGTGAGAAGGTTCACTGGGAGTGATTCGACACTTACTGAAAAGCTGTCAAATACCAAAGAGTCAGTGAAGTGACATTGTCTAACAGTCTCAGTCTGGGTCTCTGATCAGCCGCCGGCGGTTGGACCGGTCTGTCCCATTCTTCACTGGCGCAATGTATACACCTGTCTCTGCACAGGGTTAGTTAAGCATCAGGCTAGCTAGTCTCTACCAGACTGACTACGCTGGCTATTATGGGGAGAAAAATTTGCCAGGTGAGTTTTGGTATCAGAGGAGTTCGCCGGCCTTGCATGGAGGGGAAACATGAGCTAAGCGTGAACTGCTCCCCTGGCCAATTTCCCGATTCCCCCCCCCCCCCCCCCCCGAATTATACGATCCTAGCACACCCGTAGGAAGGCCCAGTGGAGGCTACAGGATAGTAGTGACGTGTGTTAAACACGTTGGATTGTATGCAGATTGCCAACAGGTGCTGTGGCCTTACCCTTATTCTGTCCTGTTGATTTTTTGCCAGGCGCAAGTGTAAAGATGGCTGCAACCCGCCATCTGGTCTTGTTCGGCCTTATTCTGGGTTCCGTGTTAGCATCCCCAACGCAGGTTGGTCTCTCCTATTTGTCTTATAAAACTTTTTTTCATCGCCATCACATGTTACATTAATGAAATTGATTCTCAATTACATTGACAACGAAAATTCATTTCTGTTCGTAAAGAATGTTTCATGCTTTGAATGGCACATTTTCTCAGTCTCTCGCACACTACGTGATTTGATGGACGATAAATGAGCGAATGTTAATGCCTTAAACAACCAAGCGTGGTAGTCCTACAATAAGTACAATGTGCGCTTTTTGGGTGCAGTAGTGTACGGGACAACAAGAATCTAAGTCGAAAGATCCTGTCCGTCACAACAAGTTGATATGGAAGTTTCTTCACCAAGACGTGATACGCTGATGTGCTTGTTGTTTAGGGTTTGCGTCAAGGGGACTCAGGCGTCAATGGAGTGCCACAAATCCGTCGTGAGATATCCGAAGGCCTAGAAGACATCGTCGAGGAGCTGATAGAGATGCTGGAGAACATGGAGTTAGAATCGCAGGTTAGCACTTGGCCAAATATCTGACGATCATAGCTAAATCTCCAGTAAGAGCCTGGTTAGGCCTACGTCACATTTCCTACCCGGGGCCCGGCCGGGCTGTTTGCTGAAACGAAAATTAAAGTTTATGCCAATAAAATATTAAGTAAACGTAGTTTTCTACCCCTAATCTGTGTAATGAAAGTACATTCAATCATTTAATCTTAGTATGTTATAATTTATTCACTTATTCAATTTAGCCATATTCAATCACTTCATGCATATTAGTTAGCATGTTTACTTAGCATTTGATTTTGTTCACTTGCAATTAACCACATGGGCTTGGGTTAACAACAAACCCAATAACGCTACTCAAATACACGAGATATAAAGTTTTACTTAATATCTCGTGTATTTTAGTTACCCTAAAAGACAGTGATGATTTTTTTTTTAGGATAATAGAATGGTCATGGCTGACGCGGCAACGGTTAGCCCAGATAGCCCAGGAGGAGGCATGAAGAAAGATGAGTGGTCAGAGAGCGCCACTCGGGGGATTGAGGACGACGACGACGAGGCTCTGGTAGACGAAGACATGCGCTGGTGTGACAGCGATGAGGAATTCCAAGGATCGGCCCTAAGCCTACTGAAGAAGGTACGTACTGTCCGTTTAGAACACCTTTCCGTCTGCTGGAGTAATTGTTGTATTGTGCATCCCAGTACTTGGATGTCTAACATTCATCGACACACCCTGGTGGACGCGTATGTTTTAGAATTTTTAGAATAATTACAATATTATTAGAATAATTATAGAATGTATTAGAAAAAAAAGTCTTATTTGGCGGGCGGCCTAGCATGCAATTCTGTCAGAAATGTGTTTTGTAATCCGAATGAACGTAGGAAAGACTATGGGAGTACATTTATCTTCATTACCTTTAGAAACATCTGATGTTTATAGTTGTTTGTTTTTCCTCAGGAAATGTTCGAGCTCCGGGAGATCATCCCGGGTTGGAACGACAAGACCCTGTGTGACCACCATGAGTGTTTCAAAGATCTCAAGGTCAGTCAAGGGGGTCTCCCCTTAAACTTCCCTTAACCTCCCCTTGGATCAGATAACAGTTAAGATATCTTGCATATTCATCAGAGGCACCTCGAGGATCCGCAATGATCTATAGAGTGCTTCAAAGGCGAAGGCTATACCAGAAAACCTACAACACCTAATAAGTACCATAGAACAGCACCTTAAGACCACGTCAAGCGGTGAAATAAACTCAAAGCAAGGACTACAACAACATAAGTTGGAAAGATCGCACCAACAGTTTTAATTAGTTGTTTTTGTAGTATCATTTTGTATCTAGTCCTGGCGTGTTCTTGCTTTGATGGTGTTTTATTTGTATCTCGCCCAGACGTGGCCGAAGGTTCCCTACTACCTGCTGAATGATGCAAACTACCTCATCACCTGGCCAACTAGGTACCTCAGGGTGTTCTACGTCTTCAACTACAACTTTGTAAGTTCTATATTTTTTATATGTTTAGTTGTCACCTTGTTAAACCATGCCCAAGACACAGTGTAGTGACGACCTACTGTCCTGAGACAGTGTTGAGACATTTACCTTATCTTATTAGCAATGTGAAGTCAAGCGATGACATGTGCGTGTAAGGGCCCTATAATGTATCTTCTGTCAGACACACTTGCTTTGTCAACACTGCGTGCTTATTATCTCGGGGGTCTGTGCAACGTCTTCGACGTTCTACCCGAATTCACAGGAAGAGGTAATCTCCAATAAGATCTACCGGCGGCCAGAGAGTATCCATGGACTGACACAGTTCTAGCACTATACAATTGGCTACCATAGACTGAATACTGTTTCTGCTATGTGTACTGTCGCCGTGGTACTGTCTACCTCGATAGATCTGCTTGAAGATGGAAGAATACCTCAGGGCTCCCCTTGAGTGTGTGAATCGTGTGAAAAGCATGTTAAGATGAAATTTGAAAGCTATTAAAGGTGGCTATATGCCTGGTAGCTTTGTATCAATTATTTAGATAGATGAAACACTTCGATGTTGTGAGCATTTTCAATATCAATGTCAACATTTGCAATGTGCTTTGAACTGTTTAAAGTCATCTTTAAAATTTCTTTTCTGAATTGTAGGTCGATGTAACTTGTTAACAATGCTTGCATTTCATTATGTATACATGCAACGAATGTAAAAAAATAGATACACTGATATCGTCCAAAATGTTACATGGAATAATGTGTTTCCATGTTTATCCATATACTTACAGTACAACATGATGGACAAGAACATAACTGCAGTAGAGAACTACGCACAGGAAGCTGTTTCAGTCCTCGACAAGGTAATTTTGATCACGCAGTGTTAAAGGCGTATTTTGAAAGATTCTCCTAGAGTGATACCTCTCGACATCATTACAAACGGCTTAAACGGAGCCATCAACCAGTACGAAAGTGGGCGTCTTATGTAAAATATCATAAGTGTTGTGGGAACTGATTTTTTTTTTAATCAGTACAAAAGGACCTGAATATTTACATCATGCTGATGATATGCGGCCCATACAATACAAAGTAAAGCAGTCATACGTCACATTTACATTACAGTAGCCTCGAACATTAAGCACATTATTGTGATCCAAAAAACGTTTACATTAGCTCATATGTACATCCCAAAAGCGTCTACATCAGCTCAAATATACAATTACGAGGGGCGTGCAATAAGTAATGGTCCTGACCCACTTCCAGTTGTCTGATCTAAATGAAATTTTGTCTGTGTAATAATTCATATCTCTATGGGTTATGTTGCAAAAGACAGCTCTGAACTAATTGTGGTTTCTGATTTACTGGTGTTTGAACTTAGTCAGGTGCGAAATGGACCAGGTGTGAAATGGAACCAGTTGAGTGTCGCGCAGTGATCCGGTTTTTGTATTTGAAAGGACGCACACCAAAGAAGACTTTTGATGAAATAAATGAAACTTATGGTGATGATGCCCCATCATATGACCTTGTAAAACGCTGGCATCCTGAATTCAAACGTGGCTGGAAGTCTGTGGAAACAGCTCCCAGACCTGGTCGTCCCTCTTGTGCCATTGATGAGGCATCAGTTGGAGGACCAACCTGGGGTGTCCTACAAAATCGGTGTCCAGAGCTGCATCAAACGATGGGAGAAATGCATAACTCTGGGTGATTTCTATGAAGAGAAATACTAATAACTGTGCCAAGTTTCATTAATCTCCTGCTATGGGAAATGGGTCAGGACCATTACTAATTGCACGCCCCTCGTATATACATATACAATGAAGCTAGCTCTGAGAATTATAGTTCAAAAGAAATTTGTTAACAGCTGTCTTGAAAATGTTCATGTCGGGTCTTGCTGGAAACACTGATGCTGGAAGTGAATTCCAGAGTCTACTAGTCCGTGGTACATAAGATGATAGATGAAGTTGGGTATTTGATCTATGTACATTATCAACGTAAGGGTGAGGTCTTGTGGATGATCTGGTTACTTGTGTCCCGGTTGCGCGTGTCGGCGTGATTCCTGAAAGTTCCTCGGAAGGTTGTAGGAAGATGTGCCGGTAGAAGGTGCAGAGATTTGCTACTACTTTTTCAGCTATTCGTGCCTTGTCAGGTGAGAGCCATCTTTAAGGTGTTAGAATCCCACCCGTGGCTATAAGTTCTTTCAAGTCATCAACCAATATATGAAAGTGGGGCATCTTTTGTGAAATCTCATTGGTGTTGTGGGGAATTGAAGGGTGCGACTATGTGGTCTGTAATTTGTTGTTTCTTCCAAGCTATCAACCAATACGAAAGTGGTGGTGCATCTTTTGTAAAAACCAAGGACGTTATCTTATATAACGTCCTTGGTAATTAAAAGCCCTATAGGGGTCGTGGGAAAATGAAGAATGGAGTGATGTGGTCTACAATTTTTTGTCTATAATTTCTTCCGGGCCACCAACCAATACGAATGTGGTGGTGCATCTTTTTTGGGGGAAATGAAGGATGAAATGATTGGGTCTGTAATTTGCTGTCTATGATTTCTTCCAAGTCATCAACCAATTCGAATGTGGAGGTGCATCTTTTGTTACTAACATCATAAATTAGATGTTGTGGGAAAATGAAGTATGAAATGATTGGGTCTGTGATTTCTTGTCTTGTCTTCCAAGCTATCAAACAATACGAAAGTGGGGTATCTTTTGTGAAATATTACAGGTGTTGTCAGAAAATGAAGGATGCGTCTATGTGGTCTGTAATTTGATGTCTATGATTTCTTTCAAGCTATCAGCCAATACGAATGACGTGGCAATCTTTTGTAAAAACACCAAGGACGATATCTTATATATAGGTCAATGGTATTGTGGGGAATTGAAGGATGCGGCTATGAGGTTTGTAATTTGTTGTCTATGATTCTTCCAAGTCATCAACCAATACGAATGTGTTGGTGCATCTTTTGTAAAACATTATAAGTGTTGTGGCAAATAGAAGGATGCAGTGATGTTGTCTATAATGTTTTTTGTCTATGATTTCTTCCAGGTCACCAACCAATACGAATGTGGTGGTGCATCTTTTGTACAACATTATAAATCATATGTTGTGGGAAAATGAAGGATGAAATGATTGGGTCTGTTTTTTGTTGCCTATAATTTATTCTAAGCTGTCAACCAATACGAAAGTGGGGCATCTTTTGTGAAACATTATAGGTGTTGTTGGAAAATGAAGTGTGTAATGATTGGGTATATAATTATTTGTCTATGATTTCTTCCAAGCCATCAACCAATATGAATATGTTGATGCATCTTTTGTAAAACCAAGGACGTCATCTTATGCCACGTCATTGGTAAAACATTATAGGTTACTGGAAATGTGGGAAATTGAAGAATGGAGTGATGTGGTCTGTAATTTGATGTCTATGATTTCTTCCATGCCACCAACCAATACGAATGTGGTGGTGCATCTTTTGTAAAAGAATACAAATGTTGTAGGAAAATGAAGGATGTAGTGATTATGACTGTCTGCAATTTGATCCTGACCATATCAAGTCGTGAAGACAGGCGACAGTATTTAATACATTTTAATGAGATGAAGCCTTCGTTATTTGATTCTGAAGTGATACTTCTGGACATCATTGAATGCTTAAAGTAGACTGTTGAACTGCAGATGACCACGCTTTTGGTCTTTTGCAAACTGATACTTTATTGAGTAACGTTACAAAAGAAGTAATTACAATCCTACTTTTTGCTATTGGAATGTAATGAAGCAGGCTTTTTTAGTTTTACATTCGTTAGTATGAGCAATGAGCATCCGCTAAGCTCCGACTTTGTACAAATCTTACGAGTGACCACCAAGGAAGACTGGATGCTGTAGCCGGGTCATACCAAAGACTCTTAAAATGGTACATACTCCTTTCTCTGCTACGAGGAAGAGTATGGAAGCAAAACACACCACATTACCAGTGAACTAGCCCCCAGCTGTAGTGCTTGCACCAATGTGTGGCCCAGGGCTTAGAAGGGGAGATGGGCGGGCACGATGCATCTTCTGATCAGGGAGGTTGACCCCCTTGTTCTGATGTATGGGCAACTTGAGCTATTTCATTAATTCTCCTTCTGTCTCCCACACAGGCTTACAAGCCAATCAACTTCCGCGTGTTGCTGGTGGGAGTGAAGGTACTGACGGGGCGCTGGGAGGGAGAGGAGGAGAGACCGAAGTACAACGAGTATCTGAAACCCAAAGTGCGGGAGTACATATGGACTACCATCAAGCCTGAGGCACCGATGTTCCATACTGCAGTTTATATAGCGTAGGTGTTCTTTAAAGCTTATCACAAGGTACCGCATTTAGCCTGGTGCGTGTGTGGAGGCAAAGTTGCCATAGAAAGGGACTAACCCATTTGAGCTCTTTTTTCTCCGATATATAGACCACGGCAATAGGTCGCTTTGGGTCTGGAAAGCATATGAACCATAGACATGTTAAGTGACAGCGAAATGAAAGTTCCACCATCATTATCACGTAAAAAAATAGAATTTTCCCACAACGCCTATTTGGTTATTGAAACACGTGTCTACTTTGGTGGGACAGATAATGGCTGATGGGTCTATGGTGTCACTACCACTCCAGGCAATTATATCAGACACTGTCATGTCAATAGACTATTAAATACGTATCGTTCTCAGCGATTACCTTTGTCGACCATGACAACATGAGCCTGCTATGAACGAATCGTGGGCACTCGCGCGTCCTTGCACATGGTTTTATAAACTTCATTATAATGTCTCCATAACGCTGACTCTTTGTCCCTTACAGTGGGTACCCCTTCTGGGACGCACCGTATGCTGGAGCCGGCATGGGCCATCTCTGCAAAGTACTCGGAATGGAAAACTATCCGTATGTCATGGCGGTAAGATAAATTCTAAGACAAATTTAAAGCATGGCACTTACGCCTATCAATAGGACGAATTGAGCAACTGCATTCGAACATCGCTATGGTGAGACTATATTTTCTGCCGAGAACAATCTCAAAAGCAGTTGTGTGCTCATCATGGCAAGCGAACATGTATGTCTTTTTTCATTTATGGAAGACTTAAGTACAGCTTAACAGGCTTTCAAATATTTCACTGTCTTGTAACAGGCCGAAGGCAACAAGCGACCGGCAAACCACTACTGGAATGCCCATGAGATTGGTCACGAGTTTCGCAATGGTCACAACTTTGGTGAGTGAACATTTCTTTAAATATCAAAGTACGTAGATACCAACAAACACCCAATGAATACATGTAGTATAGAAGTTGATGTCTGTATTTCCTGTTCCGTCATGATCCCTATTGTATACAACTCTTATTTTTACTTTAGATCCCAGCGACGACGGAAGTTCCATCTGTCCAGCCAAGCGAATTTTCGGTACGAAATGTGTAATGGGAGGAAACAGGTCAGTATAGTCTACAAATTTCTTTCCTGAAGCAGGACTCCGTTTTTTTCGACATCTTTGCACTTGTTGTTGGAGCCTGGTTGTTAACACAGTTGTTGATCCACCATTCTGTAGAGGTCATTCGTGATCAATATTAATACAAGTTTCTGGACGTTTCTCTCAGTTATCCGACGACCTTCAGCAGGACGTTCCTTGACAAGATCAGGGCAACTAACTACACCTGCATGGCAGACAAACCCCCACAGGTACTGTACGTCGTTTGTGCTAAGTAGCGCGCATAGTCCAGTGGTTAGTGGCCCTGCCTCTGGCGAATGTCTTCTCTGTCATGACCAGTAAAAGAGTGGATCAGCTATTCGGTTAATTGAGTTTGCTTGAGCAAATGTGGTATGACCACCTCCTTAGCTTGGTATGACTATGACATTTTTACTTCCATCTGTCTTCGAATGACCAAACACGTCGGGAAACTAGCCCAAACCGATACTTCTGAACATCTTTTTGTAATGGACATACATGTTGATTGTGATCATCGCGCGATTTTCAGGGATTGTAGATCGCTCGTAGCGAGTTCCATTGATATAACAGTAAGGGAAGAGGTCAATTGTAGATAAAGAATACGCGCGACCCTTTGTCAATTTTAAAATGGGACGAGCCTCTGGCAATCAACGAAATACAGTCGACTGTGTGACAGGGGTGTTAAACTAGTAGGTCCGTCCTATTTCTCTGCCATGATCTCTTTGGTCCGAATGAAAACGAGGTCTCACCCGATGTTTGCTCTGCACACAGGAGGAAGTCTTCAGGTGTGGAAACGGGATCCTGGACGCAGGGGAGGAGTGTGACTGTGGGAAGAGCCAGGTTCGAGTGGTTTCATCTTTTCAATGAATAAAACCAGCGACTAGACTAATCCATAAGATGTGTTTATTCCACTAACAAACGAATTACACATTTTAGTTAGAAGAAGACTCTTAAGAAAATATTTGTTGCATGCAGAAAACGACAAATTGGAGAGCAATTTCGCTGTAAATGTTCAATGTCTGTAAAAGGACCCAAGCTCGTTGGTCTTCCAGAAAAACGTAATTTGAAGTCATATTATTTCTCGACATACACACGTGTAATTGACCTTGTTTCATTGGCGTTTTCAGAGCTGTATAACCAGTGACCCCTGCTGTGACGGCCAGATCTGTAAGCTGAAACAAAACGCGGAGTGTAGCGCTAACAACCCGTGCTGCAACAACTGCAAGGTGGACCTACTCAGCTGTCCGGACCACGTCATCGGGAAAGTTAAACGCGCGGCAGATCCTATCAGTGAGTATGCAAACATCTGTTGGACATTCCAGGGCAACATTATTGCTTCGTGGCGTCGTGTGTGGCGTAACTGGTAGAGCTTTCGGCTCGGAATCTAGAGGTTCCGATTTCGATACCCGCCGCGCCCCCGACGTTGTGCCCTTCCTCACTTCACCCAGGTGTAAAAAGGGGTACCTGACTTCGGTCGGGGAGGTAAAAGGAAAGACTACCTTTACCTTCTGTCTGTACTCTGTATGCGGCACTGATAATATTAGTTGCTAACTTGAGTGCAGTGCCACATTACCCTTGTCTGTTCAAAACCAAACAGAAAAAAAAAATTGTTTCTTTTGGTAGGGGAACATCATAAGCCACACATCGGCGAAGACTTAGCCCTGGCTCAAATGTGATTTTGAAAGACTGAATATATTACATACAGTACTAGGAAATGGTTGGAATAAGCTTTTTTTCTTCTTAGAATCGTTCAATCGCATCGACTTCCCACCCGGAGTTCTGATGCCGTTTCCTGGCGGAACCACGACCCCGCCAAACCGAATGTTCAACTGGCTGTTTGAGGCACCAGCGGGTTCTCGTGTCACGCTGTGGTTGGCTATTCCTCCGCTGGTAAGTACTAGTATACCGTTACCCACGTTTAGATTACCCAAACCCGGCTTCAGATCTTCAACGCAGTAGGTCTGATTCACTAGACCGACAGGGCTAATTGCATATAGCGTGAAAGAAGTAAAAACCCGTGTGGTACAAAATGGCAAGCACTTTTCACCCACTCCATCTAGAAATTCACATGTCTGAAAAGTCACGCACGTTTCTCGCAGAGAAAAACAATGTTAGATTACGTTTTCAGATTACGTTTTTCTCCTTGCGATCGTTGCCCCAGCTAGTACGTTTCACGTGAACGGGCCACAATACTGTTACTAAACTCTGATCGCAGAATTATTAAGAATAGAAAATACCAAGTTTACAAAGGATTGACATGTACTGACTGTCATATTTTTCCTGTACAGGCCTCACCATCGTTTGAAACGGCGATAGGTTGTCCCTATGACTGGATCGAGGTTCGGGATGGCGGATATGTGAATTCACCACTTGTCGGCCGCTTCTGCACTCCAACAACAACGCCAATAGTGTAGGTGAATTTTTTATTTAACACCTGGAAGTAGAGTTCACGTGGTCGCGTTTTGTCTCATTTTGTAAGCAATTGGAATGGTTTAACGGCACTTTATTTCCTGGAGATAACCATGCGGGAACAAAGTAATACGCGTCCTTATCCGATACTCATCGTAGCTCAACGTGCTGTACAACTTTTCAGGATCATAAACGGAACAATTATAGTTATGCTGGTCAGCTGAAATGCAATGTCATAAAAAAAAACGTAATTCAAGATATATCAATGGTAATTCTGCTTTCTGTACTTACCTGTTTCACTTTCATTCGAATATATAGTAGAATTAGTGACCTACGGAGGGTGGTACTAAGGCTGATTCTTCGAATATATGGCTTTCTTTTACACTGCAGTGTTTCTCTTCCAGTTCGAAAGGCACGCAGCTCTTCGTCACCTTCCGAAGTGACAACTCGTTTGACAGCCATTTCCTCCTGAAGTATTCTTTCTCCAGCACGGCCCTGTCAGGTAAAGCTATCTTTCTAACAAGCAAGCAAGCAAACAAACAAACAATCGATCAAACCACAACAGAGATCATTGATTGTTGAGGTTGAAAACCTATTTCATGAAAACGCGTACGTTTGCTTAAAAAAACTGCTTTCCACAGAATTTCCGACACATAAGCGTATACTATGTGATGCTATATTTTTGGTAAATGAGTAACCATCCTATGTTGATTAAACAAGCTGGCTTCAATTGTGGTCCAATCATTATTGTGGAGGCAACTATTGTCGTGAATCTCGTTTTTTTATTAACAGGCAAGAGATGGAGGGACGACGGTAAATGCGGATGGAAGTTCCCCGCGCCTGGGGCAGCCTCTGGACAATGCGAACCTGATGGAGCAACTCCCTGTTGTTGGTCGAACGGCCTCTGCAAAGGCGATACAGACTGTGACTGCCCTGGCTGTGTCGACTACCGAAAGTTTAACAATGAAGGTAAAAGTTAAATGCAAACAAACTAACAAACTAACTAACTAACTAACCATTCGTTAATAGTTTCATCCTGTTGATGAATCAGTTCAAAACTATATGTTTACGTATTCTTGGGTACACACGATCTTTTCTTAACCAACCTTTCGCAATTCGGTAGATGGTCTGAGGCGGAGTGAGTTCATTTCGCTCTACTGAAGGTACCAAAGCTTCTATCATATCTCGGGAGAGAAAAAAAAAACACCAAGTTGGTTTTCAGAAATGTGTGTCCTTGAGAAAAATATGTTGAAAGCCGACCATATTACTGTTTGCAATAATTATACTCCTGCATGTGCACGCCGCGTATGAAACTGTACCGCCCGGCGTATGAAAATCATCGGGCTGTCAGGTCCATGCAGCCCCATGTTCCTCTGCCGCCGGGGTTGTCTTTCGCTCCCGGTAAGATTTTTACGTGGAAGGAATACAATTATGTTAGCAATACGATTCCTAATACTATTAGGCTATCAAGATTAATAACGTTAAAATGTTGTGAAACGACTTGCCTTGTTGCGAACTGACGGTTGCGAACTGGCATTGTTGCGAAACAACCTGTTACCCATGTATGTACAGATTTATAGTCCGTTTTATTGATGAACAACACAATATACCTTCCTGTCCTGTCCGTGTCCGATGAACTTCGGCATAGTTTTGACGTTTTAAGTCTGCGTATTCATGTGTATATTAGGTGAAGTTGATATACAGATTGGGCATCTTAGTAATCTAAAATGAGGAATCGTGTCCACTTCTGTTCTTTCAGGTATGCCGAAGAATCCTGTGAAAGCAATGGAGGTGCAGACTTTGGATAGTGGTGAGTACGATTTAAGATTTGCTATCAGAGTATCGTTCTAAGTTTCACTTGAATTCAAGTTTAAAACCTATTTCAGTGCCGTGTACACACGACATACTTTAAGTACAGTATATTTAAGACACGAATGAAAATGAAGCGCAC
Organism: Branchiostoma floridae x Branchiostoma belcheri; assembly: GCA_019207045.1. Taxonomy (NCBI): domain Eukaryota; kingdom Metazoa; phylum Chordata; class Leptocardii; order Amphioxiformes; family Branchiostomatidae; genus Branchiostoma; species Branchiostoma floridae x Branchiostoma belcheri. The sequence goes on along the minus strand of CM033037.1, from coordinate 14,435,319 downwards.
TAGTTTGCCAGCTTGTAAGTATTAAATAATCATCTTTCATTCAATTTGTTTCGCATGCGACAACAGGACCCGGTCACACATGTCCTGAGGGCATTCTTATGGTAGTAGTATGATAGTTATGCATATGTCCTGCAAAATTCAGCTGTCTTGTTATGGAAAAGCTAATTGTCTAAGATCATTGTTTGTAGTTGGTCGCAGACTAAAAATTCCACAGCAGCTACACTGTAGGACGACCATCGACAAATGAGACCGCGCTGTTACTTTCATTTCCGATTTCCCTACCCACTGTACCATTAATATTGCCATGACAGTCATCTAATGAATGTAATATATTGTACTCAGAATGCTATGAAGGCACGGGAGAGGCCTATCGTGGAAAGGCGGGTATAACCTGGTCCGGAACAGCCTGCCAGGCCTGGAGTTCCCAGACACCGCACAAGCACAGCTTCAACCCCGCCACATACCCAAACCTCGGGCTGGATAACAACTACTGCAGGAACCCGGACATGTCATCTCGGCCTTGGTGTTACACCACAGACCCCAAGAAGATGAGAGACAACTGTATCGTATCCAAGTGTACTGGCCCGGCATATAGAGCAGGTAAACACACCAAGAAAGGGTGCTATAGGTCTATAGGTCTATAGGGTGCTTGCAAATATTTGAAATAGAAATACTTGCATATACATAAGCTTAAGGTAACTTTAGCGTAGAGTAATGTTTTATGTACACATCTGCCAGATGAATACATCCAAAGATGAAAACTGCAAACAATTCTCCAACACGTAACAAATTTTCTTCTGATTTTCACAGAGTATGTCGGATGCTACAAAGACAAATCTACTCGGACGTTCCCGTTTGCCAGACTTCGTGACTACAAAAGCATGACACCCGCCGTGTGCATCAACCACTGCAGTGGGCTGGGGTACCGTTACGCAGGTAAACCATCTCTATCACAACCTCTATCACACAGTACTGGTATTAATATAAGTCATGCTTGTTTTGGGTCGACTCAGAAAAGAGTGAAAGTCATCAAACATCACTAAGGCTTACAGTCAATAGATGTTTTGATTATCCTTACTTATTTGTCATTTAGACATCTGATGGAGACAATGTGGCACTGCACTCAAGTTTGTAACTTATTTTTGACAGTGCCACATACAAAGTACTGATAGAGGGTAATCTTTTAAGGTAGACTTTTACCTCCCCAACCTAACTGAACTACCCATTTTTACACCTGGGAAGGTCGTGTTAAGTGTCTTTCCCAAGGGCACAACTTTGGGAACACGGCGAATATTGAACCCGGGACTTCTAGGCTCCGAGTCCAACATTCTATCAGTTACGCCACACACGACGCCACGTCCTTACTTCTCATTTTGATTTACAGCGATTCAATATTATTATGAGTGTCATTGTGGCACTGAGGCCAACTTCGCCGCCCTGGAACCCGTGCGGCCGGAGTCTGAATGCAACTTCCCGTGTAGAGGTGACAAGGAGCAGAAGTGTGGCGGCAATTGGAGGAACTCTGTCTACAAACTCCCAGAAAAACCACCGGCGGGTAGGTCTACTGGTGTTTTCCCCCTCTATCATCGCCATATAGCAAACCCAGAAGGCCACATCAAGGTTAAGTTTTGCGTTACATGAGTTTTAAGGCCCCATGGGACATTATCTATTCTCTCTACAGTCAGAAACTGATACCAAGGAGGTTAAAGTTTTTAACCTCCTTGCTAATACTAATAGTCTGGAAATAAAATTGACTCACTGAGAGCGAGGTCTAAGTGATTCAAAAGGAGCAGCAATGATTATCAAAGTCTGTATATGACGTTACACATCATAAGATTAAGTTGTCAACTTTCATGGCATCATGTTTATTTACCCCTTTGCCCTTATCTAGGATTTTAAAGTGATTCAAGTGGAATCAAAACACTGACAAAAGTTTCATCTATCTTTTTATTATCAGGTGGGTACTCTTGTGGTGATGGTTTTAAGAAGTTTGAAGGCCGCTGCTACAAGGTGTTTACCGAGAAGAAATCCAACGAAGAAGCGAAGACTGCATGTGCGAGTATTGATGGACGACTGGCTGCGCCTAAGACACCCGAGATTCACAGTTTCTTGGTGGGTCTGGCAACAGAACTGGGCGGCCAGAATGTGTGGATTGGGCTCCAGATGGGAGAAGAGGAGACTTGGGAATACAGTGATGGCGAGGCTTTGGGGGTAAGTTATATCTCAAATCGTTGAATTTAGAACTGTTTTCTTAACAATTGCGTTTTTTTTTGGAATACGGATCCGAATGCTGTTTGTGTTGTGATATCAGTTAGAGAACCCCCTTCCATTTCCATGTGATAGAATAACCCAGGTTGTAATTTCCGAATGAGAGCTCATCAGTGTTGGTAGAATCCATAGTTGTAAAGGTAAACATTTGCTCCAACACAAAAGAAAGAAACTCACCATAAATTTTTGGTCAAACTTGTCGAACTTATCTATTTATTTATTTATTAGGATTCTCCACACTGGAGGGTATGGCGGAACAGGTGTCAAAAGACACCTTTTCGAAGCCGCCATGCCTTGAACATAACAATGATACATCAAATCATAATATACATAAAATACAAGAACAGATATCATAATCAATGTAACGTTCAAATCAAGATAAATCAACTTAACAACACACATACATTATTATACCAAATTTATGAAATAGATATACATGTAGTCATAATATAGAGTAAAATTATCGTGGCCTTGTGGCAATGCAAGAGGCGCAACAGCATGCTAGTGACCATGTGCAAGCCTGCTCTAGCTTGAAGTTTTGTCGGAATCGGTTTTGCATGAATGTAGATAGATTTCGTTTAAAGAATGTAGATAGAACTTCTTTAGATGTATGTCATCTTTCGACTTCCAGAACGTCAGTGAAGTGAATCGTACATCTAGTATCTGAAGAAGGTTGACAAGTTTGACCGAAGATTTATGGTGAGTTCCTTTCGTGTCGGAACAAAGTTTAAACTTTAACAACTAAGTTTGTATCTTCCTTCAACACAGGTATGTAGTTTCTCCAGCTGGGCACCTGGGGAACCGAAGCCTGGTTCTGGTGCAAACTGCGGACAATACTGGGCCGGCAGTGGGTACAAATGGGACGACACCTGGTGCACTACTACGAATCCATTCATATGCCAAACTGGTAAATAGATCTGTTTACTATGTATAGCCTTAGCTTGGAAGTTCATCTGTGTTGGTACAATTCATACTTTGAAAGATCATCACTCATTATAAACCTCGGGCCCTAATGCGTTCATGCTGATGACCTCCATCAGAAGGTAAACTTAAAGTTTGATACAGGCACTTCTAGTGGCTTGTTAATTTCTAGACAGGGCTTGAGGTGAACATAAAGATTATTGTCATAAAAAAGACTATTTTTGATATAGTGTGATATGATATTTCATTTTACATGCACATTGTATTATCATATGACACTTGGCTACTTTTTTAAGAATTGTAACATAAAGGTTGAAATACAAGCAGACTATACAACCTGTTCAGGCTGCTCAGGGATATAATTATGGAATTAAGAATTAGGAATTAAGGCAATTGATATAATTTGTTCAGTAGAACCTACACTAAAATGAAACCCAAGAATATATATCTGGTGTCCTGGAAATAGTTGCTTTTCTAACAATCCAGGACCAGCAACATGCCCAGAAGGCTATGAGAAATTCGGAGACACGTGCTACAAAGTCTACACTGAGAAGAAGCCCTATCGCCACGCCCGCGCAATGTGTATCAACGATGGAGGAAGGCTGGCGGCTCCAAAGACAACAGCATCAAACAACTTCATGGTTGAGCTGGCCAAGAAAGCAGGACGTATGAACATGTGGATCGGTGTGAACAAAATAAACACTGATGCCTACAAGTACAGCGATGGAACCCCTTTGAAGGTACGACATTGGTCTAAATCCTCAGTGGGAGAATATAACCATAACTGAAAAGTACTGTAATTTGAAAATTTAGTAGTAGGACAGGAAAGAAAGTTTTTTACTTTTAGTTTCATGGTTTAGATATTTCTGAAGTATGACCCGCCAAAGCAAACACTGATGATGCAAACAGCGAAGATGATGATGAAGAGTACAGTAGAAATACAATTTAACACATATCGGCAGTATTATGATTTCATGGTAACAGGCAACCACGAAAAATAAAATCATTGTAAACATTTCCAAATCTACAGTATCTAGTTTTCTACTTGAAGTGGCAAGCGAACCTTGTAGCAGTGCATAGAGCATAAGTGTTTGGCCCAGAGGTCCTTGTTTCAAGTTCCCAGACTTGCTATGACAAACATTGTGAAGCAGTTGAATAAGGCACCAATTTAAAACTAGCCTGATTACCTCCATGAAATGTCATGGAATGGAGGTTATATTTTCTGTCATGTGTCTCTGTCTGTGTAGATGATTACTCAAGAACGGCTGGATGGATTGGTTTCATACTTGTTGTGTTGGTGGGGTGTGATGAAAGCTCGAATCGATGAGATCTTGGGAGCCGTATCTGTCGTTATAATCGATGTAATAATATCAGAAATCACCCCTATATTTGAGATATATTGGTACAGGCATCGTGCTGTATGTGTTTGTTAATGGGCTTAGCTGCAAGCAGATAGTGAGGTGACAGCTGTTTACGTTTGGGGAACCCCCAGTAGTTTTATTTATGTCTGCTTAGGACTGTTTGAAATATTTGTAACAGTTGGCACAGTAGTTACCTCCATGAAATGTCATGGAGGTTATATTTTCTGTTATGTGTCTCTGTCTGTGTACAAGATTACTCAAGAACGGCTGGATGGATTGGTTTCATACTTGTTGTGTTGGTGGGCTGTGATGAAAGCTCGAATCGGTGTGATTTGGGGCACCATATCTGTCGTTATAATTGATGTAATAATATCAGAAATCCCCCCTATATCTGCGATATATTGGAACAGGCATCGTGCTTTAAGTGTTTGTTAATGGGCTTAGCTCCAAGCAGATAGTGAGGTGATTTGTATGACAGCTGTTTGGGGAACCCCGAGTTTTTTTAATATGATAATTAGTTTTATTTATGTCTGCTTAGGATATCATAGCGATGTGAAGCGTAAGTATAATTGTAAGAAGTTGAGGTACATTTAACGGTAATGCTTAACAGGTATGGATGTCTCACATACTGTACTGCTGATTTGAGTGACATGGTGATTAAAATGCCATTAGGTCCTCTCATCTTAGATGGGTTGGGTGTCAGAAGTTTTATGGGCGATACAGATGTTCTGATTTCGTTACGATAAGGGACAGTTGTTAGTTGTCTCTTTCGTAGCCAATGGTACTTGTTTTTTAGCAGATGGGGTTGGCGCCAAGTATTCATCTTACAGTTGATGTAGGGCTATCAGAGGAAAGTGTGCATCTCATTTTTGTACCGCGCGAACAGCTGATGTTATGACATATGGGTGGAAAATCAAATCACCATCTGACTAAAGTTGGCCACATCCCTTCTTCTTTCTGAGTTTCCCAACTTCCTCCCACCACACCGCTCTGAGGCACATAGTCGAACCTCAATAATGCTGACAACCTTAGACAGTTTAAATGTTAAACATCAAGCTTAAGGAACACCACGCTACCATATGCCGTCGACCTCTTAAACGCACATTACACAATTAAGTGTCACATTTTAATAATTACTAATCAGATGGACATCCTCTGTGTCATTAAATAAATACACCACTACTTTCCCATAACATTTATAACCATTACTGTCAAATACAACTGACTATAAACATACATACCATCCACAAAAAAGCAATAAATATTTCATGGAGGTATGAGGTCCCCGAACTCTAGTTTAATCATGCTTCTTAGGTGCTTCTTCCTACATTGCCTCGCGGGGAGGAGGCTACAAGATAGCAGAGTTTGCGTTACACAGACTTATTTAAAACTATTTTTGTTAAATCACAGGGCTGTAAGTTTACCAACTGGGCTCCAAATGAACCAAAGGGTGCAGAATGCGTGCAGTACTGGGCTGGCAAGAGTTACATGTGGGATGACTCCAACTGCTCCTACGAAAACTCCTTCATCTGTCAGATCGGTAGGTACAGTTACATGGGCGAAAGTTGATCAGAACCCAGCTGAATGCCTCATAGCATCTTTTTCAATCACTAAATGTAACATCATGACCAAGACAAAGACATTAAATCATCTCATAAGTTGACACATAAAAATCATCATACATGTTATTGTATTTTTTCTTATCATTGGCATTTTAATCATGTTGTTGACCCAGAGTTAATTTTTTCTAAGTGAACTTACTCTTTCGATACCATAACATATTGTGTACTAAGCTATTTTTATTTTTATACTATAGGACCAGGAGAAGATGCTGGCTGCTGTGGAGCGCCTTAGTACGTTTTTCAATCATCATTTTTTGATAGATTAATGATCATTGATCATGTGTTTACATTGGGCCACCCTGACTTAATTCTATGGATGACATCCTCTGCAGATCCCAAAACTAAAAAAAAAAGAAGAAAAAAATGCTGCAAAAGCACAGGACTAAACATCCAGTCCATGGCTTCCCAGGCTTGATTTCTCTTATGTTCACCTATAAGACTGTAAAGGACAGTCATCACCATTTCAATTAATGTTACCATAATGATTCTTGTTTAAAGATGGGAACAAGGACATGCCCAGACCATGTGCTCCCAAGTTATCCTGGAGAGCAGATCCTTTTGAGAACAGACAAAAATCAATGTGTGCGCGGAAGTCATCCATAAAATTAACTAACTTAAAGTCAGTGTGGCCTTAGCAACATCACAAAAACTACATGATTTGACAATAAAAAAATTTAAAAAAAACCAAAATTGCAGTACCATACAATGCCACTCGAGGGCCCATGATCAAAGTTTCCTTCAATACTTTACCGACATTATTACCCACATACCAAACATCATTTATAAAGTCCATTCACAAGTTCTTGAGTTGTACTCCCAAAAACGGCATCAAAAACAATTATACCTTATAGGAAAAGGTAATCATATTGCTAGTTGACATGGCTGCTGATTAAGTCCTGCCTTCCTCATCCAAACTCTGTTACAAATCAAAGTCTCTTCTTTTGTGTCTGGCTCAGAAGGACCAAAAAACATCTGACAACATCTGAGGCTGGATAGCCATTATCTAATAGCCCCTTGACAAATCTCGTAAAGAGATGCATTGCATGTGACACAAGAAAGTTATCATTCAGTAATTTAGCACCTTATGTAATAGCTGGATAAATGGGAGACACTGTTTCAGTGCATGGATCGATATAACGCTAGTTCACCTTTTTCCATGGGCTAACCTTTATCCGTTGCTTTTAAGGATATCCAGATGGCAGATTCATATTGCAATATGTCAAAATATTGCATGCAGTGATCCTTTGATTGATATCGGACCCTATGCTGCTAGATACCGTTTTATCAAAACACACGGATAAAGGTGAACTAGTATTAGCTATTCCCACACAATTAGCATCTACCTTTAAGTCAGTTTTTGCTTCAAGTTGTGAAAGAAACAGTTAATTCTGTGACTTTAATTTCCCTTTTTAATTATTCTAATAGATAAGCTAAGACATTCACTTGAGGTACCTGGGTTCTATCATATAAAAGTATGATACTAAAGGTTTACATGTAATCTACTTTTAATAACAGCTACTAACAGGTTGTGAGCAATTGAAGTGGGTGTTAAAAATCAAGACAAAGATAGATTACTAGTAGAACTGATTTCTGATATGCGCAAATAAAGTAAGCAATCTGTTACTATTAAATCTGTTTAGTAATATCCAAATACAATTAAATCTCTATAACTGGATACAAAATGGAGATTTCTTCTGCTGAAGAAGAGTGATAAATGTCACTCGAAACATCCGGAAGTAAATCTCCTTTTTTATCCAGTTATAGAGATTGAATAATTGTATTTGAATATTGTTTACCTGGATGTCTGACCTGCACAAACATGTTTTTTTAACCTCCTTGGTCATAGAAAGTACAGCAGCACATAAAAAAAGCTGAATACAATTCTTTTTCTTCTTTTTTATGGTGGAGTTTTGCTTATCAAATAATGTTAACTTTTTGTTTATTATATAATGTTTAGTTTTGTACTTGCAATTAGTTTTGGATCATATCAAATATTTTTTATCTTATACCACTCTATCAGATAAGACTAACATGACTAAGATTCTAAATTTTGAGACTGTCTTTTTGAATCAAAGAGACCAGTTGTGCAGATAACATCAACTCTCATAATTCCACCAGGTGCCATAATGCCACAAGTCACAAGATCAAGAAAACATTATCATAGAGGCCTTCTGAAGATTGTACCTCATGATAAGTGATGCTGCTTTGCTACATCTCTTTGTGTATGCCCCCTTCGGTCATGATTAAATTCATTTTGTCTAATGTGGCAGTAGGCAGAATTATGGCAGTTGATGTTACCTGTAGGATATATGATAGCTGAATCAATAATTCAATGACAAAATCACTTCTCTTACCCGGTTAATAACAAACTTATAAAAACATATTAAATACTATAAACAATACAATAAGAAGTTGCATCTTGACTGAACAAAAGTATGTTAAAAATACTGAAGGATAGTTTTCAAGAGGACAGGAAACTGCAGGCATTGTTAATTTTTTTACTACTATTAGAAATTTACATAATTGCATGAAACCTACTTTTTCAAAGGTATTCTAATAACAGGAAAGATTATAACACTTCTGTAAGAAGGTGATTGAGATTTTTTTGGTGATGAAATAAAGGTACAATATGGGAATCAATTCTGTATGACGTGTCGCTCATTGTAAGAATGATATTTATCAGTGCCAAAGTTACACTTACTCCACTATGATAAAAGTGAAGCCATATCATATCCAGGGTAACTATGACCTGGAATCCAGCTGGAAAGAAGAAAAGAGTTAGCCAAGTGGTAACTTGAAAAAGGACAATACAGCGATACATTGCTGAGATAGTTGATGGCAAGATGGTATCCATGGGCTGAAACAAAAAAATTGCCGGTTGTCGGTTGGATGTTTCAGCCCAGGATGCCGTCTTGCACAGTCAGGAATATCTGCTTGGAGATTAGGGTTGTGGATGGGAGGGGGCACAACGGTTGACATATAATGGCAGACCTCAGCACAAACTGACATACAGAGAACATGATAAATATCATATAAAATCAAAGATCCTGCTAATTTTCCATAAATCAATCTTTAACTTGTGTACCTTTGTCATATCACATAAAACTTCAGCTAACAATTCATCTATGCTATGATACATCTTCCATCCTATGTTTGACCCAGCTAAAAGATTGTCAGTAATAAAGGACAATCTGGCATTGCATATTATAATAATAATTACAACTGCTCATGCACAAACAGCAGCATGTACTGGTCATTGTAATTTCCTTGGTCACAGTGTTAGCTGTGTTGCTTGCAGGGGTTAGGTGGGATAAAGTGTGAAGTGACTGGTCCAGTAATCTTGGTCAAACACTGGTAACAGATGTTAGCACGGCAGGACCAGCACTGAAACAAACACAAGCAAAACATCAGCGTTTACATGTCTCAGAGAAATGCTGGTTATTTATCGTTGATTATTTCAATAGAAAACACTCTAAGTCACTCTTAGATCAATTTGAAAGAAGACTTAACGTGTTGTGTGCCGCAATTGGCAGGGTGTTTGATTCACAACCCAGAGGTTCCAATTCTGGGTTTGAATCTGTTGATGTGCCATTAATCTTTTTCCCATGGGAAAGGCACTTTACATGACTTTCCTCACTTCACTCAGGTAGCATATATATGAATCATACCTTGAGGTGATTATTAGTTCCAGTCTTCAGGTTCCGTTGTCGACAGTTTGGGCAGTTCTTGACTCGGTGGATTGCCCCAGGGTCCCTGTCAAGGGCTTCCTGTAGTCTCCTCATTCCCTAGGATATCACACCAAAAGTTATCAATTGATAGCCAAGAATTGGGGAGTCTTTTCAAGTTCCTTCACTGATATTCCTTTTAATGTGTCAATCTGAATGTGATATGCCTTGGAAATTTAAAGCAAAATGTTAAGAAAAGAATTCACACAAAAAAATTATAGCTTTTGGCAGTGTCACTGTAAGCCTTTGCTGCAGTGCCCCACAACACTGAATTATCTCGTTCTGTTTCCACAAACTGATTGTAATGCTAGTTCACCTTTATCTGTAGGGTAACCTATATCTGTAGCATTTAGAACAGTCGACTGATGGTGGCTTTAATTGCAATGTTTTCAAAATATTTCAGTTTGAAACCATTGTCTGTTGACTTGATATCCTGACATGTAAATACCCTGATTTTAAGAACAATGGATAAAAGTCTAGTGTTTTATAGCATCCTATATTTGACCCCTTCTCTCCCCCCCTCTCGAAAGCAAACAAACAAACATTACAAACCTCAGGAACTTCCCGTTCTGGTACCCTGTTAAAAACAGCAGGAGGCACGTTCACTTGGAACAAAACACACTTTGATCCAAAGTGGTCGTAGCCATTGATTTTCTTGCAGCACAGCCAACAGAAGTGTGTCCCACACTTGGAACATGTCATCTTGTTACACCTGGAGTATGGGATGGATACAGAGATATGCGTAAGTTGCTAAAAGGTCTAACCAAACCAATCATCAATTCAGTCCAATACAATGTACATCATAGCCTGAAGGATCATATTTTTTGGTAGAATGAATTCTGATGCAGGATTTAACTAATGTTATTAATAGAATGGAAATATAGGACTTAGGCCAGGAGAATCAAAATGTGTTTCTAATCTGCCCTGAAAAAATTATATCTCATCTTTTTTTCATCAAGGGGATATAGGTTTATTGGATCCATTCATATCTTCTTTTCTATTGCAATAGGGATGAGGAGAACATGTTGGAAAATGATTCTACAATATTTTTATCACCCTGATAAAGTCAGGACGAAAACTTTATGTCCCTTGCCAATGATCGACCCAAGAACGAAGGTAGGACTGGCAAGACAGGAACCAGAAACACTGTCAAAACTTTTTTCCTTTAGAGGCAATATTTTCAACGTAACAGCACCTTTGTCAAGGAATCTACCATTACCTATATCACCGTTTTTAATCCTAAATCTTGAGAGACCTAAATCATGACCATGATATGATACAGCTTTTCCTTACCCCTCACTCTTCTCGATGTTTGTCCTGCATTGGGGACAACATTTGGTGGTTTTAGTGATGGTGGATTTGGAAAGCCTTTCTGCGCGCAACCTGCTGAGCAGTTGGGCCTTTCTCTGAAACTCTTTTGGGTCACGGACATTTTTAGCAGCAGCAAATAATTTGATTTCTTCCTCCGTCCCTTCTAAAACCTCTCCTGCCTTGGGAAAGATAAAAAATATTAACCATAATTAGGGGGTGAATTATATTGAATCACAGTGTCATAACCTGTTTAGATCAAGGGACTGTCACAATAGAAATACATTTGTAGCTTGTTGAAATGTATTTGATTAATCCCTACCTTGTCACCTAAAAGTTGCTTGGTGAGATCCTGCAGCTTCTCTTCTACAGACCTGCACTCTCTGGACTGTAGAGTTACATCAGAGTAAAAACAATATTTAGTAGATCTTCATATCCACTTTGTATTAAAATCTGAATAATTGTGACTTCAGAAGCAAATGGAGTATCAAAACGAACTAAACATACACAGGTACCGTGGTAGCCCAATGGCTACGGGTGTTGAATCTCATAAAATATGGGTTCGAATCCATGGCAGGTTCCAACATTGTGCTTCTAGAAAGGCACTTATCATACAGAATAGAGTGGTTGAATAGAGACATGGGCTCAGATGGGACATAAAGTGAAGGTCCGTGTTTGAGGATACCCACAGCTTGAGCATGTTACAGAGCCCATCACTTTCATTGATAACAGTAGGTGTGAGTGGATTAAGCATCTTGCATCTTGTTCTTAACATACAAACTGGTAAGTTAAGGTTTTAAGGTAGTATACCAGTTAAGCAAACAGTCAAACAAAAAAGGGGCTTGTTTGTAGAAAGGGCTCATTCCTCATCAGCTCCTATCCCACCACGTGTACAGTCATCCCTCAGTATTAGACATCTGAAGCCGTATACATGTAGTTTATTCAGCCTTTCAGACCTATGCAGCTCCAGATGTCTCACTGAGGGATGACTGCAGTATGATAGATGTCAGTTAGCTGAGGAATGAGTCCTCTCTACATTATACTGAAAAAAGAAACTAGTTATTGAGTAGAACCTGATATTTACCTGGTGCCAGGCATCCCCACAAGAGGTACAGAAACAGAACAGACAGGAGCCGCATTGTGCGAGCTTGCTGTCCTGGTCGGCATCCCTGATCACCACGTTATTACATCTGGGGCACCACACAACGTCATCCATCGTGTCTAATGTTTTCTGGGAGGGGAAGAAGTTACTCAACATGTGATCTACACTCATTAAACTATTACACCTATGTAGCCAACAAGCCTGTTGTGTACACAACAATGAGTGGGATGGACAAAACTATAAGGCTGAAGACTGCTCAGACATATTATAACTAGACGCTTTTTCTATGAGTGTTATGGCTCTAGATACAGCTTTATTGCTAATCCTGGCCTAAAGTAACAAATTCTGTGACAGTCCTAGACTAAGAAATAAGCTCCTTAAAAGAGGCAAGAACAGAGAAAAAGGACATAATATGTTTTTGAGATATGTCATGGAAAGAAAGGGTGTTCTGAACAGTCAAATTCCTTTGCAAAGTCACAGCTGCTTCCAGCTGCCAAGAGTTATAGAAACAGAGACCACAAAATGTTGTGGGAAGGATTTGAACTTTTGAATGTACTCACCTGTAGAAGAAGACTCTCCCATCGCTGGTACTCCTCTTCCCCCAACACCTGTCTGATCACATCTGGGGGCAGGCTGCCATCACATCCCTCATCTGGGCAGCTGCAGAAAAAAAAAATCACCTGCAGTGTCACACCTGTTTGATCGCATATCACAGAAAGGATCCAAGCTTGTCAACACATCTCTTTTCTTGTACCCACATTGCTCTATAGGATAGCTTCACAATGATATCCATTCATCATCTTTCTTCCTCTAATCAGAGGTGGGGAGCTCCAATGTTTAACTTTCTGATAAAATTAAATCTGTGGCCCATTCTGATCATTTGGGTTTATTTTGGCTGCATCTTTCTCTCAGGAAACACGAGCCATACTGTAAAGACATGTTTAAGTCCTTTATAAGATAAATTTTAAAGCAAAGTGCAAAAGTAAACAAGATAATAGAGACCCCAATTGGTTAAACTTAAGTAGTATTAATGTATTTTATGTAGACCACTGGAAGAATAGCTGGCAACATAATGTTGTAATAGCTAAAAGTGGATCTGAATAAAGTCAAGTCAAGTCAAGTAGTGACGATAATGATGATAATGATGATGATGACCCTAGAACCTAACCCTATTTTAGCTTCAGTGCATACAGTAAGGCCTTACCTTGTGCAGAGAGAGGGGCCAATAGACTGGAGCTAAAATCCTAAGTAATGGGTACCAAGATAGATGATGATGTAAGAATAAATCTTCAGCTGACAAGACGCTTTCTTACCTGATCTGATGAACTGTCCCATCCTTCACGTGGATCTGGCAGTACCCGGCAACGCATTCTTGGCAGAAGAAGTGTCTGCACTCACTCATCAGGAAAAACTCAGCCCCCAGCTTCGAGTCAAAACAGATCCCACACTCCTGTGTGTTTCTTTGGAAGGCCTCAAACTCCTTTGCATAATTGAACCTGTAAATTGTATAAAATTATATGTGACAAGTTAAGCACAGAAACGTATAGAAGTATCTGACTAGTTATTACGTGTATCATAACTGAAATAAGTTGTTTAACTGCACCTAAACGTACATGCACTTGCATGTGCACTGTAACATCACATTTCAAATGATGTACTCATGTATGCATTTTTACAATTTATAAGGGATTTTTACCTTAAAGCTGAACTTAGAAAGTTGCTTCAGTTGGATAATTTAAAGCTGTGTGTTATACATTGTATAGTGTGCATTTTATATACTGTACAGTGTATCAGAATACATGTACCAGTGTTATTCTGCATTGAACTAAATTACTGACACCTGTTCATAAGAAAACCTTGGAAAAGTTAGAGGAATGTCTGATTGAACCTGAGTATTTCTTGAAGACACTGTACTGGGTCAGCTTGTTCAGACAAGACTCGCGGGTCACTCTGGAAATTCTGCTTCTCCTCAGGTGTGGCTGCTCCATCAAACCTCATGCTCACGGGCATCAGTATAATGTAGTCATCCAAACCCAGGAATCTGCAGGAAAACCACACTGTTAGCTTTTTGGTCCAGTCAAACCTGTATTAGCGGCCACCTTTGCATAGCGGCCACCTGCCCATAGTGGCCACTTTTTGTCAGTCCCTTGGATTCGTAATGATTAAGAAATAGGCTTAGCGGCCACCTGTCCAACGCGGCCACGGCCACACGATTTCCGGTCCCGCGGATACAAAAACACTGCCGATTACGGCCACGTGGACCGCTGATCTATGTTTCGGCACGCATTCGGCCATATACAGCGGCCGTTTTGTCACCCTACGCTGGATTTTAAACCCCTTTGATTTATTTTCAAAACAAAACTTCGTAAACCGGCGCTACCCATACCCGCTGACAAACGAGGTCATATAAGGTCAATAGACGACACCAATATTACGGAGGTAAATTGTGTTAAAGTAACGTTCTAATACACTATCGCTGAGGTTAATTTACATCACAAAAACTTTCTAAATAAATTGTTACAAAGGCAAAATGATATGAACTTCAGACTATGGTGGATTTTATTCTTACATTTATTAAGAGATAAGTCTAAAATGGCGAGACTTTTCTTGTGAGTACTACATTAGCATAATGGCCGAATCTGACGTGTGAAGGACGGCGAAGTATCAAAGGATAGAAGACGAAAGATCAAAGAAAGATGACGATACCGGTCTCTTCAGACAATATCAACTGTAGAACATTTAAAACTTTTTATAGCTTTTGTTTTCTTAAGTGTAAAAATCATTGCAGTACATGTACAGTACTGTATTATGTGAATAAAGATCAGTGGGTACTAAAACCATGTGTAACTTATTGCATGTGGTCAATTAATTAGCATATTCTCTATAGTGGCCACCTCTCTATAGTGGCCAATTTTGACCAGTCCCTTGAGTGGCCGCTATAGACAGGTTTGACTGTACATGTATTGTAATATCGCAATAACTCAAATTAGATCTTATTACTAGTACTCATCCAGCTTACATGCTCATTGCTTTGGAAGATAACCAACAGCACATGTTACAATTCATTCAGGGACTCATTATGGTATTGTTCTACCATAATGATTACCATTTCAAAACTTCCTTTTGCAGAGCTTCAGTCCAATAAGAATACATTAAAAATATCCACCTGCAACCTACAACTTGCAGCTGTCTTTTGAGATTGCAACTAGCAAGATCCAGGCTCTGTACCAGAAATCACATATTGTAGGTAGCAGAAAAAAAAGAATAGTTCAATCAGTAACTGACTCACTGGATAGTACTACTCTGTAGCCAATCCACCCAAGTATAGATGATGGGCTGTCCCTTAGACTCTTCCCATAGCGCATCTAGCTGTTTACAGAGCGTGCTCAGCTTAGTTCTGTCCAACCACAGGCAGCTGATGACAAAGCAGGGCGGGTCATGGCTCGGGTAGGTTGGAGGAAGGGTCAGGTCAAGGGTCAATGGAGGCAGGTGGGAGACATTGAATGATGCATGCCAACGTCGACCTGGAATTATAAAGCAATGGACAATGTTGAAGGATTACAAAATCATATTTTCCAAGCACAAAAACATACCATTGTTATTTACATATGATTTATCATTACGTCAAGACTGGCAATTTTCATTACTTATATATAATGTTTAAAGAGGGCCAAATTTAAACATTTTGAGAGTAGGTGTCCATTCTGGTGTGAGTTCAAACCTATCAATATGGTCTCCAGTAGTTAATACAAGTAAATGTGGAGTCCTGATATAGTTCTTAAAAGGTATTGTGGCATTAACTACATTTGGTTTCCCCCAAGCCTTCTCCTCCTGACGCTTTACTGCATAACTTAAAACACCTGGAAGAACACAATTCCTTTCCTATAAATACCATGAAGTCAAATCCCTGCAAACTTAATCAATCTATAGCATGATGCTCACCTGACATGGACCTGTTGAACTCTGGTCTGCCTGATGTTGCTGATGAACAGACAGCAGCTGCCTCAGCCTCCTTCACATCGCTGTCCCCTGGCAGCCACAGTTGTACCTCCAGCTGTCCCCTGGGCAAGTCTACAGGAACAGCAACCTGCAGAATGCATTATCAGATCAGACATTAGAGATGATGCATTTTAAACATAAAATGGTTGACACCAGACGTAAATGATTGAAGAGATCTGAAACAACAAACAAGCAAAAGAAAACACAATTAGGGAACATTAAGCTCATTAAAAGGATTCCTGCCAGTTTGTCAATAGTGTTTGATGGAAGATCATAACTTGGATAACTAAACTTTAACTCTGCATTCTAGGTGATGTGCAAACAATTTGTTCTTTTCTTTTGACTTGCTGACTTGACTTATGGCCTCTCCTCCTCTTCCACCCGAACCACAATGACTGCCCAGTAGTCACAATCTACTTTATAAACATTGCAACAACAAAAAGGGACAAATCTGTCCTTATAATTACCTTAAGGCAAACCTACTACCTTCTTCCTCCTCCTGATGTCTGCTCCTTAAAGTAACATTTTGTTCAAGAATCGACTCCAGGGCAAGAATCTGTAAAGGCAAAGGCATAACGGTTACATTTAAGCGGAAACAAAATCCATCCAATATTGTGCAATATACTTATCTGCACCTGCATCTGCATCTGGCCATACCCAGAGATATCTGGGGCAAAGTAGGGAATCCTGGGCTGGGACGGGCAGGCCTCCTGCCTGGCACAGAAAGAGTCAACTGTGGGCAACAATGCTTGGCAGGGCATTACATTGTGGAATTGTGCGAGGGAAGAATGAATGCTTGTATGTATTTGTGCGAGTGTATAGTGCGGATGTCTACTGGTAATGAATTGATAGGTTGAAAATTCTTGAGAAGGATTCGAGCTCATGATCAGTTTTGGTCATGAAACTTCACCTACAAGCGTTATTTTGTGAATCAGCATTCTTATTCTTATTCTTCCGGGAATGCACATCTGCCAATGAATCTTTGAATGTTATCAAGATACATATCATTCCCCATGGTCATACATAGTATTTCTGATTTTGTTTGGGACACCTGGGACGCAAGCAAGGCCATGCAGGTGCTGCTGTGTCACTAACGTTATTATAGGTCTAAAACGTTACTGTGCAGACTACAATACAGAAGTACATGTATGAAAGAAGTGCAGCAAAATTTGCAGGGAACAAGGAAGCTTTATGTAGGCAGTGCTGATGTGACAGTTAGCTCACCTCATCGTTTTGTTCTTCGAAGTTCGCCTGTGCCTGCTCCCTCTCGATGGAGACACCAACAACACTTCCGGGTTCGCTTGGTCCTTCCGCCATGGCAACTTTCACATCTTCTCTACATGCAAATCACATAAACAGCAGCTTAAAATGTTGCATCAACAGACCACAGTATACAGGATATCATACATGTACTTCTCGGTGGTATCTATAGACAATTTCTTCAATCTATTGCGTACCTATTGCACAAACCGTTTATTTACGGGTCATCCCATGTTAGTAACAGGGAATTATTAAAATTTAATACTGGAGGATAGTATCTCCAATATTTCAAATGATTTAACACAACATAAAACTTAATCATGTTTTGTTTGATTTTATCATTTCATAATTTACAAAAGTACACAAATATTTTTTTACGGAAACATTCTACATATAAAACACCCCTTTTCTGTTGATAAGATTGTCCTAAGTTAATTAATCATTGGCAGCAAAACGTAACTTTTTCAAATCATCATTTACAGCAGAAAGTTAAAAAAAGAGATAAGTAAACACAAACATAATTTGAAATATTATATAAAATTAGTTTAAAAACTATGACATCAGTGTTTTGTCATTAACATTTGTTTTTTCTCGTTTCTACCCAATGTGAAATTTGTTTCTCTGCCCTCAAGGCGCCGAAGATAGAACGACCTTTGACCCACATCTCATCACTTTCCCAACTGAGATTTTTTACGTCGTAGTTCACTTCCTGGATTGACCAAACTCTGGCAAATTTAGATGAAATTCTCGGTCTTCAATGATGAAGAAGAACGGTAACGGAGTCACAGCAGTGGAGAACGGAGAAGGGGCCCAGCTTCTGGGCTCAGGGAGCGACTCTGAGGTGCAAGAATTCGCTCTTCCCCCAAGAAAACCGGGCAAGGTATCTCGGAAGTCAAAGTAAGTTCTACGTGTCAGTCTGCAAGTTTAAGTGGACTGTTTCTAGATCTATCTTGATATGATACGATATACTCAGAGAATGCAACGTTTCACATCGGAGAATTGTCAGATTTTTAATATTATTTTTCACATGTTTGGGGGACCTCCCGGAGTTTGATATTAGAAACAGATGTGTTGTAGCCTGGCACGCACTATTGTGCAAATCGTCGCAACATCGGAATGTAAATTGAAGTTTATACACAGTTCATTGTGACGTCCAATTGCTTGCTTAAAAGCCCGTGCATGTTTTCTAAACCATCTCTGAAAGGATAGATCAAGTTTCACACAAATCGTTGTATGGTTAACACTTTTGTCAGAGGTGCTAATGCAGGAGGGCCCCAAGGGGGGGGGGGGGTACCGACAACGCTCTACGCTAAATTCGGGAGGGCCGGCTACGTAATACGCTAAATTATGGACGCTTCATTACGCTCTACGCTAAATTACGAAGTTTCCAAATGCATTATGCAAACCTTTATCGTCTTTTGGCTGAATTCAGCCGACGGCAGAACACGTGAAGAGGAGATCTAACAACTTGAACTTATAATTCCATCAACAAGAAAACTTTTTAGACGATATAAAAGCGCCCGTTTTGCTGGCCAGAGGCGACGACAGCAAATTTCTTATGTGACGTAATTTTCAGCACTTGTAGCATCGAAAGGCGGAAAGCGAAGGCGCGACAATCCTAGGGGCGTCCGGGGGCATGCTTCCCCGGGAATATTGTGAAATCTTGACCTTCTGAAACACTATTTTCTACCTTTTGAAGGGCAAATTTTGCTCACAGACTAAGCTAAGTTGAATGGCATTTCAATTAGAAATTCACATGGTTTTAGCTTTAAGCTGTTGAGGACAACGCCCCCAAACATCATTTTCAGATTTCGAGTGCTGAAATTAGTGAAAGCACGAACTGTCGCAAGGTACGTACGGGAAAATTTTAAAATTTGTACCCTCTGAAACACCATTTCCTGCATTTTGAGATACAAATTTTGCTGGCAGACTATATGCTCAATTTAATGACATTTCTGTCAGAGAAGTTTTTGAGGGCGACGAGCGCTGGAGAGTCGTGAGCGCCGGAGGCCCAAGCAGTCGCACAGAGGCCAAGGGCCCAAGGCCCACCCAGAGAAAAATTTGAAATCTTGACCCTCTCAAATGTCATTTCCTGCACATTTTGCTTGTTTACTAAGCTAAGTTCGGTAAAGAAATTTCTACTAGTTGGGAGGCGACGGTCCCGCAACATATTTTTACCGACGGTCCACTACCGAAGGGGTGAGTCAATCGCAAGGAAGGTCCGGCAAAATTTTGAAATCTGGACCCTTTGAAATGCAATTTCATGCATTGTCACGGGTAAACTTTGCCGGTAGACTAGTTAAGTTTAATGAAATTTTGATCATGATTATGCTCTACGAACAATTCATATGAATTACGTTTTACGGTAAAATCCGGTTAGCTTCTACGTAACACGTTAAATTAAAGGGGCCAATATCGCCGGACGCAAAATGCACCGATTACGCTCTACGTTGAATTCGAGCGGTCCCGCTACGGAGTACGTAGAATTAATACCGCCGATTACGCTCTACGAAAAAGGGCTTTGGGGCCCCCATGCAGTGTGAAAAGTTTATGTTAACGTTTTACGTCATGTCTTTTGTGATAATGGAACTAACGTTATGATCAGGAACAGATGAATATCAGCTTCTGAAATCAGGAATAACGAATATATTGGGTTCTGCTTTTTCTTCGTATTTGTTGTAGATAATGCTTATGGTATTGCATTTTATCATTTATGTTATTTCTCATTACCATAATTTTGTCACTGAAAGTCTATGACTCATTTTATGTGACTTTTGGGTGTATTTTCCATGACGAACTATTCATCAGCCACTCAACATATATTGTGAACATAACCTGTTGTTCCAGTTCTAGTAGTGCCCTTTCAGATGTGTCATAGTACTGCTATGAGTGATTGAACCGTGATTCACTCACCACACCTGCAGGCATTATTAGCCTCCAGGCATTAGTATCCACCCTGTCTTGTGAGTTACTAGTACTCTGGGTACCTCAAATGCATCTAAGGAGGGTGGTGCCCATGCTCACTTGCTACTAATGCTATGTATTTGCAAGGAACAAGTTGGAAAATTGCAGTAAAAGTTGTGTTTTAATAGGGTCCCAATATTACATATGAAATATTTTTTTCTAGGTTTGACTTTGAGTTCTTCTAAAGTGGGTCAGTTACATCAAATACTAAATGTCTCAGTCCCTATTTTTGGATATCAAATTTTTCAGCAGATATTTGTATTTCCACTTTTAGTTCTGGTTGTGTATGCATGTAATAGGAGAACAGAGAGTTGAGTGCCTCTGTGTATTGTGAAATGTTTTCAGAGCATACTTGATTGTCCACAAGTGTGCCTATTAGATGTTGATAAACAAAAAAAGTTGAGTGCCTCTTGTTGTGGTGTGAAAAAAATCAGAGCATACTTGATTGTCATTAAGAGTATTTAATAGATGTCAATTGTTTAGGCTTGACTGATTCTTCACAAACAGTGTTGACACTGAAAAGGCGATTCCTGAAGTTCCTTTATTCAAATTCAAATTGTTTTTGTCCAGCCCACAAAGTTAAAACCATCATGAATAGCTAATGGAATTATGATTAGAATAACAGGCAGAGACTATTGTAATACAGGTCTTAGCAATTCTTGTAAGTTGTATGCAATAATGGCTTTACATGTAGTTATTTTTCTGACAGTGAAAATTGTACAAAAGTTTCTCAAAATGTATCCTTGCAACATGATTCTCTTACAGAATCCAAAAGTTATAACTGTTGTACATCAGTTTTAGGAACGCAGTATTTTTCTTTGCTTCTGTGGTAACAACTGAACAAGACATATTGATTATTGACACCATCATCTGTCTGCCTTATATAGGAAAGCAACAGTAAAAGTTCGGGATGTGGAGCCCTCCCGAGGCAGCTGTTGCTCGTGTCAGCTGGTGTGCCATGTCTTCCTATACCTGCTGATCATAGGAGCCATGGGGGGTCTGGCATGGCTCACCTACAATATCAAAACTGAGATGGACCATCTTAGGAACAGACTCATCACAAGTAAGGGTGTGGCATGGTGTGGGCTGGCTAAGGGGTGGAATAAAGACAAAAAATAACTTGGATGGTTGGGTAGATAGTGGAATGAATGGATGGAAGGATGGTTGGATCAGGGCTCTAGCCAGCGTCCGTTTTTCCGCCAATTGACGGAAATTTGCTGTGTTTGACGGAAAAATTTTAAAGCCAATCCGTCAACCTTGACGGACAAAAATTTGATAAAAGCTCCCTGGTGGAAGCTACAGGCGGCTTGGGGACGCCGTCCACGGCCGTAAAAGCCACACACTGTTTGTTTTGCTATTGTTATGATTGTTGACAATGTGTGTCGGTGCCCTTTCGCATACGATAATCACATTAAACCCGTTTTTCAAGGTCTCAGTTCAGTCTCTCTAACTCCTGGAATAGTGTTTTCGCGACAATGGGAATTGGCTGACGGAAAAAAATTTCGAGCTGGCTAGAGCCCTGGGTTGGATGTACGTAGCAAACATTTAACAGATGGATAGATGGGTGGATGTAAGAATGGGCATTGAATACAGAAAGAAAATACTCAGCCATTGATTGAAAACAATGGAAGATCTCCCATCGCCACAATTATGTCAGAGTATGTGGTGTGCTGTCAGCATTTTTTTATGCTTGACCAATGGACAAGACCCAAGTCCGTAGTAAGTACATAGACCTGTTGGTAAGTACCATGTTTTTGTTTGCTTGTTTGTTTCGTATAACGTTAAGTAGTAAACTCTCGTTAGATGTAACACACAGTTTTGTACAGTAAGTGCAAGCTGCATCAGACCGCACTGCGTTTGATGCATGCACTTCGGGAAGGACCCCTTCTCTTTTTGATATCAATTAAAGGTATTTTCAACATGCTGAAGGTGCAGCTCTCCTGAAATACGGGACCTTCGGCTTTCCATCCATGACATGGCCACGACATTCAGGCTTGCTAAAGATTCAAACCAGGAATCTTAAAGGTCCTAAGTCAACAACCCAATTAAACCACCTTTCATGTTGGAATAGGACACCTATTTGTTGCTTCAACTTCAAGTCAATGTTCATTGTAAATGGTAGTATATCAATTACAAAAGCAGTCTCTCTAATCAAGTACTGCATTTCTTTCTTCTTTAGTCCTACAGTCTTTCTAATTCTGTAGATTGTGCAGGTTTCCTTTCAAGGGCTTTTACCTCTGTTTGTTGTGAAAATAGGCTATGTGGGTAGAGAATACAAGCATATATTGAGTTGACTACATGTAGGTGTTTTTGTATACATAAAGCTGTGGTCTGTTAGCTCACTGAGACATCTTACAAATAAGACAGCTGCACTGCCCATACTGTAGGCCTTTATGCAAACTGATGACCAGAGTCACCATGGTTAAGGTCCAGGTTCTCTCCTGGTAGATTTACATTTTGAATATGAAAAAAAAAAAATGTAACAAATAGGAAGACTTGCTTTGAATTGTAGTTAGTGTCAAAATAATTGAGCATTTGGGGATGGATTCATGTTTTGAATGATACATGTGATGATTTTGTATCATTTCCTTTTTAGAAAAAAAAAATGAAGCAGAATAACCAAGAAATTGAAATTGTGTGGCCTTACCTTAAACCTTAACCAATGACTTTTTTTAGATAACAATTTAGCGTTAGTTGTTCAGCCAGCAATGATACTGAAGTTCAAAATAGTTTGTGAAGTATTGAATCTTGCATCAAAGCCTAGTACAAGCCGTTAGAGTCACAGTATCATGGTACTCACACCTGTTACAATGGGACGATGGGTTGTTCTATAAGTTATCAAAGTTGGATTAAAAAGAATTTTAAATGTTTTTAGTTATGCTATAAAATCCTCATCACTTCATTGCAGTGAAATAGTTGCATTGTGTCCTACATCTATACTATGAGAATCTTGTCATGAGCTGTTTATTACCTTGTGACTATAGTGTGTAGGTATGCAGGTGTACATAAAGGTCTGACAGGTGGTCACATGATCATTAAATGTCACCCAGGACAGCCATCTTGGGTTGTGCTTGGTGCATGAAAGGGTGCCTTTGATTGGTTACTGTGCGATGCTGGCTCGACATTGTTTCTAGTGCAGTTGATTCTTTTTATTAGAATTTGATACGTTATAGTTTCTGTTTTTCTATAAATAAATACCTTGTGATGTGTTCAGGGGAGTGTTTGCTCCCCTAATTGCTCCCTATATAGTTTGACGGAAGCTTTGTTCTTGTGGTCACCTTTGACCGCGACCAATCAGCGCGGGGCTTACATGAAGTTAGGTTCTTGACGCATCAGAGATTTTGTTGTGAAATCGACGTAGCAAAAACACCCGGATTTGAACTACAGGTGCAATATTCCAGGATTTCTTGCCCTTCTGGCGTATTTGCCGCCCAGATCTTGCCACCGTGGATTCCAAGGACACAAGACTGGATGTTTCTTTCAAAGGACCCGGAAAAAGGATGAAGAAAAGGAAGGAATTGGACGCATTAGTCAGCGGCAAGTTGACGAAAAAGAAGCGAGAGGGACATGAACTCTTGCGGTCCACCGGCAGCGATTCGTCCGATCTGGAGGAATTTTCTCTCCCTGTTAGGAAATCAGGTTTCTCAAAAAGGCAAGGAAAACACGTTGTCATGTTTACACATCGTCAGCGATGTTACGATAGCTCTGTTTCTCATGATCCAACTCTCGGTTTATGGGGGGAGGGGGGCGTCGTCTTCCGAGTTGACAAAATATGGTCCGACTCGTTTTGACTCCCTTCTGAGGTTTTGTACCCCGATCTACACGATCCAATAATGTTTTGTCTTCTATATATAAACATTGAAGTATTTTCTTTCCTTTGATGATTAAAAAGATGATGTTAATATCGCGCTATTTCAAGGAAGCAGTTGGATATAAATGAATGGGATATTATTTTCCCGGAGGCGTTTCCTACCGCAAATTATGACAATGTTTTGGTTCTTAGTCCTTAATATCGTCTCTAGGTCACCGACCGCCTACCATTTCATAATTATTACAGGGCACCGGAAACTATTAAAAAAAAAAAGAAGAAAAAAGTTTTCACAAAAAGGGAAAATGAGAGTACAAGGACTCGGGTGAAGGAGAAAGTTTTTTTGTAAAGCTAAACCACCCTGACATTATCATAATGACTGCATTTATGTGTGCTAAAATATTTTCCACAATATAGTTTTGAACTTATTCATTCCTGAAATATCTAATGGATAAATTTGATTAACCATGCCTATCCTCCAATGGTATATACGGGCAACACATAAGAGCTTGGAAACTTGAATTTGTTCAATGATATCTCGTTATCTTTTTGTCAGATTTATAGTGCTATGTGCTATTGGAAAGCACATTTATTATGTTGCAACAGAGAGCTCTCATTTTGGTTACCATGATACCATATTTGCCATAATCCTACATTCAAAAGTTGAACACCAGACTTGACTATGAGTTTGTTGCAAAGCCACACTGACCTAATTCTGTGACCTCAACTTTTACACCTCCAAGGTACCTAGGGTACATATATAACTATATACCTGATTGGTATCAGATTGGTATATTATTATATAACATACCTTTAGTAAGCAAGTGGTTGTGTTGCCCCTCAGACATTCCAGATGCAGGTTGTGTACCAGGTCATGTTTCCCTCTCTGTATATTCGTCTTGATGACGGCCTGTATCGTCACCACGGGCGGACTGGTCTGGATGCACCTGGACCTTAAGAAGGACCTGGACAATCTCAGGGAACACCTTGCTAGAGGTACTTAAGTGGAAACTATTTTGTATCTACTTTATTTGTCCACCTGTCTGCAATCATTAGGTGCTGTTTTGTCTTGAGAACATGCTACTTGAATGCTGTCATATTGATGACAGAAGTAAGGACTGATTCTATGTTATATTGATAGTGTACTTTCCCTTTACCTGTGAAACCCACAAACACATGTGAACACCTTTTTTTACATCATAATTCATACATGTATTTTTTACCAAATGGGACAATAATAAACTAGTCCTGTATTAGTATTACAGGAATCTTGATTGCTGTATTTGACAAGAACATAATCAAGCCTAGGCATCTATTCAGACTTACAGATGCCAGGCAGCTACTTTTACAATCCTAGGTACAGAAGCTCCTCCTGTTAGGTTTTGTATGAAACTCAGCCATCATTCTTATGGTGGTAAGAAATTATTGATTACCAATATAAGATGCATCATGTGGTCAGACCTGTAGAGCAGATGGTTTAGAATAGATAGTTGTCAGGATAAGAGTCAACTTCCTTCATGGCCTTGGAAATGCTTCTGGAAACATTCTGTTTCTGATATATACCAACTATGAACGCAGGTGCCTGGATGTAAGCTGGACCCAATGCTACTTTTGCGTTCATGATGGCAATTTACAATTTTGTATATTTAGAAACTGTTCCAAAAATTCAGATCCACCTTGTGAGGAGGGTTTCAAAAAATCCATTCGGAATCTGAAATGGAGCGTTCATGATGACAAATTTGTCATGAAACGGTTAGAACCATTTGCATGTTTGCATCCTTGATCTTAAGCCTGTTTTGTCCAGTACACTATTGAGATTGAGATTGAACAGAAAATACAGTGCTGTGCACTAATGCCCTCTGCTGAATTCTGTTATTACTGCAGCATCATTGTACCAAACTCTGTGGGTCATCAAAGTTATCGTTCAAACAAAGGGTTTAGAATATATAAGAAGAGTGGCTGCAAGAAGCCTTTAGCCATATAATATAAGAGAAGCAAATGCTTTTTTCAAGAAGTGTAAGGATGGCAAAGTTCCTTTTCCTTAAAAAATTTGCAGCCAGTAAAAAGGAACTACTCTTTGCCTTGAGGATGGAACATTTGTCCATTCGACTGCCATTAGTGTAGTATCTGCTAGATGGCTCTATTCTACCAGCTCACTTGTCAACAGTTATGTCACATGTTTTACACAATCTATAAGAATATATGTCTCATTCTAATTCAGTGCCTGGTGAAGCATGGGGCTCCAAGAATTTTCTCAATATAGTTCGGTCTACTGCAGCCTTTTCGCATTGTGCAAATTGACTTGACTTTAGGAAAAAATACCCCATTCTTACTCATGGGTTCATTATTTGGACAGCCTGTTTGTGAAGTTATAGATTTTACCTAGGAATACGTCTTTACTCAGTTTCGATCATATTTAGAAAATGTATGATAACATTATGTCATACAAGGTCTCTAGCTCAGCATGAAAGCTCATCTGTGTAAGAGTGTGTTGGTACAATCCATGATGACTTTTGTTCGACACAAAGCTGGATAGCTCAGAATAGCTCACCTGGAACTTTCAGTTGCACTTACTAAATTATCAAAATTCATCAGGTCGCTAGATCATTTGATTTTTTTGAGTAATTGTGCAGTCTGTAAATGTTACATGGATATTGATATAGCCTAGTATCATGTTCAGTGAATCCCTTTTAAGTCTATGTTTAAAACAGCGCCTTGGTGTTACTTTACATTCAGCACCAGTGTCTCAGTTGCCAAAGATCACTCATATTTTCCCAGACATGTTACTCACACTTCATGGAGGAAGAAGCATGAATCTCATTACCCCACATCTAAAGCTATCAGAAGTTACTTAGATCTTGCATTTTGAGCCCAACATGTGCTTCCCTTTGATTTTTTTTGAAGGACAAAGTGGGTTGTGATCTTGACAGATTTCTTTCTTCTCAACTTATCCAGATCTGCAAGCAATTGATTACTCTCATGTCCCTAATAAACGTACCGGGACGTTTATTTTTTTCAGCCTCACAATCCACCCGGTACGTTCTTATTTTGGACGGTACGTTTATTTTTTTTCTGAAAATTGGGGCTTTGCTAAGCCAGGACCCTCAAAGAATTGGGGGTTTCTGCCCATATTTCCGCGGTATTTTTGCTCAAAATTCACTATTTGTCGGGCGAAACAGCGCGGATTTCCCCGCGCTTTGACCGCGTACGCGGTACACTTTCGGTGATTTCGTTCCATCTCGCTATGACGCTACGAAGTAAATGTTGATCTTGGGGGAAAATAAGACACCACACTGACGTTTTGAAATACAATTTTTACATAAATAACTTTTAGTTTTAATTTAGTAGTAGTTTACAGTCTCTGTTTACATCGTAAACCAGCACCTTGCACGAGGAATTTCCGGTCTTGTGGTTCCATGCTCTTTCGTCAGCGAGGCGGAAGAGTGATTCGTTCACATAATAAATGCTGGACGTAAAAATAACAACTACAACTTCGTTTCCCTTGTGATATGAGTTTTGACGCCGCATATTCTCCAAAACGGCAGGAATTCGTCTTTAAAAACAGCAAGTTCATAATCATTTCTAGCTTCAAACCACCACAGACACTTTCCTCTGTAGATGCATGTGCCATTATGCCGAGATGGTCACGTCGAAATAAACTTTCTCTACGTAGGCTTATTTCTCTGGCAAAAATCAGCCTTAGTCTAGTTTTCACATAAACAAATTTCATGTAATAGATTTTAATCGTTTTTATACCGTAATCACTGTATTTCATCGTACACATGAGAATTCTTGTTGCGACATTTTACCTTGGAAAAAATGGAGTCGCCCACTGACCCCTAGTGACCTTGTTTATCTGCTGCTGACGCCATCTTGGAAAATTACGCAGAGATGGAGATTTCCATTTTTGGCCCGCGGAATACGAAAATTGGGACAGCGTACATGCATTTCAAGAACCTAAAACATCAGATACATGAACGGACGGTCTATTTGTAAAATCTTTCCATATAGTCTTCCAGTCTGCGCAGATATGACGATGTAGAAGAAGAGAAGGGTAGAGTGCAAAGAGTCTGAGACGAGAAAAAACGCCGCGTGAATAATTCAACACCACTTTGGTGGAAAAACTTCGCATAAAATCACATAATTTTGTATAATGTTTCTTTATTCAACGTTTCCTTCGTAAATCGTCCAATTTGAGCCTACATTTTGCTGATGTAGTGCAGAAACTGAAAAAAGTGAACCCCGCCAGTCGCGCCGGTGACCGCTATCGGCAGTGTTGGCATAGCGGCCGGACCGAAAATCGTCTGGCCGTGACCGCATTCGACTGGTGACCGCTATAGACTAATTCTTAATGCTTAGGTCAATGGAAAAAATCCAACGGACCGACGAAAACTGACCGAAATGGTCAAGTGGCCCCTATACTCAGGTGACTCATAAGGCAGGTTTCACTGTACCTTTTATTACAAAATGGAGAAAATATCATAATTCGAACAAGATATCTGTTAACGGTGTTATAGTTCTTCAGCTCATTATTTATACAACTGATGTGGTTCTTAGGCATAAATAAATGAAAAGAACCTACCTGCTTATCATCTTCTTTTCTTTGGACAGAAGTAGCATGGACACATTTAAATACTTGTCAATTTGGTAATTTTCCGGGGGGTATGTTTATTCCGGGGGGTATGTTTATTAGATATTGAGGATTTGTCCGGGGGGTATGTTTATTCCGGAAGGTATGTTTATTAGGGACATGAGAGTATGGAATTGCTGGGCAGAATAGGAAGAAAGCTTAAATTGTGATGTTCTGACAGTCCATCATGTAAAAAGAGTCCTTCATTCTGTCTTTCATGTATTTTTTTTAAAATTCCATGTGATATGAACCCTTTAAAACAAGGGGCAAAAAACGTGTCCTAGGACACGTGCTCCTTTCGAATGTCGTAGGACAAGTAATTTTTTTGCCTCGTGTAAATTGGCCCTTAATCTGGTATCAGATGGTGACAGAGTGAATAATGGGGCCACTTCTATTCTGTGAATTGTCCTGATTTTTCAACTAGCCAGGAGGGACAACAAGACACCTTGATAAATAGAAAGTCGGTATACTGCTGAGTAAAGCTCACTGACTCACATTAACTGACGTAACCACCAAACGGTTTGAATGTGAAGGTCCCCAGACGGGTAGCAGAAGCGAACATAGGAGCGAACTACTACCCGGATGTTATCCAAGCCTGAATGTCTTGAACCTTCATAAACATTCCTTTTTGTTATCAATGTCATTTCCAACTCCTATATCTGCGTACATGGGTAAATGTCGCTGGTAGGGCTGGGTATTGGTACAGCGTACCGGTACAAAACTGAAAAACCGGACCTGAAAAAATTAGGTGGACCGGATGTTGGACCGATTAGAAAATTAAAAGATGATTTTATCAGGCATTCACACGTTTTGTTGCTTGCAGGTGGAAGAAAATAACGAGTGAAGTAGAGTAGAGTTTACAGTAATTTCTACCAAGTTTTACAGCCAATCGTACAGGTGCAGTTAGCGTTGTAGGATTTCAAAACGCCAGTGTAAGTCTAATACTCCACCAAACAGATTTCTTTGTAGTGAAATGGACCATTGGTATGAGTCATACTACATCAGGTACAGGTTCAGGTCCGGACCTGGACCTGATCATCTGGACCAGAACCCACCCCTAGTCGCTGGTAATATCTTTTAGTTCTAAACGTAACAGTAAAAGTTTGTGTTGCACAGAACTTTGTTTCCTGGTGAAATAGTTAGTCTCATCCCATCAACCTACTTTGCTTTGTATCTAAATCCCCAGCATATTCATCATTCATATGTATCTAGGTTGCTGATGACAGTAAAGTGCGTAAGCCCCGGACTTTTCTCTGACCCAAAATTTTAATAACAATGTTATCTTCAAAGCTAGGTACTTCCACGAGAGTATAAGAATGTATTTAGGTTGCTGATTCCAGCAATTCATGCCTAATTGTGCTTGAGTCTTCATTTGGTAATTACATGGTATTTACGGACATCTTTCCCAAATCAGGTTTTTGGATCATTGATTTATGCTAAATTATAGCCTTAGCAGTTTATCAGACCCAAGCAATGAATATTCAATGTTTCTTATAATAGTCCGGTCATTTCATGGACAATTACACTGCCCTATGATGCACATTTATTTAGGACTTCGTTCAAACAGCATTAAACGTTAATGAATACTTAAGATTCAAGTTGTAGTTTCACAAGAACACAGCCCAATTCTGTTCTTATCACACTTATGATGCTAAGCTGAATAGAAATGTCAGCAATCCTTGCAGTATCTTTCTGTTGCTTTTTAGTATCAGATTAACTTTACAGCAAATAATTACACTCCATGTCAGGCTACAGTTGTCACAGTTCTGATTGAAAATTTCTAAGACAAATTCTGCAAATTTAGACCTTTACTTTAGTACACTATGGTAAACAGATGTAGTCATGTAGATTTTTCATAACTTTAAAGTTAAACTCTATAAATTCTTAACCTGCGCAAGAATAATAAGGATTTAGTGCTCCCACTGTGACTTGTCCAGCAGTTTGAATGGTAGATTGACCCCTATAACAACATAAAATCATTTTTTGTAGATCTCAGTGTGAAGCTCCATTCTGCCCCACGATTGCTTGAGGGATTCAGCAGTGGTGTTCCCCCTCTGACAGTAATTGTTACATTCAATGGTACTCTTAGTTGAATCGATCTGGTTGCAGTCCCTACAACTTACATGTATCTACATGTATTCTTGTTGCAGTACCATGTAATTGGATTAGGTTTCCAGCCAATGATGACACCCCATACCAAGTAACAATTCTCAGAGTCCTACCTGAAAATTTACCAGCCACCATTCTTCCAAATTGGGTAATAGCCACAAGCTTATAACAAGATATAACGAAGATAAATATGATAACAGATACCTAATTCTCCATTTTGTCCCAAGCTTACTGTTGCATGTACATAAATCCTTTTCTCCTGCTGTAATTGTCTATTAGATTCAGACGTAAAGTTAGGGGGCATCGAAGGTAAAATAAGATGTTACCTTGGCGTAAGTGGGAAAAACACCTTAAGCCTTTTTATATACAGGAAGTCAAATCATTATGGTAATACCTTTGCAGGCGATAGTCCTCATGTCTGGGTGAGACCAGAAACATATTTAACATCGCTCATGTATCCCTAACTCCTGTCCTAACTCCTGTACTTATTCAGACTTGAAGTTATAGGGCATCTAAGGTAAAACAAGATTTCACATTGGCTTTAATGAAAAAAGGTTTTTAATAGGAACTCAAATCACTGTGGAAATCACTTTGCATGCAATACCCCTTGTGTCTGAGTGAAGCCAAGAACTTATTGAACATCCCTGAAGCATATCCCTCAATCCTGTACTTGGTATTTATTCAGGCATGAAGTTAGAGAGCATCTATTCTAAGGTAAAGCACTTAAGGTCTCACCATGGGTTAGGTGCAAAAAATTAAAGCCTTCTATATATACGTGTATATATAAGAACTCAAATCATTGTGGTCACCACTAGAGCTGGGTATCGGTACAGTGTACCGGTACAAAACCGTTTTTTCTTATTGGACCGGTCCAGAAAAACCGGACCTGAAAAAATTAGGTGGACCGAATGTTGGACTGATTAGAAAATTAACAAATTATTTTATCAGGCATTCACACATTTTGGCGCTTACAGGTGAAAGAAAATAACAAGAGTGAAGTAAAGTTGAGTTTATAGTAATTTCTACCAAGTTTTACAGCCAATCGTAAAGGTGCAGTTAGTGTTGTTGGATTTTAAAACACCAGTGTAAGTCTAATATTCCACCAAACATATTTCTTTGTAGCAAAATGGACCATTGGTATGAGTCATACTGCATCAGGTCCAGGTTCAGGTCCGGACTTGGACCTGATCCTTTGGACCTGAACCAGACCTGGACCTGAATTTTCTGTACCGATACCCACCCCTAGTCACAACACAGAACTTATTGAACGCTCACTTGTATGTATTCCTCACTCCAAGGAAGTTTAAGGGCACTAAAGGAGGTATTGATCGGAAGGTATAACATACAAGACATGATCTTTGCTCCAGTGAAAGCATGTTTTAGCCATTCAAATGCTGTGGTATAGACATCAAAGACATTTTTGGCAGCTTCAAGGGTCTTGAAGTTAAAATGCAATTTTGATCTTGTATGTTCAGGGTTTGAATACTGTTTGTAGTTCCTTGTAGGGCAAGCTACATCTAAGGGCAACAGTCAAGAGGCTAGCATAGCGTATTGATGTAAGTATGACATTATCTTCAACTGAATTGCTGCATTTACAACCTTTCTGGCAGCAGTTCTGAGAGTTATCGTGTCTTTTTGACTTTCTTTGAAATGTTATATGTCTGCCAACAGTGATGGATTCTCGATAGCATTTTCTCGTTTCAATTACATTCTGTCTGGCAGCTGCAGGGGCAAATCAAGCATACAGACATGCCGATAAATCCATAGGTTTGGTGCCAGCAGATTCTGATTGACATGGTTCAGCGATATTGAGAACTCACCTAGTGTGGGAGTTCCCAACCTCAAGGGCATTGTTAGTATTACAGAAAGATAAGACTCTGTGTCCTTGGGTTTAAGCGTTCAGCACAGTGTGATAACATCAGAGCTCCTGGTGATCCCAGCTTAAACGTATAGTCTGGACCATAGCCTAGACTTCTAGTCTAGTCCCAGTTGTATTGAGAACTTTATAATTTTGTGACTTTGCCACTGGACAATGTCGTCAAAGGTTGATACCTTGAAGTTATCTTGAAATCTCACCTGCAACCTGCCTGCATATGCGTTGTGGTAAGTTATTTAAGAAAAAAAATATCTAAGGAGGGTTATGTTAGAGGTAGGCCCATTTGTAAATTGTAGTACCCTGGCTGGGGAGGTAAAAAGTTGGTGGAAGGGGAAGGATGGCTCTACCTTCCAATACCATGCCCAAGATGATCCCTTTCCTTTTACCACCCCAGCCAAATTGAGGTACCCAATTTTGCTCCTGGGCAAATACTAAAAGTTTGTGACTGTATTGTCAATTGTACAAAGGAGCTGCAAAAGGAGTAAATATATGCTGGAAAAAAATAGCCATAAAAAAATTGATATCAATGAGGGAAGTCTTCCAAAATTCAAGTAAAAGAAAAAATGAAAGTCTTATTCTTTGGTAAGTGAGTGGTGAAGCCTTGTAAAAAACTGATGTTTTGAATGACACAGTAAAATGATTCCTATCTGATAACTTCTGGTTCCTCACTCTTCAGCCAATTCTGTATTCTGTGTAATGAATCTTCTCCTCACGTCCCTCTCATGTACATCCCATGTATTAGCAACAAGTTACTTGTCAGGCTATACGTTGATGTCTGGCATTCCTGATATATTCCTGTTGTGGCGCATGTGTTGCTGCAGGGTTTCCTGCAGTTTCATTTAACAGAGCAGACATTGATGAGAGAAAGGATGGCCACCTTGTCATATTGACAGACAAAATTGGAATGTCAGACGTGAGGATGAAGTTAAGATTACATCAAATTAAGCCAGATGTGAGCACAAGATTACTGGGATATTGGAAGAAAATCCAGTCCTACGGACAAAAACACAACCTTTGTAGGCTCTCTGTCCTTGGTGCTGAAATGGTGTTCAGTTGTTGTTAGATGATATTTACCTCCATGAAATGTCATGGAGGTTATATTTTACCCTGCGTTTGTGTGTGTGTCTGTCTGTCTGTCAACAAGATAACTCAAGAACGGCTGGATGGATTGGTTTCATACTTGGTGTGTTGGTAGGGTGTGATGAAAGCTGGAAGTGATTAGATTTTGGGCCCCCTAGCGGCTTCCCTTGGTACTGCAGCGCAACTTCCGGTTTTGCTATCTCGTGTTCTGAACAAGCTATGGTCCCAATTTTTGGGTGTTAGATAGCTCTTGCGCTCAGGAATAAGTGACATAAGTTTGGGCCCCCTAGCGTCTAGTTTTGGGATAGCAGGGGCATTTTTGTCAAAAACTTCTGAAGACGATAACTCAAGAAGGGAACAGCGGATTTTCATGATTTTTGGTATGTAGGTACCTCAGACAATGTTGTACAAAATGAAATACTAATTATGCAAAATTATATTACATTTGCATAATTAATGAGAATATTCTATCATAGCAGTTTTTTCTATGTATCTCTTGTCCCTGACGTGATATGGTCTTGACATTTGGGTGGTAGATAGCTTTTAGTGTCATGACAAAGTGGGCCAAGTTTCAGTCCCCTAACATTTAATTTGGGAACTGCAGGGGCGTTTTTGTCAAGACATTCCAATGAGGATAACTGCAGAAAGGATTGACGGATTGGCATCATATTAGGCATGCGGGTACCTTAGGCAAAGATGTTCATAATCATATACATGTTATGCAAATGAGAGCTTACTTTGCATAATTAATGAGAAAATTGTATAATTCCATTGTTTTCAATAGCTGGACTTCAATAAATGTAACACATGTTGATTATGATAGGTAGAATATAAGCAGGTGCCAAATATGGTAATGAGGAACTTATTTGCATAATTTATGTAAAAATTGCAAAACCGCTTTATGATCAATAATGGGAATTTTATAATTGTGACATGTGTACGTTAGTCAATGATGAACAACACCATGCATAAATTATGTTAATGTGTTAGTCAATTGTATGAAATTTATGAAAGCTCTAAATTTTCATGGAGGTATGAGGTCGCCGAACTCTAGTTTTTCTTGCTTTTGTTTCTTTTTACAGCTTTTTTTTTGTCAATTTTTTTGGAAAGCATTACTGTACAGCTTTGAGGAAATGTACTTGATATATAGATGGCAGGTTTTGCTTAAATGTTTCTTGGCTGGAAAGTATATGTTGTTGCCAAATCATGTCCAGTCTATTTTTAGGGTTTTCAAGGCAGTACAGTAGGTGTTTGAATCCCTAGCACAGCGCGGAATCTTGAAGTCAGTCTTTGGTTGAAGTACATGATTCTTGAGTCAAAATTGTATCATTTTCATACACATTTTTTGTTGATACATATTGGCAAACTTTTGCCCTCTACTTGTCATGGTCACAGTTATCTTTGCATCACAGGATTACATGTGTTGGTATTTCCTTATTGCAGGGACGTCTTCTGCATCTGTGTCTATATTGGTCATTAGTTTGACCACCCTCTGGCATTAGGCGTTAGCTTAGCAGCAGCTGCTTGCTTTATTACATTGGACAACTCGAAACACCCACAGCTAAGCCTTGCATTTCTAAGTCTAAGCCTTGTAGGAAGCCACATATAAATATGTGCGTCATACGGTCCA
Organism: Branchiostoma floridae x Branchiostoma belcheri; assembly: GCA_019207045.1. NCBI lineage: Eukaryota > Metazoa > Chordata > Leptocardii > Amphioxiformes > Branchiostomatidae > Branchiostoma > Branchiostoma floridae x Branchiostoma belcheri. The sequence continues at coordinate 14,399,656 of CM033037.1, read as the reverse complement.
ACTCCAAGGTTAAAAGATGTTGATCCAAAAGTTTGAATACTTTTTACTTCCTGTAACTTCAAGTTCAAGGTATGAAGTTTTTGTCTACAAACTTTCAACAGGTCCAAAAGACGATAAGGTTCTTTATAACTTCTGTATTTGTCAGCATTATAAATCAATAATTGACTTTTACCACCCCTGTTATTTAAACCTGGAATGAAGAGTTACTGTACGCCGTCAATGACAACGATTGCTGTGAAGGACATCTGTGATGGCAAGATAATAACTTTTATGTCATACCTGTGACGCGAAAACGTTCGATACGGGTGTTCCAGACCATGTGATAATTTTCCTTATCACACAGGTTTGAAAGTTGTATCACACAGGCTTCCTTTGAGTAAATCGAACCATTTCGAGCTGGCCGGTTGGCAATTCGAATACCGGATTTGGACGTTAGAATTGCTGTTGTTGAAATTTTTTGTTTGAGGACATAACATTTTCTCAACTTCTGGTACATTTCATATCGAAACATGCGTGGTATTCTATATTTACGAAGCAGGAAGGAAGTACAGCTGTGTTTCAATACATCATGTCTCTTTTATTTAAAGTGTTTTTCTTTCTTAGGTCACGTGCAATCAATGATACAGCAGATGGCCTTGTCTCTTTCCTGGAATTTTATCACAGCTGTGTATCAATGCATCATGTCTTTTCTAGTTACAGTGTTCTTCTTTCGTAAATGCAACCAACGATACAGCAGATGGTCTTGTCTCTTTCCTGGAATTTTATCACACAATGTGAAGAAATAGCTTATGTTTGTAACTGGCCTCAATTTGTAGAATCACCCTCACATCTGTGGGAGGTGTGTAGGTGGGCAGTGACGATGGTGAGGCTTACTCACGAAGTTATGTAAAAGGGAAGTTATATAAGTGAAAAAATCTGCAGTTTTAATTCTAAATGACGTTGATATGAAAATCCTATTATTTTCTACACTATTAGATTATAGTTCTATCATTATATTTCCTAAGTTGGCCTTATGTTCATTTGTTTATCATGATAGGTAAAGTCATTCAGTAGACAAAATTAACAATTAGTCATGTTTGATATTTGGACTAATAAATGTGAATATATTAGCAGTTTCAAACTTTGAAGTTGATCATCTCTCCCATAATGATTAGTCATGAAGCCTTAATTGCCCAGATGTATAATTATTCCCACGTTTCAAGTTGCAGCTCATTTTACAGCACTCTGTTTTGTCTGATTACTACCTAGAGAGCCAATTACTTAGAAGCTTGCTTACGTAGTCCTCTCTGCAGAAATGGGCCACGATTGATCCCCGCTGTGTAAGTCAGATGCTCTCATTGACGCACATGTAAAAGTATTCATAAAGCATAAGTAACAAGGAGATTGGATCTTCCTTGTTACTTCTTTTGTCTTGTTTGAAAACTCATTGATGTTAAGATGACGGTGATGTACCTACTAGGCTGAGAAATAAAAGAAAGATTGAATTGAACATGTACATGTTATAAATGCACAATGGCAAACAGTCTTTGATCTTCAAAAGTAAATAGTAGACCTTGAATAGATAACAAAGTTCAATGAAACATAATGAAACCCCTACTGATCAATTATGTACATCCCTTTGCCTTTTGTCTTAATATCCCTTTGCCTTTTGTCCTAATGATCTTGAAGATTGTATTGAACATAACAGACTCAATTTGTGTGTGAAAAAAATGCACATATTCTTGAAATCGCTTTATGAACAAAGTTCAGTGATTATTATATGGAAGACTTGTAAAGTAATTGAGGGTGTTCTTTGTAGAAATATTGCCTTGTTGGTTGTTATGGTAGTATCTTGGGCTTAGTGAAAATTTAGCATTGCATGTTTTCTTTGTATGTACAAAATTTAATATACAATAGATTTCCAATCTGATGAAACTATTTACAGATCATATCTAGTTGAAGTAGAAAAAAAGAAACTTTGCTGATTGATACATAGGTGTGTGGGATGGACATACAAGGTTATTTTGAACTAGAGTTCAACGAACCCATCTCTTCGCCAAATAATCATGCCTTTATTTAAGACTTTAAGGTCTTATTGTTCCTCACAAACACACAAACATTACCAAAACCAGACTGTGACCTGACAGATGACCTGGTAGCATCCCTGGTCAATCAGAATTTCATGCTTGTCAATTTAGACTTTGTCCCCAGTGTAAGGGCGTCCTCCAGCAAACCATCTGTATAACAGCTGTGTCCATAGATATAGGTCAAAATGAGATATATAGAGCACAGTTTATTTCTGTTAATAAGTTTTGCTGCAGTACTTTAGGAAGCCGCTAGGGGGCCCACTATCATAATTTATCTTCGTTTTCCTGACCCCTACCCACCTACCAAATATCATCAGGATTTTTTCAAGGCTTCTCGAGTTATGCATTCCACAAACAAAAGGACGCACACACTCGGCCTGCTACTGTCCTAACGGAAAATGCTACGTCAACTATTTTCGAACACAACCTTCCTTTCCGCAGCCGCTACTTAAATACTAAATATCATGAAAATCCATACACAGCTTCTTGAGTTATATGCTGTTGGCATGGATTTATGAACTTTCCTCATTAATTATGCAAATAAGCTACTGATTTGCATAATTAGTATTACATTGTATAAGTCATCACTCATTCTATCTACATACCGAAAATCCTGATGATCTGTTTACACGTTCTCAAGTTATCCTCGTCCAAAGTTTAAACGGAAATCGGTGCCTGCAGTTCCCAAAAAGCCGCTAGGGGGTCCAAACTCACAGCACTTACTCTCTGTTTCAAGGGCTATCTACCACTCAAAAATCATGACCACAGCATGTCCAGAACACGAAGTGCCAAAATTAAAAGTTTTGCTGCAGTACCTTAGGCAGCCACTAGGGTGCCCATTATCGAACTTGACCTTCGTTTTCCTAACCCCAATCCACCTAACAAATATAATCAGGATCCATTCAAGGGTTCTCGAGTTATCTTGCTTACAGACAAACGCACTTACATACAAATCCCGCTACAGCACCATAGGTAAGAGCCAGGTAAACCATTTTCGCACTTGACCTTCCTCTCCAAAACCGCTACACACCTACCAAGTTTCGTGAAAATCGCCCAGCTAGATTTTGACTTATGCTGCCAAAAACAAACCGCAAAAAACATACCAAGCTCGCTGCAGTACCGTAGGAAAACGCCAGGTAAACCGTTTTCAAACTTGGCATTCCTTTCGACAACTGCTACACACCTACCAAAAATCACAAAGTTCCATCCACAATTTCTCGAGTTATATGCTGTTGACCTACATACAGACCCAAGTCAAGCAATCTCATACTCTTCTTGGCGAAGAGAAATATGCTTGAGGGTTAGTCTAGAGATCAGATTCTGTAGAAATCTGTTGAAACAAATTACTATGTACAAAAGAACCTTGTAGTTGACTTCCTTTGAGACTAGAAGTTGCCAATTTACACATGGCTCTTGGTACCTTAGTCATAGGGTCATGGCTTTGAACACATCAGTACCTTAGGGATGTTTTCCCCATTGAATGGTGAGTTCAGATGTCAGAACATTGAAACATATGTGCATGCACATTATATATAATTACCTGTAATATGTCCCATATTGTAATAGGCACATCCTTGCAAGTTTTAATGATAAATGTCAAGGAAATGTCATGTCCTTGCAGTAAAGTAGAGGAAAGTACCAGTATTTTTATGATGGATTGCTCATGTAATTTCTTTTATGTGCACTTAGGAACTTAACACTAATAAAGTTTGTCCTCGTGTTCCCCCAAGCTTGTCTATCTTGCTTATCATTAAGGTCGTAAAAACAACCGTTACGGGATATTGAGTTGATTCCTCATGACAGTTGCATGATTTTGATGAGCCATTCGCATTATATATATAGTAACATGAAAACTTACAAGGGTCAGTGCTTATGGGTTGAGTTGCTGCAACTGCCACATGTTTCTTAGGGATGTGGAAGAGTCACTGTCATTACAGTCAACTTCGTGTAAGTGCTCTGGTATAAGCAAAAAACAAGTTATTGCCAAGGAGAGGAGTATACCAGCAATTCATCACACACAAAAAAAGATTGATTGATTTGGTTTGATGAACTTTAAGCATTCAACTTGTTGGTAACTTGGGTATGACGCAAAAATGGGGGCCTAGGCTGTCAGAGTCAATATAATGATCGCGTTACATTTACTGTATGTCATTCAGTTACAGTGCTTCAAGACCAGGTGTTTGCAAATTATATGATAGTGTGGATTGCCAGATATTTCTTACACTGTGACACTGTGAAAATTGGGATAGTAAATGTCGTTCCTTTCTGTTACAGACGCTTGCTCATTTCAAGTTAAAAAAACTTGTCTGTACTAGTTACAGGGTTCTCCCCAAAGAGTGGAATAAGGGAGGCCCTCCACTATACTCTCAGCCAGCTCCACTATACTATTTTTCAAATTTAGTGTGTTTCTTCCCTATTTTCTTTGTTAGTTTTGCTAAGATTAATGACAATTCACAGATTTTTGTACCAAGTGGCATCACTTTTCCAGTCAGCATTGTCTGCAAAAACTTGTGAATGAGCAATGATCAAAACAATAGTAGTTTTGCCACTTCACAACAAAGGAATAACAACAGTTACTGTATATTATACTTGTAGTATTTGACACCCTCTGTCATTGCAAAATGAACCCATTTTCATGAAAGTGCAGCGCGCTGGTGCGGGTTATTTTTGCCAGCCCCTCCACTATACTAAAAAATTCTGGGGAGAACCCTGAGTTATCTAAGTAGCAGTCCTCCCTGGTGTACCATTTGGCCTTCAAACTTACTCCCACACAGACATCACCCACCTCTATCTCAGGTCTCATCAGTCAAACGCCTTGTCTAATGGGGAGTCCAAACAGGCGGTTGGGGCAGTAGATCACTTTGATGAGTTCTCAGAGGAAGGCAGTTTCGAAGATCTTCAGTTGACCTGTAGAATTGTGTCTTCGTAAGATATAGTAATGGTACCACTTGGGTTATTGTTGCTACACAGCACATCTCTGGTGAGAGATTAGTGATTGGGATTGGTATAGAGGTCTGAAAGAGAGAGGGTAGCTACTCTTAAGTTATCTAGTTTAAGTCTCATATTCATAAATGCCTTCATAATCATCATTCATCTGAATTATTAATCTGGTTGAGATAAAGTTCTTCTAGTACTACTTAGTATATGCCTTAAAAAAGAAGGCAGATGAGTTTGAAGCCAAGCAGCTGTTTTTCAGGATTATTGCTATCAAACTTAGAAGGAAAACTTGGTTTTTAGATCTGCCTTCTGGAGAAGAAATGCTGTTTCAGTTCTGTTCATTTACTGATGATTTAGCCTTTGAACTTGAGGGAATGAAGTGACGTTCAGGTCTTGTGGCAAGTTAAAAAAGAATTTTCTGTAATTGTAAATTAGACTGCTCTTTTGTGTAATCGAATGTGGTTTCACTAGAACTTGATGGTTTCTAAGGAGTATTGCTATTACTGCTTTACCCTAAATGTATTTTTAGAAGCTTCACTACACACTCAACGTTGCTGTCTGTCTTATGTTATTGTGGTCAGGTAGCAGATGTGTAACACTAGGGTGATAGAAATACCAGAACTGTCTTGGAGATTTTCCAGCCAAGCATCTGACCCCTAAATCTTCTTTGGATGACCTCTGGGTTCTGTCTCGCTGTTGTACTTTGTGTTATCTGTCACACACTTATTTTAGACTGGAACCACTGTTCTTAGATGATTGAATTTGAAATATCATACCTAGCTGACTTCATCTATAATACAAATGTATGTATTTGACTTTGATGCAAGTGTTTTTCTAAATCTTTTTGGCTTGAAGACATTTTTTGGCTTGAAATCTAAATTTTACTAATAGGCATAACTGTTAAGTAATTGCAGTTACCTTGTGTAGATTTTTACTTTATACAAGTCTTGGTTGACATTATAACAAGCTGATAATCCTTTGCTTGAGATTTTTGAGACAGCTTTTGTGAGGTGAGTCATTAGAATGTGACATTACCCAATGAGTGTGGCAACACCTTTTGGATTGCTGACCTGACACACTACAACCATAACAGTAACAAATTTATCTGTAGTGGAGTGATTATCGGGATAGCAAGCCCCAAACATGCTTCCCAGCACCGCCATCTGCACAGGATTTATCTTCTGTTTTCCTCCTTTTTGGAAAGTGAGGAGAACAACCATAACAGATTTATCTTTAATAGAGTGATTATCGGGATAGCAAGCCCCAAACATGCTTCCCAGCACCGCCATCTGCACAGGATTTATCGTCTTGTTTTCCTCCTTTTTGGAAAGTGAGGAGAACAAGATGTCCCTGGAATTTAAATATGCAAGTGTGCATGTTTCCAGAAATATTATACTAAAATATAATAGTATGATACAAGGTTAAGCCACACCAGTCTTTTTTCTTGTTTCTGTGGCATTTCTTAGCTAAAACTCAGCAAGTCGTCAGGATGAAGAATTATATAGGGAGTGGTCACATATGTCTTGCAAACAATTGTGCTATCGCTAACTCAGGTCATCTTTTTAGGGCAGCCATGCATATGTCCTGGAAAGTTCAGCTGTCTTGCTACACAAAAGGCTGTCTTACATAGGTTTTTGTTGGTGATTGGTTCCATAGTACCTGCTTGAAAATTCTATGGCATCAAATTTCAAAATCATTGTATGTGACTGGACCCTATTTTCTAGGGAAGGACGATAAACTTGAATCTGCATGACTGCCATGCACTCATGCTTTCCCTCTAAGATTCTGTTTTCATATTGATTTTGTAGTTTATAACTTCATATTCTGAGAACCCAAGAACCTGAAATTGAATTGGTATAGCCTTGTGTTGAGAATTTTTTTACCCCTGGTGGCTACTGACCAAGGGGTTGACCAACAATGCTTGATTGTCCAAGCTGAATCATTTGTGTATATATTCATGAAGTCAGAAACTTTGCCTCAGCAAAAGGTCACTGCCTGCATAGGCACAAACCACATCAGCTGTGCTGTTTGTACATCTTGGTTGAAAATAGTCACTGCGTGTTAGGATACAAGGGTCTTTCTTTATTTGCAGGCAATCCTTGTTTAGTGCCTAGAAGAGGTCAATGGCCTTGCAGTGAACTTTTTTTAAAAGAATCCATAGTTTTGGATATCAACTGATCAAGACTGGCAGTCAGGTATACATGTAGGTATTAACAGGAACCAGAAGGCTTTCCTAGGCCATACATTAATATGTGATAGAATTATTCCTACATTATCATTAATGTGCAAATCATCACTGTTACATTGATAATTGTTCCTTGTGTATGCGTTGAAAACAAGATAATTGGCCATATCATAAATTACATGGAATCACGTCAACTCCACTCCCTTATGCTCCTTCTATATTAATGATATACATATTGATTGTATATGATGGGAACATTTCATCATGGGGCTGTCTTTGCAATTTTCTTAAAGCTTGAGTTAAGAAAAAGAAATTGAGTTGTATACCACTGTAGTTAATATCTTTGACAATCCAAGATTACCTTGTATTCTGTGGAACAAACATTCTCCTTTGTCGTGTCGTGAAGCAATAAATAAGGCTAATGTGCCCAAGAGTGGTTGCCATGTCATTGCTTACGTTGGCAAAATATGTGGGCCATTGACCTCATCATGCTTGTCCGGGGGAGTCAATCTGTTACCTGCCAGTGCCAGACAACTTCATGCCCCGTTTGCCGATTGGCTGCTCGATAAAATTATTCATGCAGGTTTGATGTTGATGAGAAGGTTAAAGATGAGGTGGGCAGGCCTGCAGTGATCAATCAGTCCTTATATCCTGACGGATGCAAGTAGCGACGCACAGTAGTGATGACTTGGCAGGGAGCAGTAGTAGTAGTAGCGCCACGATCAGCGGACTGTTACGGAGCGGTAATCAGTTTGCAGGAGTAGCGCGTGCGGGCGAGGTGGGATGGAGAACGTCACCAGCAACAGCACAGAGGAGGCAGGGGAGAGAGAGCGGTGGTGGGTGAGCTACACCCCTCGGCTGGGCGTGTGGAAGACTGTCATCATTTCAGTGGTGCTGATCCTGATCATCACCGGGAACTTGTTGGTGATGGTGGTTGTAAGGAAGGTCAGATCGCTGCCCCTGGTGAGCCGTGTGGGTATGATCTCCCTGGCCTTATCGGACCTTATGGTAGGGATGGTTTACGCTCCGTTTGCCCTGCACATGTCTCTCGGTAAGCAGCCTATTATCAAAGTGTGGTGCATAGCTAACTGTTATTTAGGAATCTACTTCTCTGCTGTGTCCATGTGCAACATGGCAGGCACAAGCCTGGACCGATTCCTGACGGTCTCACTGCCGCTGATTTACAGAAAACATTCCTCGACTAAGAAATGTGTTGTGATCGTGAGCGTGGCATGGGTTTTTCCTGCACTGTGCTTTATCCCTCTGGGCTTCACAGAACTGAAGATGAAATACTTTGCTGACTCTATGACCTGTTCTCTGGACTTCTACCACCACTACGCCTGGACAGTTTGCATGATCGTGCTCATATTTGGCATCTGTTCAGTTATCATTGCCGTTTCAAATGTCCGGCTCTATAAAATTGCCACCAGGCATGTGCGAGCAATTCGAAAACAAGACCGAGATCGTGACAATCCAGAAGTTGGATCAGGCGTGTCAAAAAGAGGCCGCAGGCGGTCGTCCGCAACGCACCCCACCGTCTCCAAAATTCTCATCACAGTGGTCGTGACCTTCTATTCCTGCTGGACTCCGCTGATGACCTACAAGGTGTTCACCTTCGTCGATAGATCAGACGGCCCCCACGGCCTGGGCTTTGGGCTCGTGTGGATCGCCATGTGCCACAGCTTCCTGAATGTGGTGACCTACTGCGTCTTCAGCGCCGAGTTCCGCATGGGGCTCAGAAAGCTCCTGTTCTCCCGCTGCGGCAGCGAGGGGAAGCTGCCCTGCAAGAAGTGCGAGTTCCAGAACCAGCCCAAATGCACCTGTAACAACTCCCAGTCTGCGTCCAACCCCACGGGCACTGCGTCCTGTAATCCGCGCACCATGCTCACCTGCGCTGCGTACCTCAGGGCGAAGAGCCGATGCTTTGTGGGGAGCGAAGTTGTGACTGTAGTTAAAGTCGTGAAAGGCAGCGTCGTGAAGAAGAGCAGCAGTGTGTCCCTAAATGGTTTCAAGTTTAAGGACACTACAGGTGACAAGTTAACTGTGAAAGAGAGCACCGGCGCAAGAAAGAAAAGCGAGACAAGTGCCGACAGACCTCAGGCAAAGCCACCGCCCCAGGGACAGGGAAGAGACCCTGAACTCTTCACAGAGAACACTACAGTTGTACCGCAAACATTGACAAATGGGGAACCCACCGATTGTGAAAAGGAGAAGAATAGCAATTGATTTGCCAGCCTTTTCATGACAGTTTTTAGGGTCCAAAAGAAAGAAGAAAAAAGTAACCAGATGATTGGAACCTAGAGGTAATTATAAGCCATGAAGAGATTGTTTCTGCACAGAGACAAAAAATTGTTTAGAAATGAGAATCAGAAGGCAGAGCCTAACTAGATGAAAGAGGTGTAATATTTTTAAGTAGCCTGTAATATGTACTGACTTAACCATGTTGAACATGTGTATAAACTATAAGAAAGTGTGTCAAGGAAGATCTGAAAAAAGGAATGAAGTCTCAGATAATTGATGTGAAATGGTATAAACTGCTGATGATGGAAAATACAAATTCATATTAGAATTTGGCTGATCATATGTTCTATTGAAAGTTCATGTTTTGAAGGCCATGAAATGCTGTAGGTACCACTTTCTGTAGAATAACAGAGGTTTTAATATGAGCAGAGGTTCTGAGAAAAAATGCTTTCCAGATAGTATCATTTTTCAGAAAAGATAATCAAAAACCTTCAAGTTGCTAGGACTAGGAGTCTTTGTACAAAAAAATGTTGTAATTGGAATTTCTGTATCAGTGATGATCAGTAAGTCATTACTCATAATGTCGTCAGGTCAATGAGTGTGAGAATTCTAGAAGCTGAAATTCTTTATTTATAGTGAGAGGATATTTACAGTGTAGCTTTCGTTTGACGGAATTGGATCAGAGGCATTGAAATGGGGAAAGATACATGTCAGTCTAATTTGGTAAGCTGGCATGGTTACTTAAGTAAACTCGCCGATGCTTACCACTTGGAGAACAGTTTATACCATATCCTATCCTTAAATGCTGAGATATAAAATGTATAATCTCTTACTCTTCGTAAAAAAATTATGCCTTTGACACACCTCACCGGTCCCATAGCCTCACTGGCCGTAGGGGTAGCAATGCCATCAACGTGGTTGACACAGAAGACCTGGAAAACAAGCCGAACAATTCCACAATGATAAATATTCATAAGAAGGTACATGATGATTTAAAGTGCCAAATAATTAATGATCATGTCACAATATACCATCCCTGTTGACCCAGAGATTTGGAATCTTGATCCAAGGAATTTTATTTAGTATTCAGTATTCACTGGTCCTTAAAATACTTGAAGTATTCACACCCATGACATGTAATCTCTGGTGACCCAGTAGTGCAATGTGATTAAGTGAAGAGATTAAATTTGATCCCCTCTGCGACCAATAGATCAAACTGGTTTGACATCTCTTGGAAAGAGCCAAATTGGTTAGGATTAGCTGTTGGGAATGATTGTGGGTCACTTTTAGACCCTTGAAATGTAATTGCTGCTGACCCAGAAGTTCAATGTGATTAAGTGAAGAGATTAAATTTGACCCTCTATGCCACTGATAAATCAGACAGGTTTGACATCTGTTGGAAAGAGCCAAATTGGTTAGGAAAAGCTGTTGGAAATGATTTTGGGTCGCTTTTAGACCCATGAAATGTAATCTCTGGTGACACAAGAGTACAATGTGATTAAGTGAAGAGATTGAAAATTTATCCCCTCTGCGACCAATAGATCAAACTGGTTTGGCATCTCTTGGAAAGAGCCAAATTGGTTAGGATTAAGAATTATTGTGGGTCACATTTAGACAAACCATATGTATTTTAACTCATATCTATGGTTAAAGCAGTGACCACTTGTACATAAAGACCACCTGACCAATGTGACCACATTTTGGCATTCTCTTAGAAGTGACACAAGATTCTTGCAAAGTATTAGTGTAATTTTCTGTGTACGTTAAGAATCCTGTCTATAGAGACCACCTGTTGACTTAGATTTGAGTGGTCTTCTTGGGTAGTGTTGATTGGAAGCTGCTTTTTCATATGTCTAGTGACCATTGTGGCTTATGGTATTTTAAGATGTTGCCATAAAACAGCCATAAATGAGCATCTGACAAGGTGTTGAACTAAACATGTTGACTATAGAAGTGGATAACAAACAATACTCATTTAAAGAAAATTTTGTGCAAGTTGTTTTCAATACATTGTTGGATATTTTCAGCTATGGAAAAGGATTCTAAATTGCCATTAGAAGTTTGACCTAAAAGAACTTCAAGGAGGCTGCATAAATTTCTCTCACTCCTTTTGACAAGGCATCAAACTGAACTGTGTTGGTGCAATCATTCTGACAGCTATGTGCACCAGGTCATGCGTCTAAATGCTCATAAATATGTATCTTCTCACTATATCTGTTAGGCGCAGCCATTTAGAGCAGTACTGCTGTCACAAGGTCGACCAAAGTTCCAGAAATGCTCAGATAAATGGCATCAGTTAGCGCTAAAGCCGAAACATTGTGAAAGCAGATGGGTTTTACTAGCTAGTGGCATGACCATGAAAGATGGTGTTCTAACAGTTTGGGACATTTGACTAAACTGCTTGTTGATGAGCAATTTTCCCCACCGGATGCCCCAATCCATCAGTGGGTTTGCCGGAAGATGGGTATGGCATGATGTGCTTCATTAGATACATGTGAGTGGGCAATTTGCTTGTTGATAACGACGACGAATTGATGATGAATTTGCTTGTTAAGATCTCAAAAAAAAAGTACATTTCAAAAGTGCTGCTTGAAGCTACATCCTCAGCTAGTGAAGGTTTATAGGTTTAGCCATAAAACCTTAACTTTTGATCCAAATAGCAAAGAAATTTCAGTCATTTAAAAACCTGTTCCTGAGTTTAACCACTCGACTTTCATGGAGTGAAGCAGCAGTACTAGTGTGACATGAAGGTTTACAGTGACTCGGAAAGGGCAGATGTGTCAGAGATCAGCCCCTGAATGTCACAGATAATCACGCTTCTGAAGGAACTGCATTAAGATTGCTGCATGTGATAAAAAGTCGGCCGGCGCTCACTTATCCCTTAGCACAAATTTGATAAACTATGTGGCCTTCAGGGGAAGCCATGTAAAGCATTTATATATCAAACAGAAAAAGAAAAATCATCATAGAAAGTTGAAATACTTTTGCCAACTTATGATGAGAAAGATGACTTTACCCTCCTTTTTTTTTATATAAAGTTTACTCTCCTTTTTTTATAGAAATATATCCTGCTCAGTCATAAAGTATTTCAGAATTTTTGTTATGAAACGTGTCAGCAGGATGCCACTTGTCCTTTTATGATTTGGATGGCAGGCACGAATTGTTGGCACCAAGGAATCAATAAATTAATCTTCATGTACATGATATTCTTGTACTCAGCTGATCAATAGATATCAATCTATGTTCATATATGTCATATGACAGTACCTGGAAGGCATGGAAATTGCATTTGGTCTGTAACTCTGTTTAACTATTCTAGCACCTGTGCTCTCATATGGTGTAATACTATTGGTCAATATGTGATGTATATACGACAAAGGATATTTATGAACAGCTTGCCAACATTGAATGCTCTACAGTGATATAGCAATGATCAGTTTGACTTGAATGTCTCGACCTAAATAATTTATAATAATAATAATAATAATAATTTATTGATTTATCTTTATGGCCAATTTGGCATATTTTAGCTGATATAAAACTTGATAAGAACATCTTCAAGTAAAGTACAGACTCATGATATATATTAGGAACTTTTTTTCCAGAGACTTTTATGTCACAAGTTATTCTCTCTATATAGGTACATCACTGCAACGCACAGCATAGCATATCAAATGTGTAAATATCTAAATGTAAGAATATATTATAGGTAAGTAAGATACTATATTTGATTCATTTTGAAGAAACATATTACACTAGTATACACTCCTAAGGGCAGGCTCCCTTCTAACTGTATAGAGAGTTGTAGTTTTGAACTTGAAGTACATGTACCAAAGTACGTTTTTAGAGTCAACTCAAAGTTGTGCTATAGTTTATAAGTGGTTGATTACGAGGTTGTGCCAAATCTTAGCAGGGTTTACAGAATTCCGTATGAGTTTGTAGATGTCGATTTATCAGAAATGTCAGTCGAAAAAGGTTAAGTAAAGATTGATGATATAATGATTGTAGTTTGTATCGTTAGACTAACCAGTATGATATAGCCACTTAAGTAGGAACAAGGGAATACTTGTGACCTGATACACCTGCGCACAATAGAATTTAGATTAGGATTGATAATGCAATAAACAGGTCACAAGAAGGTAGGAAGGGTTTATTCCAAACTTAAAAAAAGTAACTTAAAAAAAAAAGAGAGCAAGGGAACGTTGAGCTGATAGTTGAGACTTTTCTTTTTGATGTGTCTCAAGAAATGAGTGATGTGTATACACTATACATCTTATTGAATTTTGGAGTTTGTTGTCCTACATAATGTATCATTACATATCGTGATATTTCTTGTGTAAACTTCATGGTAATTTAGTATTCTGATGAAAATACAACATGTAGATGTATGTTGGATGTATGGTAAACAATAGTCACATTTTCATGGAGTGTCAGAAGTATCAACTATCAATCCCCTGGGGCCATATCAGTAATACATGTATCTATGTTTGACAACTTGGATCAAGCCAATATATCTTGCCTATATTCAATCTGTATATGCAGAGAGTTCTGTGGTTGCTCATTTGTATGTATGCATGTATACTCGAAAACTGTGGTTATTAATGTTACATCCCATCCCAAAGATTTACATGTTTTTAGTCACTTTAAAGTTTAAGTAAGGTATATATCCATAGGTTGTCATTAGGGCTGTATACCTAAACAAGCTTCAGGTACAAATACAGGTACAGGTGCAGGTGATAGGGTACAGATCCAGACCTTGGGCCTAAATGATGACGTTATACAATGTTGAGAAGGCCTATAAGAATGTTTTTGTTTTATGTGGTAGTACGAGGGGCATTCAATAAGTAATGTCCCTGACCCATTTTCCATAGCAGGAGATTAATGAAACTTGGCACAGTTATTAGTCTTTCTCTTCATAGGAACCACCCAGAGTTTTGCATTTCTCCCATCATTTGATGTAGCTCTGGACACCGTTCTTGTAGGACATCCCAGGTTGGTCCTCCAACAGATGCCTGATCAATGGCAGAAGAGGGACGACCAGGTCTGGGAGCTGTTTCCACAGACTTCCGGCCTTGTTTGAATTCAGGATGCCAGCGTTTTACAAGGTCATATGATGGGGCATCATCACCATAAGTTTTTTTCATTTCATCAAAAGTCCCTTTTGGTGTGCGTCCTTTCAAATACAAAAACCGGATCACTGCGCGACACTCAACTTGCTCAATTTCACACCTGGTCCATTTCACACCTGACTCAGTTCAAACACCAGTAAATCAGTAACCACAATTAGTTCAGAGCTGTTTTTTGTAACATAACCAATAGAGATATGACTCATTACACATGCAAAATTTCATCTAGATCAGACAACTGGCAGTGGGTCAGGGGCATTACTTATTGAATGCCCCTCGTAATATGGCACCTGTGGGATTATGAGAGTTGGTGATACATATCCAGTAATATTTTTCAAAATCACATGTTTTCTTAATTCCTAACTATGGGATTATCAAAACTGTCATCTATAAAGTCTAAAAAAGATATCCTAGTTTGTTCAAGTACAGGTAGTCTTGAGACTCGGGTCCAGTCCTGTACAGCAATTCACAGGTACAGGTGCATGTGTTCAGGTATGCAGCCCTAGTAGTCATAGATAATAGGTAGATAAAAGAGAATAATGTAATGTATAATATGTTAAATAGACACTATTCCATGCTGCTGATCTAATTAATCATTTAACCTATAGTTGAAGTTGGAATCTTTATAGAAAATGTGGGCTGATATTAAAGTATTTTGATGGAGGAAAGATTATACTCTACTCTACCATAAAACATTAAGATTGTCATGGTGAAGTGCTTAATGGAAGAATACAACATCCTAATAATATAAGGCTTATAATATACACAGATAGTAAACACCTATAGTGGATTATGTGGTTGAGTGTAATGCTGCATAGTAATAAAGACCTATTCCTCATGGTTAATGTGAGTGTGATCTGTTGAACTTGTAGTTAATATGACTCTACCAGTTTTTCTTACATTTTGTTTTTGCAAATAAAGCTTGGAGAAGACAAAGTAGATATATTTTGCACAAAGAAAAAGAAAAAAAAGATAGTAATTTATTAAGGTACTTCAAATGCACGAAGATAAACTTGATCATAAAGCTCACAATATCAGTACAAAATGGACCTATGGTTGGGGTTGTAGCTGAAGTTTCCATTCCTGCAAAAAGTTCTTGAACTCTGCAATGAAGTTGCTACACTTCCGTTAGTTGTTGCTATAATTGTTCTGACATTCCCATTGACTTAACATGGGATTCCAATTGAAAACGGCTGATGAAGTCATTACCAAGTTGTTACACAGCTACCTCAGTCCATCCCCCAAGAGATTTGTCATAGGAAGATAAATTGCTCGCATGTTCTGTAAGTGTACATATTGATTAACAGTTAGCCTAGTTCTTGGCTGCGACAAATAGCCGTGAAAACAATTGAGCCCCCTGCCAGATATGCTGTCACTTCAGGGTGGTGTCAATTGTTGCCTAAAGACTAAAATAGTGTTGTACTAATCTATATATTGACGCTGACATACACGTGTAAAGACAATGATTATTTGTCCTTTACGCAGTGTAGTGGAAATGATTTGAGTACTCGGTACATGTTAGGCATATCTATGTCAAGGCAATATATCATAGAGCTGTCCAGTGAGGAGGCCCTTACGGTAAAGGAAAACTGACGATGAAGCATGACTCTTGTTCAATAGGTAGTGCAATGTGACTATGCCATGGCTCACATGTGTTTGTTTGTTTGTTTGTTTTATTAGGATCTCCATTAGCGATACCACCAAAGTGGTATTGCTATTCTTCCTGAAGTCCGAAACTTATATATATATATATATATATATATACAATAAAAATGAACATAATCAACTAAGTAACCAAGTACACCGGGTCACCCTACTGTCCTTGAAATGTGTGTTGGGTTCTTTAACATCTAGAGATTTGAGGCTAACGCCTAAGGCTCCCTCATACATGGGACTGCTCACTGCACGTCATGATCCAAAATTAGGAATGCGATTCTTTACAACATGTCTTAGGGTTGGAAAAGTTTTCTAAAATTCATAGAAAACACTGGTGTCAGTAGTCTGTGTAACGCAAACTCTGCTGTCCCGGGCTGTAACTGGCCCCTCCCAGCAATGTAGGACGGGCCAATTAGAAGCGCAATTAAATCGGGCTGCAGTGTCAGTTGCTAAGAAATTTCGAGTCCCCGTAAATAAAATCCTAGCTGAAAGACTGGTACCCACAGTCACAAATGAGGTAAACAGCTCCATTGTTGGGGGCACAAAAGAGCAGATGGTGGCTTTCCATGGTGCTGAATGATGGGTTGGTCAATCCAGTTGACCCTACAACCTGTCGATATGATAATACCTTCTCCTGACTGTGGAAGCAGGTGCATAATCAGGCTAGAAGACAGCTGTAAAGAGATTTGATGAGCTCCTTGTGGACTGATTACAATTGTCTGCTGGAAGCTTGCTTTCTTCTAAGTGCTGTGGTTTAAGTAGGTCATAGGAAGCCTCTGTAGTAGGGCTGAGTACTGGTACAGCGTAACGGTACAAAACCGGTTTTTCTTATTGGACCGGTCCAGAAAAACTGGACCTGAAAAAATTAGGAGGACCGGATGTTGGGCCGATTAGAAAATTAACAGATTATTTCATCAGGCATTCACATGTTTTGGCGCTTGCAGGTAGAAGAAAATAACAAGAGTGAAGTAGAGTAGAGTTTATAGTAATTTCTACCAAGTTTTACAGCCAATCGTACAGGTGCAGTTAGCGTTGAAGGATTTAAAACGCCAGTGTAAGTCCAATAATCCACCAAACAGATCTCTTTGTAGTGAAATGGACCATTGGTATGAGTCATACTGCATCAGGTCCAGGTTCTGGACCTGATCCTTTGGACCTGAACCGGACCTGGACCTGAATTTTCTGTACCGGTACCCAGCCCTTCTCTGTAGACTTTGACTGATACAAATGTATTTCAACAAAAAGTCATGAATCACATAGAAAAATAATGCTGAAATTTGAAAACTAGAATAAAAGTTTGAGTAGAAAATGCACACAGTTGCAGTTTTTACTTCTAAGCATCTGAGAATGAGGGAAATAGATTGTACTGGTTTGTGGTAACTTATTATGTACTTCGATATGCTATGTCAGAGTAGCTAGTAGCAAATAGAGTACTATAAATGCAGAAACTTCTGCCGTGGTTTAATGTTTTCCATGGCAGTAAGAGACTACAGTGCATGGTGCTACCGCGAACTTAAAGCCATTGCGAAAAGTCCTTTTTCCCGCTACAGCGAAATTGAATCCCCGCGAACTTTAATGCATTTACAGTAAGTGCTGTAAGTAGGGAGATACATTTATTTACCCTAAGGTGTAAGGATTCATCACTCTTATTCTAGACTCAGGCACATAAAAGATAGGGAATTTCCAAGAAAGGGCCCCATAAAGGCCTTTTTCAAATTAGGCAAAAGTCAATGTGTTCTGAAATTATGCATAAAATCAACTTACTGTGGCCTGATACGATGTAGAAAGAAAGGCATAATACATTTTGTACCTCACAAATGTAAGTCAGCTTCCAGTGAAAAATGGCTATGGATTCGTCCTAATTTAAAATCCCCAACTCTAATTGCTCTCAAGTCATCAGTCTGACAGATATAAGGACTGCACAGATTTAAAACCCTGCTGATCTAGAGCACAGATGTCTGAGATTATGTCCTTCTATAACATTATGGTTGTTTAATGTCCTGACTCAGCAAATAATGTCCTTGACATACATTTGATACTGATAAACATGTCCCACCTGTCATTTGATGAGGGGCAATGTAGGGTCATTTTTGTTGTTTTCTTATTAGGAAAAAGGATTATTGTTTTCTCTGGTGTGCTTGTTTTCCTTTCTTCTTCATCTTCTTAGAAGATGCAAGAAGACAATCAGAGCTTAGATTGTATATTGTTGTATATCATATATTATTTCTTACTCGCACATAATACCAAAGGGTAAGCCTAATGGTATGCCATAACTATGTCAATAACTTTGACAAAGAACCAAGTAGATGGAATTTTTTTTACTCACATTACTAGGGCAAGCCTTATGGTTTCGTATTGTGTACGAGTAGGTCGAAAAAGGCTACGGGGAAAACATTCTACATTTTTGCTAAAATGTTGCCTTCTATCATGGAAGCTCATCTGTGTTGGTAGTAGTTATCATGGTACAATGGCTATGCTAAACTTTTTTCCAACTCCTAAGTACACATGGATCAAATTTTCAACGACCACTGTATTGATCCTGCAGAAGGTGACAGTGTTCGTTAAAAATTTGATTTGTGTGTACTTTTGTGCTGGAACAATGTTTAGCATTGTAACATGTTGCCTAATTTTTCATTAAGATAAATATTTTCTTTATGCAACACTAGATGCCCCAAATAGTATTCCCCAAACTGCATTTTACCATGCAATTTTTGTGTATCCTTGATGCAAATTCTTTTCACTCCTACCACTATCAAAACTTTCTGACTGGTAAAGAATCTTGTCACTATGCCAAATACTTTCTCTGTTATAATTTGATAGAAATGTGATTCATGTTTTAATTTGACTTGTTTTATAAGCTTTCCATTAGTGATAAGATTATCATACCGGCATCTAGTGCTGTTGACGTCATACTCAGCAATCCTGATGATTAAAACATTGCAAATTAAGTGCAAGTGGAAGGAAGTTAATACTAAGTAGCACCTTGAACTTCTTAGTCTATCCAGTCACATGTGTGCCCTTGAATGTCCTCTGTTACATTCCAGGAAATGTTTCCTGCAAAAGTTACTGTAGTTTGTCTTCTCGTTGCCGAACTCCCACAGTCTGAGAAAATTTAACTTGTTCGCGGAACTAAACGTGCATGGTTGCAGCAGGTGCGTGTGAAAAAAGTCAGCAATTTAATCGCTATTGGTAATGATAACTGATAAATTCATGTTACAGTCGTCACCGTGAAAACTCTGAACATAACAGTATATTGAAAAATCAGGAATTGCAGTACATTTAGGGATTTTTCTGAGACAAGGACTGTGCTTTGGCCTTATGTTCATTACATGAGCTACATGTAAAACATGTAGCACTACATGATCTTCCTACTCGTAGGCAGATAGCATCAGCTCATTCTGGTGCAGTGTACATCCAACTGTCTTATCACGCTTGTTCTCTTGGGTAATGCATTAGTTCTTGCTGTTGTCATTTCCCTCCTGAAGGAGGAATTGTCTGTGCGTAATGATTCCCCAAGGTGCTTCAGTGTGATAACAGGGAAATAAATCCTTCCACAGTAGAGTAAGCTTCACGTTTCTCCACATGGCAGAACAAGAGACATGCACTTTCTTTCATACATACAAGCTTTTGAAGTTGTATGGATGTTGATTTGCCTGCAGTATGTTTTAATGCATTCTTATGGATTTTTGTTTATAATTGAGTGTATTATTGCATGGTTCAACATAGACATGCATCAATTGTTCTTTTTTTACATATTCTAGTATGTTGTGTGTGGGAGACAGCTTGTAAAGGTGAATTACTGTAGATTGCCTCAGTCTCCTCCTGCGTTCATCGCAACAGAAAATTCAATAGAAGAATGTTTTATTTTAAACAGCCTACTTTATGTCCCATTTCTCACATCTGTATCAGCTGTCAAAAAGGAATAAAGCTGAATTGGAAAATTTTGGCTTTTGACGTTAATTACTTAGGCACGAACTAGACACAGTTTTTCCCGATATCTGCGAGCCGACAACATCTCGCCGACAGCCTTTTTTACAGTATCTAGATGGAACTACAATATCGCCATAAAGATATCGGCAGAATTTCTCCCAAAAGGTCCGGAGCATTCGCCCGATAGCTTAGCAGGGGTCCCCGACAAGTTCTGCGTGCATGTTGATGCGTCCCGACTTCGGGAGGGCTCATTAGCATATAACGCGGGCTCATTAGGCTATATAGCTGATTATGACTACAAGTGCCACGGGTGTCCCACCCCCTAGGTTCCAGATCCCTCCCGACATCTGCACAGATATCGGTAAAAACTGTGTTTAGATTGGGCCTAAATTAGTGGATAGCATACAAGTAGTGCAAGTCATAAATCAAGCATTACTGGAGGCTGACACCTAATCTGACATCTGGATGATCATCGACAGTTTTATGACCTGATGTTAAATTGCAGTGACGTGTACGGTTTATGATATCCCTGGGCTGCTCTTGCCCTATTTTAGTACAGTAGGGGTTACTGCCGGTCATCATCAGCATGAAGTTTCATCTTGTATTACGTAGAAGTGATTAGTGAACAGTTTATGATATCCCTGAGCTTCTCTTGTCCTATTTTAGTAGGGGTTACGGTCAGTTATCATTAGCGTGAAGTTTCATTTTGTAGTATGTAGAAGTGATTACTGAAAACTCTGATACGATTGTGTGAATCAGGGCTCGAAATTCATTTTTGGGAATAGGTGTAGCACCTATCCTAAACATTTCGGTGCACAAAAACAACTTTTGGGTGCACAATATATGATATAAAGTAGAATGTCAGCAAAACTTGGTAACTGTTTGAGCTTTGAAAAATTGTGACATGAACCCAAATTTTATAGCTAACTTAAAAAAATTTAAGCAGGTAAAGAAATACTGTATACTAAACCTACATGTAGTGTAAAATAATACCTGGCTGTATGTATGTCAAAAACGTAAGACTTAGTGCATTGGTACATCCACTGTCAAGAATTGGCTGCACAAAAGTGCATATGCACCCAGTATGTCAAGCCCTGTAAATAATGGTCTACATGAAATCTTAAATATGACCATACATACATATTACATATTATCATAAATTGCCATCACTGTTTAAGGGCAGATCTAGAGTGTCACAGGCATAACAACCTTTCAGCATATTACACACCAACTTTCCATGTAGCTAGTAACATATTACTTGAAACAACCTGTCACACCTGTAAGTAGTGGCCTGCAAGTCATTGTTCATCTAACTTAATATCAAAGCTCTGAGTTTGCAGTATGTTCAAACAGAACTTTTGAACAGTTATGACTATGTTGTATCATTTCTAGTCACCACCACACTCAAGTATATAGTCTTACTGTGAGATTTTTGTATAGTTGTTATCTGCTTAGTCTTATTTAAGGTTGCTTGGAGTTGGAGCTGCTTCTTGGGAATAAAGACTCATAGAATGTCATAGAAAGTTTTGATGAAACTATAAGTAGTTGCTTGACAGAGACCTCTTGTCTGTTATGTGCGACAGAGATGTCTGGGGGGACTTCATAACCTCACCTGAACTGAACTGAGTTGCTCAATCTTTTGCAGATGTCTGATATAATTGACAGTCCTTTGTCTCCCCCATGTTACCAGTCACCTCTATGAGCATTTGGGTCTGTTAATAAGTCTCACTGGTGTTCAGCCACGTCCATTTCCAGGAATCGATCCCCAGGCAAAGATTGCCCTACTTTTACTTGGACTATATTACAGTACATGAAAAGGGTTTCGAAGTGGTGGTATGATATGTTGTGATTACGGGCCCACACAGCTCACTGTCCCACTCGAGGAATTATGGTTGAAACTGAGCATTTTACTGTTTTGATGGCTTTCATGGTAACTGTTTGGGCTGCATTTTACAAGTAATATGCATGTACTGTAAATGCATTTAAGTTTGCGAGGATTTACTTTCGCGGTGCTTTTAAGTTCATGGTAGCGCCATAGACTGTAGTAAAAAAATAATAATGGAAAAATGTTTGCGATGGTTCTAAGTTCGCGGTGAAGTGGCCACTGCGAAAACTGCGAACGTAAAACTACTGCAAACGTTTCTGCATTTACAGTATGTTTGTGCATTGATTTAAGTCGGCTTTATCACCCTAGAAATTAATCTTGTTCCTTGTACCACTTGCACTGCGATTGATGTACTAATCCACCTCCACGGTAACAAGTACATGTACTGTTAAAGGGAGCTCAACTACGTCAAAAGGGAGCAACCATGTTATGAATGTCGTGAAGTTTGCTGGAAATGGAGGAATTTTTCACCTTTGCTTCTAATAGGACCTGTAACTAAGACCTACATTACAAGTATATAAGTCAACAGCATACAAAGATGAAGAGTCTGTTGGTATGTTTTATCAAAGTTTGTACCTGCTCACTTAAGCCTAGTACCACTACAATGCTAGCTCTAGCCTACTTGTCTCGCTTACCTTGACAAACACTCTGTAATAGAGAAGCAGATTGTTCGCTTAAATATAGGCAAGAGTTCTGATTGACTTGGAGTCACCCAGTCCTCATAATTTTTATCCTTTTTCATTTATTCTGACTGAGAAATAAAGTAGATGATAACACAGGACATATTAAAGGACCAATTTTTTTTAAAAGGACAAAGGCAGGATCAGTGGAGCAAACACTGAAGTCTAGATAAAGGCACAAACAAACATCCGTGAATAGTTTCATCAGGTTGGTATGTCACTGAATGAAGAGACTCTTTTTACACAACCATTGCTTTATTATCAACAACAAGATTATTCTAAACAAACAAACAAACAAACAAATAATCCAACGCTAGAATAGGATGGATTTGATGTTGACAATATCATGATGATTGTTGACAAACTTATGTGTCAATATCTTACAGCATCAATGTGTGGAAAAAAGTGATGATTAACAAATGTATGAGGGTCCTGTACAAGTCATAGGTGATACAGTGAAAGGAAAAGTCAATAACTATTTGTAAAGTGCAGAGTTGTGAACCGTTCTTGACTAGATTATTCTGTGGGGTGAATAATGGACACTAGCGCAGTATCAGGGACAGATTATTTTGAAATAAGACAAATGTTGTTTTCATGTTTTGCATAATCCTCGCCAGTGTATTCTCATGAAGTGTTATCTGTTGTTTGCCTGTGATAGGAAAAAAAAGGCATAAAATAAAGCTTGGAAATGACTCACAGAGGACAGAGATTTTTATCATGTTCGTAACTACGGAGATAACAGGTCGATTATCATGCAAAGATCAATACCAGTCATTCTGTTAAGGCCTGGATGATTGGATAGTTCTTACCACAGGATATTGTCATTTCTTAAATCAGTCAATAAGTGAAATCCAATAGAACCTTACTGTCAGCACTTTTTGCAAACGTTGTCTCTAAAATCCACAGGGCTGGAGTAGGGGAAGAAAGAGGAAGAAAAGTACCAATTCAACTGACCAACCACTCATCACAACCAACGCAAAATGTGTTGAATTTCACAGAACTGAGATGAATGGCATTCAAGGATAGGTTGCAGATATGGAAAGCAAATCCTACCAGGTCCAATTTCCAAAGCATGTACAGGTATCAGGAGGCTTAGGGGTCATTGACTACATAGCAGTTTTTTTTCAAAGCAAAGCTCTGTCGCAGATTACTGATCCTAGTATCCTTGAAGGTGGTATCTCACTGCAGTTTGCATCATGCTTGCGTCACTGCAGGGTTCGTTCACTGCAGCACTGTTGTATTACTTTCTCAGATTTTTTAACTAATTTAGATATACATAAAAGTATGACTTTGAAGACAACAAAATATATAAAATGTAAGAAAATCCATTCTATATCTCCGAAATTCGTTGGGCACCTTTTGAACCCCACAGTGACGCAAGTGTGACGCAAGTGCAGTGAGATACCACCTTTAGTCTCTACATCTGTGTTTCTTCTGTAGATGGCTAAGTGTATGTGGGTCATATATCAAGGGAAGTTCTAGAGATATTGATTGACACATATCGTGCCTTTGTAGCGCCATTATGAACTGAGACGGTAGTGATTTATTAGGTCACTTGAAAGTATCAAACACAAAGAAGCAATTAAAAGAAAGTGATAGAAAGAAATTGATTTATTTGCTTGATCCAGAGTTTTAAAAAGAACTATTTATTGGGTTTGTTATCACAAGTTATCAGGGGTATTGATTGGTATCATGGATCGACATTTGATTAGTAGAATCAGTCCTTTGAGTATGGCATGAGCGGATGAAAGGATAGTAGACAATTAGAAGACTTTGATATTAGATATGCAAAGGGATTGTTGAAATGTCAATTTGAAGTGATATATAGTATATATGAGCTGATCTTACACAGCTGTTATGTTAGAATGGGCCACTTTCACCTCAAAGGCATCCAGTACTTTTTTTAGTCTATTGACCAAACAATGGTGTCCTTTGACTCTGACAGATGTCAATTATTGCCAATTCCTCAGCAGTTGGACATTATTGGAAGAAGAATTAGAAGAGAACCTGATACAAAAAATTGTGTGTTTGTGATGGATGGAGTGAGAAAGTGGATGGTATACATGTTGAGTGAATGTTAATTTGCTTTAGAATGTTGAAAGACCATACTTGGGAAGCCTGTATGCAAAAATGTATTATCACAAAATCACTGATTTGTAAATTTTGGCAAGTTTTACTGATCTTATTAAATATTACCCCACCTATGTGAATTTGTAATTATTTCTTGATATTAAAGATAGTAGTTACATGTAACTGGAAGAAAATATAATAGATATTGTGCAGCTGGTTTGAAGAAAGTGATAACTTGGAATTGGGCATCCTGAAATGTTGATGGCACAACCTGGCTTTTGACTCGAGTTGCCGCCTGGGCAAACTGGCTGAAAAAAGTATTTCAAGCACTTGGAAGTTGGTATCGGTCCCCGTCTCGGTTAAGGGAAGGTTGATGGGCTCTGATATATATAAATGGCCTCTTTTACTTCCCTGAGAAAGTAATCCTGTTTGGAATTCAGTATCTTCACCTTATTTTTACTTTGTGAATGGATATAAAGTTTAAAATTGTAATATGATGTTGACTACTGTCACAGATGAACTTATATTCAACCACTGACCTTGATTTTTCTGTCCTTTCGAAGTGGAGCAAAGTGAGATGGCGATGCCAGGACAGGTGGAGGAGCTGAAACAGGGCCTGAAGCATCAGGACGACAGGCTGGAGACGCTGAGCACAGGTGATACAGGGCTGAGCGTCGCCAACAAACACCTGGCACAGCTGGACAAACAGGTGAGCTGAACACCTGTGCATCTAGCTCTATTGACTTTGACTTTATTGAATTTATGTACTCTATTATAGGAGAGGTTGCATGTATGAAAAGCAAGATCCTACCAGGTCCAATTTCCAAAGCATGTATGAGCAATCCGGAGGGGTCATTGACTCTAGAGAGTCAATGACCCCTTTGGAAAGTACAGCTTCATCCCAGATTACTGATCCTAATAGATATTAAGTCTCTTTTCATCTGCATTTCCTCTGTAGATGGTTAAATGTATGTGGGTGCATATATCAAGGGGCTTCTAGTCGTAGATATTGAGTGACATATATTGTGTCTTTGTTGTTCCATAATGAACGGTGATTTCAGATTGTATTGCAATATCATCAAAATATTGCAGTTATTATCAAACTTTTGCACAGTTTGTTGACTTGATATCCTTAAATACCCTGATTTTGAAACAATAGATATGGACATCACACAGAGAAAGGTGAACTAGCATTTAAATGTCTCAAGGCCTGCCAACGAGTAGTTACAGTATATAAATCTTTCCTGGGTTAGAGTTGTGCTGATAAACACTTTAACATCTCCATTTTGAAATATTGATATTATTCTCACTTATCTGTTCATACCCATTTATTGGAAAAGGTAGGACTTTTTCAAATCTCATGGAATTTGTTTAAGTATTCATAATTCATAACTAAATTGTATGTAAATTGATATGAGAGAACATATTGAGTGATGAAGAGTTTTCTGTCTGTCTGCCCTGTCTTGGATTTTTCATGCAAATCTCAGAGGTCAGTCTCACAGAATGTGATATAGTAAGCAATATTTTGCAGCAGCTTTTAATTTCCTGGGACTCTGTGGGCGTTGAAACATAAGACTATTTTTGCTGACTGCTAGACATAAATCGATGTCATGTATCTACGCCCACTAAGCTTCATGAAATACAACACAGGTATTAAATATTGCTTTGAGGTTTTTTCAGAGGCGCTCTATAGCATAAGAGAGCAATACTAAATGTTAGTTTGACCTACATATCTATCATTGGACTAATCGGTATTTCTAATATTTTGTTTTTATGACAAGACTGTGACAATGAGGTGTGAAAGAGAGGATTTATGCCCTTAATGTCCCAAATTTGGTTGGAACACATCGGCTCGAACCTCCGCTCTTGTTGACTATTATCATCACATCTAAGTGTGATGGGACCTTAAATGTACAAATGTACTTGAAGAATGTTTTCTCAAACAAGAGACTTCTGTCTTAACATATTTATTTACATGGGCCACACCAATTTTATTTGTTGTTTCTCGGATTTCCCGACCCTATTTTTTCCGATTTGAAAAAAAAAAAATTCTAATTGATGGCCACACCTCGTGTTGACAAAATTTCACTGCCTCTCCTTTCTCAAATTAAATACGGGCCTCAAATTCCAGTAGCTGTACGTGCCTGTGTTTGCGCCGCGTGCCTGCGAAGCTGGTGTGTTACGCCGAACGGCGGTTATACCGGCTATATAGATACAGATACAGATGTTGGACGGTACATTTATCATTTTTCTTCAAACTTTGAACTTTGCTACCAGGGACCCCTAAATGTTGAAATGTTGTTATTTCTATTGTGTAACTTGAGTAAGCCCCTTGATCTCTCCTACCCCCGACTTTTTTGCAAAAGTTTTTATTTTTAATTTTTATTTCGACCGAAATTAGGGTAGTTTCACCAAATATTGCTCACACACTATGAAGATTTTGTAGTGCAATTATGAAGTACTAATTCACAATATTGATTGCAGATTGCAAAGCTCAACAAGACCACAATCAGCATCAGTGCAAGTGTGGCCTCCTCACAGAAGCTGGTGGCTTTGCCAACAACTGTTGAAGATCTGTCGAAGGTATATATACATGCCCATACACAGTTAGACTGTACAAACTTTGTAAGATACAAGTGGCTATTTCTCATAACTACTCATCATAGCTCTTTGTTATTTGCTATAGAGGGCATGACTTGATTTTAAATAACTACAAACTGTGCTGAATGATTAGCTTCATAAATAGGAAGAATAAAGATGATGATGGTGATAGTTATTGTTATGAAAAACATATCATCATCAACATGCAGAAACAAACATTAGATACAGCCAATGGGCCAGCAAAAGTTTGTGACTTTGATAATGGGTTGGGTCAGATCAGAGTTCTTTCTGACATTACAAAGTCACACTTGATAAAACTTTTTTAGATTTGCTGCAAAAGCATGCCAGACCATCCTTTAAATTGATGACACTTGTGTGATGAATCTGTTATTGCCACAGACCTATTACCCTATTTTCAAGCAAGAAGCCAAAATGGATGACTTCCATTTTATAGTCTATAATGGTACCACTGAAGACCAATCGATCTTCAGGTGACTCTGAACTGAAATGTAATCTGTTCATTTCTCTGTCCTAATGATAACTGTTGGGATTCTGAAGCCTTCATATGGAACTTCTGTAGCATGCTTGATGAACTCACTAGACGTTATATATTAGAGTGGACTCATTCCTCAGCTAACTGACATCTATCCCACCACAGTCATCCCTCAGTAAGACATCAGGAGTCGCATAGTTCAAGTTTCTGAACTTTTATTCAGCTTACCAAACTTGTTTCGTTGCATACAACTTCTTCAGTGGCTAGAGGCTTAATGGCAGCATTACATGAAGTTCGCTCTTATTCCAAATGAATACATAGTGCCCTGGTATCTATCCAGTGCATACTGTCCTAGAACATGGTGCCTTGTATATACAGTCAAACCTGTATAAGAAGACCACTCAAGGGACCCAGCAAAAGTGGTCTTCATACATAGGTGGTCTTTATATAGAAAACAACGTGGCGGCAGTAAAGAAACTGACAAGTCAGAACATCGATAATTTTTGCATGAAACGCATTTGTCTTTCTTATTATTTACAAGATAACACGATGTTATATAATGCTAAATATACGTATACTTATGTTATTCTTCGTATTAAAAAGTATTATATTTTTAATGATATTTATAATAGATATATTATAAGAATAATTTGAAAAAGAAAAACGGTGGTAATTCGTCCTGCTTTTTGCAGCGTGCCGTGCCGGGGCTGGCATAATTTTTTCTCATACCGCGGCCCTAATGTGACAACAAATATTCTGTAACTGAGGTATCACGCAGCTGCACGCCGGCACATCGACGAACATTTCTACCCAAAACGTAATCGCTATGATCAGAAAATGTTGCAGGCTTCTTCTTTGCGGGAGTTTTGTTTTTGTGTGACATGAAAAATGCGACATTATTTTCGGGGTATATTTTGGAAACCCACGCTAACTCTCAGCACACTTTACGGCTGCATCGAAACCCAAAATTACGCTTGAAACACCATAAATTCACATATTAACACATGTTTCCACGAAAAGTTCTTTGGATTATGCATTTTCAACTAGGATGGTGCTACGTAATCGTGGAAAATAGCGTTCTTTTGCGTTTTAAAACGTAAGTCTTTGAAACAAGATGGCGTCGAGCTGGCAGCAAAGTTCCCATGATGCACCGCTCCAACCAATCAGAGCGCGAGATCGCCGGGGATTCCCCGATATTATACATGCAGTTGTTGTTGTTTTGGTGGTTTCAACCAATCAGAGGTGCGTATTTCCGACCTGCAGACGCCGCGCGCGCGATTCAGAACCGCGCTGTGCAAAATACGTATTTCTCGGGAAGAACAGCGAGTCAGATGTTTTATTATGACAGAAAATGCGTTTTTTTTAGTTTATCTTCGAAAAGCCTGGTGAAACTAAACGCTTTCATGTCTGCTCCCTGGATATAATGGCATTTTAGCCTGAGATTCTCATCACGAAGCCACCGAAAATTTGTAGAGTGAAGTGCCGAGGCCGATCCAGAAGTAATGAGAATGGGAGGGGGCATAATTTGTGGTAATTACGCTCATTTTTCGCCGTGAACATTAAAGTAGCGGGACAAAATCACATGCCGCGGTCGTTTTGGCAGTGTTTAGGTAACGTGCGGTCGCCTTTAGTGGTGGTCGTGGTCCCGTTGGACAGTGGTCGTCATATACAGAAATGTTAATGCTTACGTCTATGGGAAAATTCAAGGGACCGCTTTTCGGCGGTCGTAGTGGACAGTGGGTCGTTATGCACAGGTGGTCGGTAGACCAGGTTTGACTGTAGGCTGTTTTGCTCTGACCATTGACCTCTTACAGCGTGACTTCATCACTAGACATTGTTTTTTCTCTTTTTCTGTTTTCTGAACATAAATCTCATTACGCAGTTCGAAGTACCTTTGGGTTTGTTATAGCATTACAGCAGTAGGATTCGAACCAAGAGCCTCTGGGATATGAATCAAACACCCTGCCGATTGCGCCACACGACCCACTTAATCAGAATCAGGCTTTCCTCATGCTAATGTGAATTCAAAAGCCTGTCTATTGCCAATTAACTGTGGAATTGGTTAGGCAAACTGGTCGCACCTCATTTACCACCTCACCTTTTTAAGTCCATTGAAAGTGTGCTCAATCATCAGATCTTTCAAAGGATGTTTAAAAAAAAGAAAGGTAAAGGCTGACTGTATGTCCTTTTTGACACCAAAGGTTCGTTAGTCTCCAACTTTCATCACAGCTTCAAAGATATAAAGGTTGGGGACATTGACTGGCTTGTACACGCTTGTATTTGGAGCCTAAGGTCTGCATTGATCCATGCATTACGAAGCACTGACCTATCACCATTTGGTAAAAGGGATGATCGATCCAGAAGAACGATGGTAATGGACAAAGAGGAAAATTAGAGGTATAGTTCAAACATACCTAACATTAGTGACAGAATGAGAGCACCATTGTTGCTGGTCTGTCTGATGATGAATTGACTTGTGCGGACACCTATTATTCACTGTGGAACCAACGTATAAATTTGCAAATTTGAAATACGAAGTCATCAATATGGCTTTTAGGAAAAAAATCAATGTTGATAGAAGCACGTACAAAACAAGAAATCACTAAAATATTATTGACATTTGAAGAACAGTATTGGAAGAGAAATTAACCAACAATAGATGAAAGATAAAAACAACTTAGAGTAGCAACTTACACTTCTTTGTAAGTGACAAAATCTCCTCAAACAGTTATATGCAAAGCATTCACGTTTTAGATACTACATGCAGTAAACTCCATCAGTTGGTGGCCTTCAGTTTTGTTGCATTGGATTTCTCATGTTGATCTGTGAGGCCGTCAGACTGACCTCCCCCATTTATTCCCTGTGGAGTTAAACTGTAGGTGGTGGCTGATGATATATATATATTGGCAATATCCGCTGCAATCTGTTTCATGATGTATGATCATTACCTGAGATATATGTCCACTCAGCTGTACGTCAATGGGCCAAATGGGTCCTAATTTGTACCTGGTTGGATGCATCAGTGCTAGAAATGGGGTCGATGACTCGATGGTTTAGCAGGTAATCTAACTTGGTTTGCAGTGTCTGTTTTTTATAACTCCCTCCTGACTGTAAGCCATCAAATGCAGATTTGAACTGGTTGGAATGCAAGTTAGTACGGACAGAGTGATGATTAAATTGAAGAGTTTTACTGTCTGAGATAAGGATGATTTTGATGTAAGACAAATTGAGCAACACAAAATCAGATTTGGTTGTTTGTATCTGTTCTGAGAACTTCTGATGTTGCAGTGTGCCAAATATATGTCAAGAAAGCTGTGCTTTGTAGAGCAACAGAAATTAGATTTTCTGCAACCAATGTTTTTGGGGATTCTGAATGAACAGGACATCAGGTATGCAACAACAGGGTTGGACAAGTGATCTAAAATTCACTTGTCCTATCGAGCAAGAACATACAACAAAATTACTTGACCAAAATTTAAATGACATTTTTCCATGTAATTCTTTTATTTTTGGCATTATTCTTCTGCATTGGCAATGTGTGATGCCATGACTGAAAAATAAATCAAAATCTCATTCATGGAAAAATTGATCGGGCAAGTGGGGCAGGACATTAACTTGCCCAATCAGCACTTTCACTTGCCCGGAACAATTGGGCTAGTGGACTTGTCAAACCTTGAGCAAAGGTGCCTTCTTGTCTGAAAATGTCTCTCTTGCAGCAAATGGCTTCAATTGGGAGTGAGATTGAATCCATGAAAGAAGAGGTGGCGACGACAACAGCTACACAGAGACAACTGCAGCAGCAAGTGGAGGACATGAGAACAGAACTAGACCAATTAAAGGTGTATATTGCATTTTTACAACAAATACCTTAACTTCAGATTATCCATCACCAAGCTACCACTGTAGCCAGTCTTGATTTGGCAAGATACATGAGCTTGGTAATGTAATTAAGTTATAACTGTAATTAAGTTGGTCAGATTTGAAAATGACGCTCTCTGACCCTGAAAATTTTCTTGTGGTGTTTAGTAATTGCTGAGAGTTAGATTACACCAAGCCCCTTCCGTCCTGCATAAAACTTAATGTGTTGTGTTGGTTGGACTCATTGTGTCAAGAGTGTTTAGCGAATCCTTTATTTGTTATGTTTATGACAGGCTCTTGCCAACCAATATTCCATACTCAAGCTGGATACTCTTACCAGGGTCAGCTGTTCTTTCTATAAGATTATTGCAAGGTTACAAGTCAACACAGCAAAATATACATTAAATGAACAATTCTATGTACATATCTGTGTTGCATGATAAGTACTGGATTTTTAGTTCCTCTGATCAATTGCAACTTAAAAAGAGATTACCAATTATGCCAATTGTTCCCCTGCTGCAAGTTGTTTTCACAGTTTGGAACTGCAAACTACTTAAGGTCTATGGTGGTTCCTTGAAGGTTTAAAAAATACATGGCATTGCATGTAGGCAAAGCTGTGTCATGTTTTATTCCATTTGGAAGCCCAATAATCTGAAAGGATGGCAGCTGAGTAAACCTACACAGGTGTCAGCACCAAGGAGAAATACAGTAGAAGTCGCTTATTAGGGAAGGCCATTTGCCAGCTAAATTTTCCCGACTAACCGGCGTTCCCGATTAAAAGATGTTGCTCGAAATGACCCGAGTGGGGAAGGGGGAGATCGGTGAACGCATCGCACGCATTGACACAAAGAATACAACACAATCATTTCTACCACAAATAATCAAGTCCATAATTTCATTAAACTCCACAAATATACTTATTAGCCACTTTCAGCAAATTTATCTTTTATCGGTAATTGTGATATTGTTATCACATTTTAATGTCGAAGAACGAATCGCGATGCATCAAAAGATCTGTTACGTTTCGTCTATAGTATCGGCTTGAAGAAAACAAAGAAATTAACACTGCTAAAACACGTTAAGCTACCGAAAAAAACGAGGTACATATGCAAACGTATTCTAAATTTGCCAAATGAACAATTGTTTTGATTAATAGAGGACTGATCAAGGGTACAGTGCACGCGCTTACTACGTAAGATTTGTCGACATGTGATACACAGACGAAAAACATCGCTACGTTGTAGGACGAAAACGCTCTTGGTTTTCAGACAAACTTTATGTACTAGGCGAAAATACTCATGACTAACGCATAAATAAACTGTTAATCTTCATATCTACAAATTTTCCAGTTACGATGTCCACAGATTACACTGAAATTTTGCCACAGTCGACAGCGTCATTTTCAAAACATTTCCATCACGAAAACAAAGATGGCGGACGCGGCGTCATGTGTAGTATCCCATGATTCCCTGCGGCAACCGCCGGGCCGCGCGCTAGCGACGTAAATTGAATAGAAATCGCGGCCTTTTCGGACTCAAAACAGGCAGTTTTGATACTTTTGGCGATCTGATATCTTTATACGGGAAAATTTTGGTTCATTCCTGCTGATTCTGGTGATTTGTTTGGCATATTTCGGGGTTAACATGCGTTGTAACTTGAATTTTTTTCCCGATTAGCCGATTTGGGCTTTGCAAATATGGGGTGCTGTAAACAATAGCGCCAATGGGAAATGGTTTTGGATTTCAGAATTCTTTGCAACTAACCGATTTTTGCGACTAAGCGTATTGCAAATAGCTGGCTTCCACTGTACAACATGCTGAACCTGTTTTGTGTCAGATTTTTGTACAACCTGTATGTTTCCCTTAAAAAAGACCTACTGTACATTGTGGTGCTTGTATAAATAGAAGCTCTTAGAGTATCATTGAGTTCCTATTTCTCTTCAGTCACCAAGGATATTAGGATCCCTATATCTAGATAGGGAAGGGTCTTTTGAGGTCTGAGCTGGCATCCGCACCATACTTAATTCAGCACCAAGAGGTTACATTTAGTGAAATATTAGACGTTAAACAACGACAACAACAATTCTTCCGAAGAGGTTTGAGCCAAATTCAATTCAGTCCAGTTTCCAAATCAGACTAGTCTCTCATCTTCTGAATACAAAATCCCGGAAATTAAATCCCTTAGGGGAATAAATGAGAGCTGACATAAAAATTAGAAAGCAGTGTATTTTTTAGTAGTTACTGTGACTTGCACATGTGCTGATGTGTGTGAGCTTGAATGTGTTAGGATATCATTAAGTTTTTGCAGGGCTAATCTTTCAAGGCTCATAACAATAGAAATTAGTACATGCTAATACAAATTGTGTGGCCCGGGGCTACAGAGATAGGGGTAGGTGCTGCTCTTTGCCCTATCTGGCACAAAAAGGACTTTAACTAACTAGCTAACTAACTTTCCACAGAGAAACGAAGCTGTTACGGACGTCCCAGCGGCTGCAGCCGTGGGGCCTGTACCTGGCGTCTCCCCGACCACCCTGTCACCTGTCCAACAGCTGACCGCTGCTGCTGCGGCCACCAAGGCTCGTGCAGAGCTGGAGGACGGCGGTGTGCTGGGCAGTTATGTGGAGAAGGTGGGGGACATCTGTCTTTTGTTCAAGGATGTTGAAATATAGAAGTTTGACTTCTTGTTTCTACTTTTTTTCCTCAAAAGAGTTAAGAAACAGATAAATTAGAGAATGCATAGGTTTTGTTTTCCTCTAAAAGGCTCAGAAAAAGATAAATTAGAGAGTGTTTTAAGGACTACATGATAAAAGCTACATATAGAGAGGTTTGCAGTTTTCAGAGGCAGAGCATTTCAGATTGTTAACTTTGAAATCTACTTTCAGGCTGTTGAGGCCTCAAGATCATTAAAGTTCATGTGGCTATAGTTGCCTAGTTTAAAATAAAAGTTGGTAGGTCCTCTAAGTAAATGCAGTATTTTTTTCTCATCGTACATGTTAGAAGGTATATGTGGGGGTGATACTGGCACACAAGTATGGAAGATGTTAAGCAGAGTGCAAAGTAGGGTGAAACTGTTTGAAAGGATTTTGTAACTGTAGAGTGCAGTATGATGTTCCTGACATGAATTCCAAACTGCTACATTGCCATTGTTGTGAATGCAAGTACAGACATTCCTTATAGCTGTGAAACATTTACAGGAGGTGGCCAGTCTAACAGATATGGTGCACCAGCTGAATGACACACTACAGGTATGTGCCAACAGATATTCTGTGGGTGTAGTCTCTTGTTTCATCTATCTGTTATGGCATAGTTTGCTTGCTTCTTCTTACAAGCTGCTTGGACAGGAACTTTTGTACAGCCTGTTGCCAACTCTTTAAGGATGAACTGAACTGAAATTGAATTTAAAGCTGCAGTTTGTAAATGATCTCTAAGTGGAAATGTTACAGAAGGAGTAAGACAAAAATGGGCAGCTGTTAATTTTTGAAATGCTTATGACTTGATTTTATGCAATATCCTATCAGCTACAAAATGTTGTCAGTCAGTTTGTTAACTTAAGACTCCTTAGGAAAGTTTGTGATTGTTCTCTATACAGTTTAGACAATACTAGTATTATGTTGTTAAAGAATTCCTTTGCAATTGTGTACAATATGATGTTCTGGCATAGAACGTAACAGATTGTATCCTTTGTCTTCTTTTCTCATCAAGGCTGTGATAGCTGATGTGAGGACCAACATGAGTGTACTGACCAACAGAGTGTCTGTTTTGGAAACGGGTGGAGTCAGCATGACATCAGGGAATGTCTCCCATCCTACTGTGGATCTCCTGCAGTTGAGAGCTGACGTGGATAAGTTGGTAAGAGTTGTCAAGTCGCTACATAGTGGATTTTGTAAGCCTCAGGGAGGCACCACACAAGTGTGTTTATCAAGCCCAAGTAACTTCTGCTTCATTTTTTTTGTACGCAGTTTTACACACCTCATCACCTCGTACACATCTCAACCATTTTGTGTAATTTTTAGGTACACAGGCATAGTATGGCCCAGTACTCCTGATAGTTTTGGACATGCACATAACTATGATGGCTATGCTATTGCACAAGTCATGAATACGAATATGGTACAAGAATGCTATATGTTTGCGCTTCATTAGTGAGAAATATATGACTGTGCATGTCATGTGCAATGGATGCGTCAAACTTGTTACTTTAAAACCAGATGTGCGTCATACATATCTCAATGTCACGAGAATCTTTTGGAGCGTGCGGCTGCATATTGGCAGATTTTGATACAAGACTCATACAGACATGACTATACACACCTGTGTAAGCTCATCCTTAGAGGATTGGGCTGTATTATCTAAACGTATGCAAGGATTCATACTTAGGCAAGGAGATAGAATTTTGAGTGGTCAGGAAGGTTCAACAGTGACACAACACACAGAGTAATAAAATCTTCTTTGACCTTGGAATTGATGTTGATACTCTATGACTGTATACATTTTATGATATTATTTGCAACCTTAGTACAGCATATATTTGCTCATTCATTTCATTAATTTTTAGCTCTAGCTTTTAGATTTTAAGGATTTTAAGTGAAAAATTGATATACATTTTATTAATCATAGGGAATAAAGCTGTATCTTTAAAAAATCTGATAAGTTATACATTCATCTCTTTTTATTTTTACTACCCCAAGTCATATGTTACAGCATGTTGTAAAAGCTGTTAGCCAAGAAAAAAGGCAAAACTTCTTGTTGAAAAGTGTTTTTCTTCAACCCCAGTTACTTGGAGTTGGCAGTGGAAACAGCACTACTGGTCTTGGTGATAACACCTTTAACAGCCTCATGGCACACATTAGGAACATCACTGCAGCAATGGAGACACTGAAGGCACAAGTCACACAAGTAAGTCCATTATTTTGCAAAGTCCTTTTTTTCAAACATGAAGTAATGAACCTAGCTATCATATTGTATGTGAGTGGGTCGTATGTTGTATGAAAGGTTGTCCTTTAAGGTAACCAGGAGGTATGCCCGAGGAAGATTTCTTTCCGAAAAATAACCATCAATGTTAGTAGATATGTACTTCTATTTTTATAAAATCAAGAATTTTACCCTCAAATGTTGCTATTTGTTGGCCAAATTTCAAGGTCAAAGTAGCTGTCTCAAATTACACAAAAATTTCAAACTCTTCACAGCTTTTTAAACTTGACATCATTGGATAGGTCTTGGTGAGAGAAATAGAATGGTTTTTATTGCGAAAAAATCGGACATACCGTTAGAGAGTTATGGCCATCAAAAGCCTAAAAATTACGCCATAATTTCTCCGGGTCAGCTAATTAAATATGCAAGATAACAATATCTCCGCAGTCATACAAGATACAAGGACAAAACTTGGTATACTGGAGTTTTGTAACATGCTGAATTGAACTATGGCCATGAAATTTACATATCTAATTCATAAATGATAAATAATCCTGAATAATTGAGTTCCAGGGGTAATAAAATCTGAGTCAGCTAATTAAATATGCAAAAACACCATATTTTCCCTCTCCTTGAAGATACAAAGACAAAACTTGGTATACGGAGGTTTTGGCACATGCCGAATACAAATCTGACCTCAAAATATCATTTTGATTTTTTTATGGCCTGTAAAAATGGATTGCGTCACTACTACCACCACAATGTGATTATCGGAGCGACACGCCCCAAAAACTGTTCATCAAAATTAGTCAAAATGGATCTTAATTTGAAATTTACCCTTTAAGGTAGAATGTCTCGCGCAGCCGCCTCGAAAGGGTGCTATTTAGTGCTCCCAATTGCTGGTAGCATATGGGGTAATAAAAATTTGAGGAAAAAAATTCATAAAAAATCAGCATTACATGATATGACAAAATCCACGCACAGATCTTTTTAAATGACCATTATTTACAATACTGTAAAGTATCAACAACAATCGTCGAATTACAAGCGGGGCAAAACACTTTTCTGTCATTTTTTCCCCAAATGGGCGTGGCCATATAGCTCTCTATGACATCATCATGACGTCATGCTAATTTGCATAAATCACCTTTATGCAATAAGGTACTTCCTAAAAAAAACTAAAGACCCATGCATTATCCAAACATGATATTTTCATGACACCAAAAACACCCCCAAACGCCTCAGTTACCACTCTTTATGGCCTTAAAAGTGGGATTTTTGTGCCATGATAAATGTAAGGTGGCATTGAATGGTCAAGTAGCTAGGTCAGTGGATGCAAGATTATGAGGTCACTCTTGGCCAGATGTTGTGTTGCACAAAAGGGTTCTTTTAAAAAGACTACTTTCTTCAGGACAGATGGGCTCCCCCTTCTTATGCAGTGCCCTAGACACAGTGGGTTAACAATTATTGGTCATATTACTTTCTGTCTGTGCAGTTGTTTTTGCCCATTATTGCTCACAAGTGCCATTGAAAGGTCTGGTATATCCCTTGTCTCTTCAGGCATTCAGGCAATCGGAATGCAGACCAATTATCGATTGAAATCTTACAGACTGTTCTAGTCTCACATATGTTATGTTGGCAACTCTGGACCTAAATTGCTAGCTTAAGCAGGCTTTATGTTGTTGATAAGAGCAAAACGTGACTTTCACAACATGATAAAAAACGCATTACCCTGCTTTGGTCAAGTTAATCTGGTATAAGACAGTTCAGAAGCATTTTGTGATTGTGTTTGCCAACTTTGAAGGTTAGGTCGAAGAAGAAACTTTTATTTGATGTTAACATGTGACCTAGGGGTCACTGAGATTTCCATGTCACTTAGGCTTTTTACCTAAGTTGGCAGCCAGGGTGGCTATGTATATATTAGACTTGGCTAGTGTCCAGTATTGTGCCTAAGCTGCTTTCAGTTTGCAGTTGCTCTGATCTAAGTTTAAAAGTTTTGCTGATCAGTATTCAGCTTAATGTTAACGTAGGTGATAGACCCTGAGGTCACGGACCCTAGGACCTTCTTATCCATCTTTTGAAAGCAACCTCTTGACGTGCCTTGATATAATTTAGAGCTAAGAAGTTTTTTTTGTGAAGGTCAAGACCAAAGCATATGCCAGGAATAACAAATGAAGGAGGGTGGGAAAAAGATCAGTGCAGTTCTTTCTATTCATGTCATATCTGATTGTCCATCTTATACAGTATGAAGTTCATGTATGGTTTAGTGACACTTGCCGCTACAGCATATAGATACCAAGCAACTTTCAATTTCCATCAAACGTCATGTGACAGAGAAACTCCAAGATGAGATCTCCGGGTTGACAAAGAGACAGAGTTCGTCTCGAAAGCTTCCCCAAGCTAATTGAACTTTAGTTGTGTGTATGTTGTTTAAATCTTTGTCAAAAAAACTTTCAGTTTATTATGATCACTTTTTCTGCATGTTAGAAATTGCACTGTACTCAGACAGGCTTATTGTTGTCCATTGTCTCATCAGAAATTGCTATAGTTGTTGTGTCCCTCATATCCACAACCCTTTCAGTATGTAAATCATAGCCATTGGAAACAATGACTGGATCTTTACTTCTCTTGCCAAACATGTAATGAAGACAAGTTGTTTTCAACATTTCCCACATGAGGGTACAAGGAGTGATTGATAAGTTTGTGGTCTTACCAAGATGTATAATACACAACTTGAATTCCAATACATATCATAAAGCCTTTTATCAATATTCACCAAATTTCAAATCCTTGTGGTTATTACTTTGCAGTCGACATTGTTTTGAAAATCATCAGGTAACTTGCGAAAAAGGAAGGGTGAACTCAATGAACTGTCATCTGAGCTGTGTGGGACGTGTTCCTCATGCCAAATAAAATGTTTAATGAGTATTCCCATTATTCTAAATAGAAAGAAGTAGGTATCTGTCTTTCAGCAGAGAAAGTTGACCTGCACACCTTAGGTCGCAGCTAAATTGTCCTTGTTATTTTCTTTTTGCCTAAGATTGCCTAAGTTTAACATTTGCCACATGAGGACAGTTTGTAGTGTGCTCAAAGGCCAGTATGACACAAATTCCCATGTCAGAATTTTTAAGAATTTTTTTTTTACATAAGTGGTAGCAATGCCCACAATTTGTATTAGAAACAGATGTAGACATCAGGATCAAGGGCAAGCACCACAAAATACATCCACAGTTACTCAGATTTCTACACTTGAATGAGTGATTGGTAGTGACCTATCAGGTGTGAATGTGTAGAGGATTACTGTTGTTAACAGAAATTACAGGGTTGGGAGGGTATCTAGGTCTTTCCCAAGATTAGTTTGCTCATACATATGCCTCCTTTGAGTCCTGTTTACCTAACTTGTACTGAATGGATGGCGACATAAGGTACAAGAAAAGTGCGGGATCTTGTAATTGCTGTACGTGGGTGAGGAGAATGAATGGTGGGCTTAAATGAGGTTTTGCTGGCGATACCCAAGTTCAAGGGAAGAAAGTTGTTGGCGTGACGGCTTGACGTCCTGGTCCCAACTGGGGATTAGAGATAGTGAGGTATCAACATGAGGGTTGACATCTAGTGTCACAAGAGCTTTCAGCCTTCCTGTTCTTACCACCCCACTGCAGATTGGTCCTGAAAACCAAGATAAGTGTGAGTGTTTCGGCAAGCCTAAGGCTTTTACGTTGCCCTGGCCGGGTCATCTGATATATACGGGCTGGACTAAAGAAACAACTTTGAGGCTCCAATAACTTCTGAGGCTCTGGGGCATTCGGAAGCACATTTGTATTTCAAATCCTTTGCCTGTCTGACAGTGCACATACTTCCTCCTTTAGGCATGTTCACATTAGTCATTTGACATTGAATGATTTTGACGTTACATGTATATGATTTCAACCGTAACAGAACTAACTGTGGATGATGAGCCAAGAATGGCCATAGTTTCTGCATACAAAGATTCTATGACAAATGTTGCCAGGTTGTTATACTGATTCATGTTAATGTAGGGTTCTGCCCAGTGTCTGCCTTTCTGTCATGTGACACAGTCATGTTGCTAATAATTCACAAAAGCAATGGCTATTCCGACATTTTGGCAGACAAAATTGACATGTCCACCATGAAAAGGATTCAGATCAAATCCAATCACAACCAGGAGATGAGTATGGCTTTACCAGAAAAAAATTGTACTTGAATAGAAACTAGTTTTACAAGTAATGCACACTTTGTTACTTAATCGTTAATGTTTAATTTTTTTTTCATAGTCACAAGCGGATGACCTGAATGACCTGAACAGCAACCTCCTGAGTAACAGGACGGTCGCTTCGCTGCAGGGTATCCTCGCTAAGGCGGCCGATCGGTTTAAGGAAGAGAACAGCGTGAGCCAGGAAGACTTGACACAGCTGGAGGAGGCTGTGCACAACCTGTGGGAGGCGAGTATTATGGTCTATTATAAAATATTATGGTCTATTGCAGAATATTATGGTCTGTTGAAGTATATTATGGTCTATTGTGGAATGTTATGGTCTATTGCATAATATCATGGTCTGTTACAGAATATTATGGTCTATTGCAGTATATTGTGGTCTATTGCAGAATATTATGGTCTGTTACGGAATGTTATGGTCTATGACAGAATATTATGGTCTATTGCAGAATATTATGGTCTGCTGCAGAATATTATATGTATTGCTCATCTGCTATACAGGCCTAAAGTAATGCTCTTAGACTAGAAAAGTGAAACATTTCCCAAGTGTTACTTTGATCAACTGGAAATGTTGCTCAAAGTGGGGATGCGTGTTGACTGTGTAAGTAAATTTTGGCACTAAGAGAATGAGACAGTCCTTAAACATTGGTTAACCTGTCATATGCCAAGGCCACTTAATAATGTTGCCCAGAGTTTACAAGCCTAAGTGCGAAATGAATACAACATTTTTTGGCTTTTAGATAATTTCACTTTGATTAACATGTTGAGTATGTCTTGTATAGTCTTAGATGGGACAAATGGTGAATAGCTGAAACTTGTAATGCTGTTATAACAAGTCTACATGTACTACCAAAAATGTTTTTTCTTGTGTATCTTGTTTTTCTTCCTCACAGAAAATTTTTCATACAGGAAGTAAATTATCCTGTCCCCAAGAAACCTTAGAACAACGTGCTTGTCCATGGGGCAAGCAAATTTTTGCTTGACTTTTTTAGTCATTTTTGAGATTAATATTCTTACACCAAGAATACGTTTCTTACATCAAGAGCAAAAATTCTTGTATTTCTTAAGAGTCATAAAAAACAAGCATTTCTAGAATTTTTTTCTTGCATCATAAAAAACAAAAAGATTTTGCTTAAAGTTCCAGAAAATTCTTAGGTGTGAGAAAAATTTTCTTCACCAAAGAAGAATAAGAAAATTGTTCTTCGCGTGAGAATTAAGATTTTTTGGTAGTTTCTTGTTTTGCTTAGAATTTATTTTGTTCCACATTTTCTTCTTGCAATAATATTTTTTTCATGTATGAATTGTCCATGGGGTAAGCAAAACAAGCAAAAATGATTTTGGCAGTGTTTACAATTACACTACCAGTGGCAGTAGAGGCACAATACTTTCAGCACCATGGCCAGTACAAAACTGGCAGTAATGACAGAGAAATTCAACACATTGATTATGATTGATATACTATTTCTACCAATTTTAAGAAGATATGAATCACCTATTTGTGCTGGAATAGTTTGAACTGCAGCCAGCCAAGGCCAGCCTATTTGGCAACACATATGCAGCAGTGAGATAGTTTAATGTTGTCCGTTTTCTCCAATGGCTTAAAAATTCAACACACAAATTATGATTGATATACCAATTCTACCACAAAGGAGATGAATCACACTTATATACTGGAATGGTCTGACCTGTAGCCAGCCAAGGCCAGCCTGTTTGGCAACACATTTGCAGAAGGGAGATAGTTTAATGTTGTCTGTTTTCTCCAGTGACATAGGAATTCAACACACTAATTATAATTGATATATGCCATTTCTACCAGAGGATATGAATCTCCCATATATTCTGGAATGGTTTGACCTGTAGCCTGCCAAGGCCAGCTGTTTGGCTGGACATTTGTA
Organism: Branchiostoma floridae x Branchiostoma belcheri; assembly: GCA_019207045.1. NCBI lineage: Eukaryota > Metazoa > Chordata > Leptocardii > Amphioxiformes > Branchiostomatidae > Branchiostoma > Branchiostoma floridae x Branchiostoma belcheri. Next base: position 14,356,889 of record CM033037.1, on the reverse strand, counting down.
TTGGTTATTGGCAGGGCTTGAAATATCACCTCCATTTGCAGGTTAGTGCAGGTAAAACTAAAGCTGGGCATTCCTGATGTCTACCTGCACCTAACCTGCAACGGTCCAAGAACTGGGTTTATATGTACATTTTCATGATGTGGACTTTTACTATCTGCATGGACTGTTACCACCTAATTGAGTGTCAAAGAAATAATGGCAATGGTTTCGAACAGTTTTTAGTATGATCAATACTTCCTAAATTCTGAGTGGTGCAGGTAAAAGTTGTCTGGTGCAGGTCATGTCCAATGTTACCTGCACCAGTACAGTTATGCGGAAAAAAGTATTTTGAGACTTGTTATTGGTTTCTCCATCAGGGAGAAGGTTGAATGTTATTGAAAAATTAGCCTGGTATCCAGCCGTAATATAGCTTCCGAGTCTCTTCTTTCCTCTCTGGCGATTACTGGTAATTCTGGTAATTGCCAGAGAGGAAAGAAGAGACTCGGAAGATATATTACGGCTGGATACCAGGCTATTGAAAAATTGTTTAAACTTTGTTCCAACACTAAAAGAAACTCACCATAAATTTTCGGGCCGAACACTCTGACCTTCCTCAGATGAAATGACTCGCAGCAAGTCATTTCATCTGAAAATTTATGGCGAGTTTCTTTTAGTGTTGGAACAAAGTTTACACAATTTTTCAATATGGAATCTACCAACACAGATGAGCTTTCATTCGGATAAGGTTGAATGTTGGCTGTTTTCTCCAGATCACATCCCAACACAGCAATGACATGGTTGTGGTGAAGGCACAGGTCAACCAGCTGCTGGGGACAGTGCAGAACATTCTGGACACCATGGATGTGGAACTTCTGAATAACAGGACCACGACCGCAGGGAACAGCACCCTGGATCTCGGGCCAGGTAAGTCCAGTGAAGCTACTGTTACTCATATTATCTATTAGTGATAGATATGTCTCTATTTTAAGTATTCAATACTTCTGCCATACTTGTACATGTGGATGGAGACATTATCCATGTTAAGATCAGTCAACTATCATTAAAAAGATAAACAGTCTTATCTCAATAAACAGCTAAAGCATTTTGTAAAGTTATTTTTAAAACATTATAAAAGAATATGATATGTGTGAAAAGATACACAATCATAATGGCTATAAAGTGCCTTTGTATCATAGGCACAAAGGAGGGCAAATATAGAATTTAAAGAAAATCTGCTTGCAATAATAAGTTTTGGTGAGGTGGAGGAAGAAAACAAAATGACATAGAAAAATGGATGGCATTGCATGTTACCTATTCACAGATATAGATTTGGAAGGTGTTGAGGCTCCGGTTGATGTAGAATTGACGACAGATGTAGAGCCAGCGATGAGTTTAGAACTGACACCATGCCAGCGAGAAAACCTAGAGGCCGTAGAGAGCGAACTGGTGGGTGTGTACATCCCCCAGTGTCTGGAGGACGGGCGTTACCAGCCCCTACAGTGCCACCCCAGCACAGGGTACTGCTGGTGTGTGGACCAGTACGGAGATGTGGTCGAGGACACCGAAGTGGACAGGGGCATGATGCCCAACTGTGAAGGTGAAACATTAAAAAACAAAACCTTCTTGGATTGGACTTCCACATTTCTGTCAAAACATCCTACTTTTGCAAATTTCGCTTTCAAAACTGTAAAAGGCATTTCTTCCAAAACATCCTAGTACCTTTGCAAATTTCGCTGTCAAAACTGTAAAAGGCATTTCTTCCCAAACATCCTACCTTTGCAAATTTCGCTGTCAAAACTGTAAAACTTTCATTTCTTCCCAAACATCCTACCTTTGCAAATTTCGCTGTCAAAACTGTAAAACTTTCATTTCTTCCCAAACATCCTACCTTTGCAAATTTCGCTGCCAAAACTGTAAAAGGCATTTCTTTCCAAACATCCTAGTACCTTTGCAAATTTCGCTGTCAAAACTGTAAAAAGTTTGCCACATTTCTATCCAATTATGGTGCCTCAGAAATCTCGTCTTTTAAAACTTGTCAAAGTTTTCCCACATTTCTATCCAAATATACACAAAGTATCCCACCTCTCTACTGCCAATAGCTGTTAAAGTTGACACAGTTAAAGCTTTCTGTCAAAAGCTCTCAGCTCCAACATTGCTATTATCAAGTCTGTACCTGTTCTGATCAACAGTACAGTTTAAGTGCTGCTTTTTAACTTCAACAGTTGTAAGATCTGAAATAAGTCTTCTTTCAGTCTTCAGCCTTATCTAATGGTGTCATCCACAACAATCATTGATTATGGTGAAGAGAGTGACAAGATGTATAACTTGATGACACAATAATCAGAGCATGATATCCTGATGAATGCACTGCTCCAAGCATGAAATTTACCTATAATTCAAACTAGTTTCTCATTTCTGTGGGCATCTGGCCCTCTGTTTCATTGCGCTGTTACCTTTCTTTTTGAACTTGAGTGTATAACGTTTGCATTTTGTCAACATATATAGGGCTAAGACCCTAAAAATTCATACTGATTTGATATAAGTATAGTTTTTCATGAGTGGTAGTAGTAGTAGTAGTACACTGTGTTCTGCTGCTGCAGTGGTCTTTGGACACTCTCCAGTAGCAATCAGTCTTTAGTGCTTTTTTGGTCCTGTCTCTTCCTTTTTATATACAAATAAGAACAAAATATCCATGATGTTATACTTGTTAAAATGTCCTCAATACATCACTGTATGAAGAGCCAGGCAAATCTAACAGTGTATGGTTTTCATATTGACCTCCTTACCAAAAAATCATTACACCGCAAAGATTACAGACTTTACTTGTGCCCCCTGTGAACTTTAAACCCCACAAGTGCTACCCTTTCCCCTTACTTCCAAATTAAGTTCCGTCAAATGTAGAGAAATTAACAATGTATGATAATGAGGAACTGGAAGGGTTGGGTTTCTTGAAAGTATGAATAAATGAATAGGGTTCAAGATAACACCTGATATAAGAGTGACCTTATGACCTAAAGGGCTAAAAGGAAAGGTCAGAAAATGAAAATTATGATTAACTTTTTGTTGCTGACATTTTGTGGAATCATGTAAGGGTTAAAGTTCATCACCATCAAATGTTGATACCAGGCTGCCCCGTGGAGTCAAAAGGGCAAAGTTTGCCATATCCATATGGACAATAATGGCAATGGGTGTGTATAGCCAATAAATCATACTACAGTGGAATAACCTAACAGTGTTTTTAGCTCTGTCTTGTAGGGAAAAATTATTAAAGTTTATTCTTGTCTTGAAGTAGTTAAATGTTAAAGAAAGTTGAAGCATATGATACATACTATATACAGACATAACTATAGATCATCAGTGTTTGAGAGAGGGATGACAACCTTTGATGTCTCCAAGAGTCCTTAATATCTCACAATGTATCATACCTGACACAGGCGACCTGAATCCCAGTTATACAAGCAGTTCTTTTCTCCAAAATCCTTCAATGAAATATTCATTTCTGGAGATCAAATGTTGTATATTAAAGGCTTGAAATCTCTTCAGAAGCATGGCATATCCTTTAATCATGCACTCTATATTAAACAGGTTGTCTATTGAGTGGAGAATGCAGCAAGTAACCAAATTATTCCCTGTTGGATTAGCCCTTTAATTAATTTGTCCTGCTGCGTTGCTTTTTGCAGACTAAATGCACTTCATAGCTGTTGTCTTTGTTGGTATCAAAAAGGAATTTTGGATGGTTCGCTGCATGACGTTAAGTGTCACCCAATTGTGAGACTTTCTCGTTTCCTATCATTACTCTTGAAAGCTGTGACTAAAGAAGACAGTAATTAATCATTTATGAATAATTCAACTGCTCTTTGAAGGGACTAAAGACGCTACTTAAAAGTGTAAGTGTATATCAGCTCAACTCTTATTGTCTGAACTAAGTTTTGTCAAAGTTAATTCTTTGCTATAAGTGCTTTGAATAAAGATCTAATTACTCCTTCGTTTGTATCATCTCTCTGCTTCCACTGGAACTCATGTACATGAATCAAAGTTTCAATTCTGTTAGACTGAAGTATAATGAAGAAAACTATTTGAAGAAAGTACGACAAATCTACTGAACCATGAATAACTTTTTAGATTGTGTACTCTAAATTAATGGTATGTTTACAGAGTATCTTGTTTCTACATCCAAGCAAGTCTTTTTTAAATCAAACGGGTACTTAGACATTGAATCTGAAAAGGAATGTTCAATTTTCTGCAATAGAACAACACAGGCTTACAAAGGACTTTGATTTTTTTAGGGCACTCCAGAAATGCTGTTTTTCTGTGATAATGTTTGTGTTACCAGAAAAAAAACACTCAGATGTGACTGCTTTGTTGAGGGATCTTACAAAAAGTCGCCTCCAAGTATCCTAGGATTAGTGTTAACTCTATCCTTGTTACATCTATATGAGATGGATCCCTAGATACAAATGTATAATAATACTATTAACAGCTGTCATTGATGAATTTGTCCTGAAGACTTCCAAGGACATGCTGAAGTTGTGAGGCACCTGGGTGATCTGATATGTCATATTGTTATGTCAACCTATAATTTTTGTCTAAAAATACTGGAGTGGTCTTAGTTTCTTTGATATGTTAATCAATACTTTGATATGTTGATCACTACAAATAGAGTAGCCTTCACCCTGGCCTTTATTATCAATACAAGGATAAATGCAAGTACAGGGACTGTTGAGGGCCATGAAAAATCGATGAAGGCCAATGCAGCTTGATCTATCATCCTCCTAGCTTTCAATTTTACCACATTGATCAGATTGGAACTCAGCAAGTTTGTGTTCCAGCTCTCTCCTTACTATTCTAGCATCAGTACAGTCAGTGTATACAGATCCGTGGCTTCAAAATGTTAGTGTATATAACCCCAGGGTTATATACACTAACATTTTGAAGCCACGGATAACCCTGGGGTTATATACACTAACATTTTGAAGCCACGGATCTGTATACACTGACTGTAATGACTGTAATGTCCCCTTCAGTATAGCCTTTGGGGATGTTGAGTTTCATTAGGTTGAAGTTATGATTTCAGAGATTTTATCTTCATGCAGATGCTGCTAGGCAAAAACATAATAATTTGAAATTCCTATCGGACCATTTCTGTGTCAAAATGCCTCTTCCACTGTGGACTTTGAACTGACAGCTATGACTCATAACGATATTGTCTCATTGACTTAGAGACTGCTTAGAGACTACAAAGACTTCTACAGTCTGAAAAGCACAGCATCGTTTGTAAGACTTTGTGATTAGCTCAATGCATGGTCGTGGGCTTGTGTGGCGTACAGAACATGTAAGCACAGGATGTTTGGTCCAGAACCGATCGGTCCCGGTTTCGAATGCTCTCATGCTAACGATATTGTACCTTTGAGGAAGCCATGACTTTCCTCACTCCACCCAGGTGTCAAATCAGGTACCTGACTTTGGTTGGGAAAGTAAAAGATGGTGGAAGAAGAGTGATAGGCTTCCTCTCACTCACACTACTTCCCCTCACACTACCATGCCCTAGACACAGTGGATGTCACTACAAGCCTTAAGAATGTTTTCCACCCGGGGGTGAAAATGGGTACCTTACATTGGTTGGGGAAAAACTGTCTCTTTCAAAGGCGATGGAATGGAAGTGATAGGCCTCCTCTTCCAATACCATGCCCTAGACCCAGTAGATGACAATCGAATGCTCCTACAAGCCTAAGAAGGTGTGAAAAATGGGTGCCTGACTTCAATTGGTTGAGGAGATAAAAGGCCGTGAGAGGAGAGTGGTAATCTTCCTCTCCCAGTAGCATTCCATAGACACAGAAGGTTTTGGGACTGTCTTTTACCTTTCAGTCTTTTACCTGTCTTTTACCTTTACCCTAACGAATGCATGGTGTACTTTTGTCCCCCAGATTACAGTGCTGAGGTGGTGACGTCCCCTTCCGTGTCCATCCAGTCACTACTCAGCTCCACTAAGGCAATCCTGGACGGGCTCGAGTCCTCCAAACCGGCACAGGCCAACAAGACAGATGTTGCTGACATCTTGATGAACGGTACTCTAGCCACCCCGGTCAATGGCTCGTCACTCAATGTCACTGTCACCTTCAATGTCACCGAACTAGACGTCACGTTGCATGATGGGAATGGCACAAACACAACAGCTATCATGAGTGTGGATGGTGAATTGCATGATGGGAATGAAACATTGCATGGTGGGAATGGAACTTTAAATGAAACGGAGGCTGTTGGGAATGTTACAGGTACTAATTTGTGTTTCATTTTGTTCTTAATATTCAAGAAATGTTAGTCATTAACTTTCATTAACATTCTATCTTTGTGTACCATTTGCACTTTTTTGTTAACTCTTAATGCTTAATGTTATATCATTTTTCATGTAAAAGCGTTCCAAAGTTTGTTTGGGCAAAGCAAATCCAAGCTCCTGACAACATTTACTGCACAAAAATGGAAAAATCAACATGATATGTAAGATGCTTGCTGCTTGCTGGCTGCCATTGTGACCTAATTGTAAAAGATAATCTCAGCAGGAGAGTCAATGTTCACCTAATCATTTTCTCCAGAGAAGGGACCATAATGATCATCTAGATTCTGGAGTTAATTGCAGATTAAGAAGGAAAATTTGTGGTAACTCAGTTATATCTTAATGACATTGGCAATGTACATTTCAGTTTCTTGTATATTTGTATCATTTTACTTTATTTCATAATACAACTGTACTTGGACTCTGGGAAGAGTAGTGATTGTATTCAATAAGTTAAATGGAGATATAAATAAATCAAACCAAACCCATTATACAGGCACTTGTAACTGAATAGTTCTGCCTTCAGCTTACCCAGCTAGAAATCAGCAGTGTCAGATAAGTAAGGATGGGATGTCTGGCTCCTACCATACTTACCCTGTCTGACCTAGAATCAGAAGTTGATTGCAGGTCAGTTAGGGCAGGTATCTCTCATCTGTTCTAAAGTCAAAGGTCACAGCTAAGGGCCATTTAGTTTTTTAGAATTTCCTTAAAAGGTGTAGTCAATTGTGTTTCTTTTACCCATCTTTCCTTTTGTTTTGTCTTTCAACACGTACAATATTGAACTTTTTAACCCCACATCCTCCACCCTCTCATGTACAAAAAAAACCTCCTGGCTGGTTTCCCAAAATGGAATAACCCTAACTTTCTCATCCTTGGGTAACTCTTGTGAATAAATGTGATGAGACAGTTTAAACAGATGGAATGAAGCCATCTTATTTGTTGTAGATTTACACACATGTAGTACTGTAAGAAATTTGTTTCCACACATTTATAACCAGTGCAATGGCTGGGTAGGTAGAGTGTTTGCCTTACATTCAGCAGGTACTGAGTTGAATCCCTGGCCGAGTCATTTCAAATACTTTAAAAATGGTACATACGGCTTTCTCTGCTTAAACACACATCACTTCCAGCAGACTAGCCTCCTGCTGTAGTGGCTTGCACAAATGTGTGGCCCCAGGGCTCCAAAAATGGAGACGGGTGCCACCCCTAAGCATCTGTTACAGATGTAAATGCAGCTTAAACTTGAAAATGTATAGGAGCTTTGGATATCTGACAGCTGTGTACTACATGTCATTTTGTTTTCTCCATTAGAGCCTACTGCAGTGATGGCAGTGACAACTGACTGGCCACATCTCCCCCCTATGAACGGATACGAAACACCACATGGTACAACCCTTTTTTATACCTTCTGGAAACTTCACTTAAACTTCATGGAAATCCTTTGGACATTCTGACTTTGTTTAGCAGTAGCAATATGTTGCGACATTGTCAACATTTGTCAACATTTTCCTCATAAGTATTAGACATCAGACATGAATGAATATTAGACATCCAGAATATGCTAAATAGCAGTTACAAGCAACTGGGTATGGTTTTTAAAACAGTTACATTTCCGATGATATTTGACATTTTGCATTTTTCTTCACAGCAGCTTCCTAACTTTTGACAACTTTTTGTATGTCTTCATAAAGAAATGTTGAATGCAGCCTAGCTGGAGAAATTAACATATTTGTTATGTGACTTTTGCCTTTAGCAGTGATATTTACAGCAAACTTGACCTCAAGACACTAACTGTCAACTCTTTCTTACCTTCTTTGCCATACAGCTTTGGAGACAGGATTCTTCCGATGGGACGTCAATGGAGACGGGCACGTGAATTATGAAGACATGGCCGACTTCCTGGGTCCTAAGCTGCCGCGCAGAGAAGACCTGATGGCCTTTGACGCAAATGGAAACGGACAGCTTGAGCTCCCAGAATTCTACAGGGCTTTTGGCTTCCATGAAGAGGTAGGTTATAGGAGTTGGGTTAGACCCAGGGCTGTAGCCAGCTCGACATTTTTTCCGTCAGCCAATTCCCATTGTCGCGCAAACCACGAAAACACTATTCCAGGAGTTAGAAACAATGAACTGAGACCTTAAAAAACGGGTATCATATGTGAAAGGGCGCCGACACACTTCGTCAACAATCATAACAATAGCAAAACAAACAATGTGTGGCTTTTACGGCCGTGGACGGCGTCCCAGAGCAGCCTGTAGCTTCCACCAAGGATTTTTGGTGTTCAAGGTTGACGGATTGGTTGTAAAATGTTTCCGTCACACGCAGCAAATTTCCGTCAATTGACGGAAAAACGGACGCTGGCTAGAGCCCTGGTTAGACCCCAGCCTGCTCCTGTTGTGTACTCATCCATGTAGCCTCGTTTATATTGGTCAAGGCTCTTTCTTCCAGAAAGCGAGCAATGTAAGTTCATACATATGCAAGTTCGGATGAGCTCTGTATGGAAGTCTTAGCCTAAAACAGGCTCCACAAGTCGTTGGGAAATTAGTGGAAATCGGACAAGTATTGCCAGAGGAGTCACCTGGCAGACAGGGCTCTAGCCAGCGCCCGTTTTTCCGTCAATTGACGGAAATTTGCTGCATGTGACGGAAACAATTTTATAACAATCCGTCACCCTTGACGGACAAAAATCTGATAAAAGCTCCTTGGTGGAAGCTACAGGCGGCTTGGGGACGCTGTCCACGGCCGTAAAAGCCACACACTGTTTGTTTTGCTATTGTTATGATTGTTGACAATGTGTGTCGGTGCCCTTTCGCATACGATAATCTCATTAAAACCCGTTTTTCAAGGTCTCAGTTCAGTCTCTCTAACTCCTGGAATAGTGTTTTCGTGACAAGGGGAATTGGCTGACGGAAAAAAATTTCGAGCTGGCGAAAGCCCTGCTGGCAGAGGACTATGGTGTGCTACCCAGCTAACTAATTTTGGATATGTTTTTTGTCTGTATTTGTCTAGTAATTTTCAGTGACCTGTGGAGCCTGGTAGAGGCCATGACTCCCATGCATACAGACCTTATACGGACTTGAATCTATACACACGTATGAACCCACCTTCACTTACCAACCATTGAGCGACCAGCGTTGGATTTGTCTGACCCTTTATTTATAATTCGAATATGATGCACAATGTAAAAGTATGTTTAAAAAGACAAGAAAACTAACAACATTTAAAAATGATCCGTTCTTTATTCTTTAAAAACATTCATTAAGCAATCTTAATGAAAATGATTGACACAGCAAATGTCATCAGGAAGCCAATTGATGTGTTTGAGTGCTCACTTATTAGCCCTAGGGGTGGGTGAAATGTTGCTGAACAGTTGACTTGACAGAAGGAATACCTGCATCACTCCCGTGGGAAATGAAGATTAACGTAGTGACATATTGGGTTGAAATATGGAACAAAACACACTGCTTTCACCTCGCTCAGGTCAAAAGGGGAGTTTGGCCTCTTAAAATGTCTTCAGGACTGATACACTTACATCCATAGCTGCCCACTGCTGTTCAGCAGATTTAATGTCCAGAACTGATACATATATATCCATAGTCGTCCACTACTGTTCAGCATATCTAATGTCTGGAGACATACTTGAAAAAAAGTTGACAGTACATGTATCTTATCTTTTTACCCATTCAGCTTTCCTTGGGATGAGAAATGATATTTTCATTCTTTGCTTGTGGTTTTTAGTAAGCTTCCTACAGAGCTGTGGGAAATTTGTCGGTGTCCCAAAACAGATTGAAGTACTTTCTTACCATCATCATCATCATCATTTGGGCCATTTGGGCCAAAGTTTGGAAACTTGAATTTGATTGATGACATCTCTGTTGTTATTTTACTATAATTGTTCTCAACATCATTAGAAAATTCTTTGCTTGTGGTTTTTAGTAAGCTTCCTACAGAGCTGTGGGAAATTTGTCGGTCTCCCAAAACAGATTGAAGTACTTTCTTACCATCATCGTCATCATCATTTCGGCCATTTGGGCCAAAGTTTGGAAACTTGAATTTGATAGATGACATCTCTGTTGTTATTCTACTATAATTATAATTGTTCTCTACATCATTAGAAAGCTCATAAACTGCCCTTTACACTGATACCGTTTGTTATGGTCATAATTTTTCCATCAATCATATGTCTGTTGTTTTTGATGATAGTCATAATATATCATGTCATATATAAGCTTGTATATTTTCCTTTAAGATAGTACCTTATTTGTTAATTCTGCTGTGTGATGGGGACCATAACTAATTTTGTAGATGGATTCCCTAAAGAGGCTCCAAAATTCCCCTACTGTTATAAGACACTTTACTGTTGGTGGAGGAATTTTGGAGCATTTGTGGCTTACTTGCATCTTGATTATGACAAATATTGTATCATTGTTAAGGGATACATTGTTAAAGTATGCTTTCCGGTGATACACAAAACTGTACAATTGTCAAAGTTAGGCAGAGAATGATGAAATGTTTCCAAACTTTTTGTGGTGAGTTTAATACTATGTATCAAGCTTATGTCTGCCTCACGTGTGACATTTAGCCTCAAGACTTCTTGTAGGAAATAACGCTAAATAATCCATCACAAAGCATGCCAGTTAAGTCAGCTGGGAGGCATAAACCCTTCAAGGCCCCCTAGATGTGGCTTTTTGAGTCCACTTCTTTCTTTAGTGGAAGAATAATCCACAGAAAATGAGAAGCCAAGACCATATCACCGTCTCGAGGGCTTACCTCAGCTCTAAGTAGATTTTCCATGAAGAATGCTGAGCTCTGAGATGATGGGAAACTGAATAACTGCTCTTCTTATCTCAAGTCATATCACAGTTTAACTGGCCCACAGCTGCTTCTGTGAAATGTAGGGCATGATACTGTGCTGCAGTAAAGCTCAACTATGATCCCTCCAGGGGGGATGAATTCGAGTCGTATGGCCAGGGCTCTCTCCAACTCAACATCATTTTATGGTCCACTTAACAACAGACGGTAAACAGGAGAGTGAGTGATTGAGTGAGTGACTTATTGATGTTCGTCAGTGAATCACTCACTATAAGCTTACAAAGCTTCGTCGGTTTGCTTTCAGATTTTTTTGATGGATGGGGGGACATTTGTGTCCGTCCCAACAAGCGAATTTCTAACCAAGGACTTTCGAAAAACTTAATTAGTGCACGAATAAATCCATGAAAAAATTCTATCATGCATAAAGCTCACAGCCAAAGATATTTCAGTAGAAACTTACTGATTAACAACAAGGAATACAACTTTTGACCATTCCAAGGTTGATTTTTTCCCAAAAGGATTTTTTTCCAAATAAAAAAGAAACTAATTGGGCCAACCCGATAATTAAGACGCCAGCTTGGTACATGGTGATGTTAGGTAACCTGCCTCTGTTGGAGGCATCACGGGCCCAATCATCGGTGTGTAATTGTAAAAAGTTACTATATTATTAATCTTAAATATTTGTATGTTCCTACAAACACATTTCTATCCCAGGACTTTGGAGAAACGTATTATTAATTAAGTGCATGAATAGATCCATGAAAAAATTCAATGTTGAATAACAACAAGAAGCACATTTTTTTTTTTACCATTGCCTTAAGGATGTTTTCCAAATCAGAAGAAAATGAATCAGGCCAACCCGATAATTAAGAAGCCAGCTTGGGACCTGGTGAGGTTAGGTAACCTGCTTTTGTAAGACGTCACAAAGCCTGTAAGTTGTCTAAATCAGCTCTCTTGAGCCCAATTATCGGCATGTAATTGCCACTAGTTAGATCATCAGACGGTCTTTAAGTTAATGATATAACCTATGGGGCTTAATTTTCATCTGAGACAGCTGATAAAATCTAGCTCTGCAAGTAAGCTGTTCTTAGGCCAGAGTGCAGTCAAACCTGTATTAGGGGCCACCTCTACAGAGGGGCCACCTGTCCATAGTGGCCACTTTTTGTCGGTCCCTTGGGTATTTTAACTACAAGTTGCCACCTCTATACAGAGGCCACCTGTCTATAGTGGCCAAATTTTTCCGGTCCCTTGAGTGGCCGCTATAGACAGGTTTGACTGTATAGGGTATGTACTGTAAATTCTTCTGATATTGCGTTAGGTAATTTTAGCAGTTGGGGGGAAAGTTGGGTTGGAACCCAGTCTGTCTTTGGTTTATTTGTAGAAAGGATAGTTTTGGTTTTACATGAGAAATAATGATTGATGGTTATGTGAGTACAGTTAAACCTGTCTATAGCGGCCACTCAAGGGGCCTGACAAATTTGGCCACTATAGACAGGTGGCCTCTGTATAGAGGTGGCAACTTGTAGTTAAAATACCCAAGGGACCGACAAAAGTGGCCACTATGGACAGGTGGCCCCTCTGTAGAGGTGGCCCCTAATACAGGTTTGACTGTATACTGACTTAGATGTAGCTTTGTCTGTCGCACATATCTCCAGGTAGTCCCAACAGATCATGGGCAATATAGGACATCAGTCATTGTACTGTGATGTTTGGTTACAGTAATTGCATGAAGATTAGTTTGGCACCACCTGTAGCATGAAACTTCAAAGTGAATACAGTCAAACCTGTCTATAGCGGCCACTCAAGGGACCGGACAAATTTGGCCACTATAGACAGGTGGCCTCTGTATAGAGGTGGCAACTTGTAGTTAAAATACCCAAGGGACTGACAAAAAGTGGCCACTATGGACAGGTGGCCCCTCTGTAGAGGTGGCCCCTAATACAGGTTTGACTGTACATACAACATGCCAAACTATGCACAAGTTTTGAAAAACAAAGCCAGTACATGGCATGTATCATTTTAAAGAAACGGTTTCGATGATTCATTTGACTTGCCATGGATTTGAATTATGATATAAATATTACTAAATCTGTAGATCTCTATGTTTCGTTGTAACAGTTTTGATTGACAGCTGTAACTCTTTCCCTTCCAGCCCATCCACATTCCCACAGAAGAAGAGGAGATGGCAGAGAACTCTGACGAGATGGAAGACCTCCCTCCTATCCTGGAAGGTAAAAGAGAAGGTACTGGTGTTGGGAGGTGTTTCTTCTGGGAACTCTTCACTCTTCTCTTTCAGTGACTTTCCTAGTCTGATTTCAGGACCTTTCAGCATACTGCTATTGTAAAAAGTTGTATTAAAAAGGGAATGGTGGACTTATTGCAATAATGAACATGATTGATACAAAAGTATTGACAGGAAAAAAAATCACAGTACACAAGAGGCAATCACATAAAATTCTCTCAAATGGCTGAGTAGTTAAACACCAAACACCAAGATTGCACACAGAAAATTCCTCCTGTCATGTTCTGTACTTCAATAGCGTTTTTCTCACATTGTGCAAGGCATAGATGTAGTATGGTACCATTTTCCTATATCAAATTATACTTTATCATTACGACCTGTACTTAGCTTGTTTTGGCATAAATGTACAGTAAAGGTCTTTCATTCATTCATAAATCATTATCTATGTTAACATGCTGGCTGCAGTTTAGTTAGATAATGCTAGGTGGTGCTGTTACATGACCTGTCTGTTCTGCTTCTTCCATTTCAGGCGAGACCAAGTGTAGGCAGGCCAGGCTGGAGGCCCAAGCGAGCGCTATGATTGGCCGGTACGTGCCCCAGTGTACGGAGGACGGGAGGTACCGCCCGCTGCAGTGCCACAGTAGTACCGGGTACTGCTGGTGTGTGGATGAGCTGGGAGAGACGATAGAGGGGACCAAGGCAGGGCCAGGGATGGTACCCAGCTGTGACGAGTTTCTTGGTAACTATGGATAAGTGCTTTCTTTGGTTATCAGCTTGTAGAAAGATCTGTTATTCCTTGTGTCTTCAACAATTTGTAAAGAAAGACCTGAGATACCATAAACTTCTTTACATATTACATACTCTTAATCCTGAAGTGACCAGCATCATTTTTCACATCTTTAAGTAGAGTAGGGATGGTCTAGGTTTTTTTCAAATGCTCAAAATGTGGCAAACAGTGATACACATACATCCTGTTATCATATGTGCATTTGATTTTATTATTATCTTAAATCGTTTGTATGTTAGTTAGTGTTACATTGATCGTAAACCTGTGTTTACACTGTATGTACTTGTGTCCTCTCCTGTCATTTAGTCATAGCCAGGCAGCTGAAGGATAGGTTGAACTCCAATAAACTCAAATCAATCAATCAAACAACCAATCAATCCATTCATCCATCCTTCCCTACAGGCGAGCCCCTGCCCATCCCAGTGGAGGGAGACGGAGACGCCGACAGTGAGCAGGACATTAACAGCCTCTCCAACCTGCTCAAGGACTTCAAGAGGAGCAAACCAGATTCTAACAACTAGTGACTGCCCCCCTCCCCCTACCAACTAGATCCTACTCCCCTCCCTCTTCCAACTAGGTCCTGCCCCCTCCCCCTTCCACATCAACCACAATTGAATATAATCGTTAAATCAGATTAGATGTTCTGGGTTTGAAGAAGAAAAAAATCTATTGTAGCAAAGAGCCAGTATTTTTCAACAGACTGAATCAAATTCAAATAGTGGTATAGTCGTGGCCCTAGGTTACAGCATAGAAATGTTTTGAGCATCAGATTCAGTTGAAATATTAACTATGCATATCCTGATCAGCTGTAATTCTACCAGTTTGTGTGTGTGTTAGATATCAGACTGATGGTGGTTCTATTCTCCTTGCGTAAAAGTTACCAGCGTATTAGACATTCCTTATTCTTACTGGTAGTTTATTCTTGATCAAATTCTGAGAGATAAATGGGTAGGAAATATGATGATTTTAAGAAGGAGTTGGCAGAAGAAAGATACAGAACAGCAGACATTTTGACAAGGATATTGCATGTGTATATGATATCCATGGTAGGACAAACTGTTAACCAACAGATTTTCACACAAAAACACTATCTCTTTTCTTTGTGAACAAGCATTGTTCGGTACTGGTAGATAAGTATTTCTAGTTCCAACTTCAACACATGACTTTACATAAAGCTTATTGTAGACACCTTGTTCTTACTATACTGTGTCCGGTGTTGCTAGTATCAACAGCATACCCTATATAGTTCCCAAACATGGTGTGGCCTTCATATTTTATTATAAATTATTTTAAGATAGAAATCAAATTAGGGTTTAATTTGCATAAGACATGGCTGTGATTGCCCCAGAAGCTGTCAACAATACTTATTAATTGTTGTTATCAGTTGTTTTGTTTCTATTTTCTGTATGTGAAAGGCACAGTAGAGGTAGTCCATCTGTATATGGTAAATTCTGCATAAGGGGATAATAAACTATGCTGGTTTCTGTCTAGAAGGGATCCAGATATGCAACATATTTTATATCAGAAAGAGAGATCTGTGACAAACCATACATATAGTGATTGTCAATACTTTGTGTAGTGATTGTACCATGTAAAGTTGATCTGGAAAATGTAAAAGTACACCATACTAATTACACATGTACTACATGTAGCTGATTTGTATTTTAAAGATTAAATTTCTGGTTTATACTGTCAATAACATTGGTGTTAAGTAAGGTAAATCTGAAAAAGGCAAAGATTGTTTGCTTGTTACAAGCCATCGCTCTTCTGCTGAAGAATGATCACTGCTGGTTTACCAAGATGTTGATTTAGTAACAAACGAAAGAAATGAGAATTATAGCAAACTTGTTGGGCAGTTTTCATTCATATATCAGCATGGCCATATAGTATTCAAGGACTTGATGCCAACCCTATACAAAGCATACTAATTGAAACTCATTGTACTAGTATGGTTATACTATGTAGTCTGCACTTCAACCAGTTTTAGTGTTTGGTGTAATTAGCACAAATAATTACTCTGGAAAAGATTGCTTAGTATTCCTGCTGCATCTTAAACATTTCTTCCTTCCCCATGACAGATGCTATGATTTTATTTATACATTCAACATGCATGTGTAGAAATTCATAATCGCTTGCGACCCATGGTTAATTTACTGTATCCCCTGTATACTGCTGCATTTCTTGTGGTAAGAAGTTCGTGATTGACTTTCGAGTGTAAATATCCCTCCGGGCAAGCTTGCTAGTAAACATTGGGATTGTAAATATGCTTTGGAGTGGAAGTCTGTACCTTTGTAAGTAAACCTTGAAGTAGACAATCAGCAAATTTATGAGTAGATGCCAGAGAAAGTGTGAATAAAAGGGTAAAAGAGAAATGTCTGTTTTGACTGGTTCATTATTTCTTCAGTTCTTTTGGATTTACTAATGGTTAGTCATGCTGCTATGCATACAACTTGATAACTGCAAAGAAAGAGTTGATAACTACAATAATTCTTATCAATCAATAGATCAATCAATCAAACGTACTCAGGCTAACACAGCTAACATTATATGCATTATGTCAAACAGCTGTGCGTGTGTGTGTAGATAATATATCAGAGAGAGAGACTGAGATAGTTGCCATTGGTTTGAACGTTCAATATACCTCAGAGTAACTACGCCACAGCATTTGTCAGTTAAAACGTATTGTTCAGGAAGTAGAAAGGTGTCTCCAACTACCTGGAAGACTACATTCAAACGACTAGTGGATCTGCCGCAGCACACGGGTCAAACGGGTCCCCCTAACGGCTGAAATTATCACTGCAGGAAAAACACACCAAATAGCTGCAATAATGACATGAATCGCTAGGCGTCCTCACTGACCGTTGAGAGGATATAGATTATACTACAAATTGATTTCTATGTCCTCATAGAGTAATTCTTATAAACTCGTATAACTTGATCATGCTTTCACCCAAAATTTCAACAGCTGGTCTTTTTTAAAGTATTTCTAGTGACAGGCAAGGCTTGAGTGACAGGAAATGATATATGCACCGATGAGAAAGATATCAAGAAGTGTTCAGTGACATGAAATAGCGCTCGAATATGTAACAAAAGTGGCAAAAATCTACATATTCGAGCGCTGCTTCAGAACTTCTACTAGCCCCTCTGGTAAATCATGTCTAAAAATGAAGTACTACCTGGTTGCTAGTTTGCAACACCGTTTTCTGAAACAAACTAGAAGACAACCTACCCAATCTCCAAGCAGATGTTTGGCTGAAAGATTGTCAAGTTTTCTGAGTAACTGTCGGGCTTCTCTGACAGTTTCTTACCGCATATAAGCAGATAAACAGTTGGTAAGGTAAAGCAGATTATGTCTACATATAGCCTTACCCTACTAATTACGAACAAGGATTGATGTCTACATAGATATACAATGTAGGTGGCGCTTCGGCGGACTGCCAAGGCGTTACATATGTGGCGCCCCAAAATCGATCCTTTCGATGTTCACTCGTGTTTGCAAGCCGTAAACGGTAATCGCAAGTGTACACGAAGACGTCTGGACCTTGTTGAGAAAGCTTTCAAAGCCTTATACCTAATGTCTTGCATATTCTATCATGTTTAAAAGTCCGGACGGTATACCCTATTAGAGCCTAATCTGCAGTACCGCTCCCGGCCGCGCCGTAAAAAGTATCTAAGACGACCGTCAAATTGCCAAATTTCCGCCTTTTCGGGAATGGGGAAATGGTGAAAGGCTCGCAAAGGGTTTGAATTTTTGCGGTTTGTTTGACTCTGTTTTCAACAATGTGACCGTTTTAAGTGAAGAATGACAATGTTTAAGACATTTCACGAGGAAACAATTGAATTGCAGATAATCATTGAAAGTTTTTACAGCATTATACAATGGAATTTCAGGTTAAAAACATGTTTCCGTCGCTTTTTACCAAAAAAGTGATCTATTGGACATGTCCTGTCAATTGTCACTTCCTAAAAGGCTACTATATTCATTCCGTTTTGTCTATCAATAGATTCAATTTTCTTTGATAATGCTGCAGCATGTAAGATGTGTGAGTACTTATCTGTGCAGTTCTCGTTATAAGTTGTAAGTAAAAGTTCCCCCCATATGTCTCTTCAGTCTTGCAGACAAAGGTTCTGATTTCAACATTATAAAGCTGACATATATAAACGTCTATTACGACAGTATACTCTACTTTACAAATAAGCAAATGCTCTTTCAAATCAAATATTCTTCTTATTTGCAATCAATCTAAAATCCAAACCTTTATTTCAATCAATTGTGTTCCGGAATGCTCATGAACATAATTTATCCAACTCGCCATGATGAAGGTTAGACATTCAGGTTTAAACATGGCATATTGCAAAAATGATTTAAGAATCTAGGCATAATCGTAGTTTCAGCCACTATCTAGAAAGTCTTTAGATAACTTTGACAAGGTTATAGATGGCTATAAATTAGTACACAGAATTTAATTAACTGAAGAAGTTTATACTGCAGAATATACTGCATAACATATTATCATATACGAGATCCTTTATCATGGCTACTTAATCAGGAGTAGGTTGTGTTGTTTCAGAAAAGGGTGTAACAAACTTAACGTTACTTCCTCGCTAACTATTTTTTTAGCCCATAGCCCCATCAAACGGCTCCCCTAGTGTCGAATGTTATATTGCATCCACACGTAATCCACAAACCTTACAGCATTAGAACGGAAATTGCATCTATTGATGCACAAACAGAAAGAACATCGTTTGATTGCTTCAATATCTTTTTGTTTGATAGATAAAAATGAAATTTGGATGTGCTAGCGCTTCAAAACTAGACAATTTAACAGGGCGTGCACGCGCGACCACTTCTATTGGTGAATGTTGTGGGAAACGTGTCATTTGTGACGTAGTATCTTAGATTTTGTTTGGGAAATGCTTTAAACATTGCCATTTTTAGTTCTAGCTGGTCAAATTGTCGAAAACAAAGTCAAAGAAGGCTTAAAAAGTAAAAACCCTATGCGACCCTTTCATGATTTCCCCATTCCTGATATTACCGAAATTTGGCAATTTGACGGTCGTCTTAGTCACTTTTCTGGTCGCGGCTGGGAGCGGTACTGCAGATTAGGCTCTGATAGGGTATGTCGTTCCAACTTGTAAAATGATGAAATGTACAATTCAGTAGGCTTGAAGCCAGGAAAAGACTTCCAAATAGGTCTAGACATATTGACAAACATCTAGAATGACCTTTAAACACAATATCTTTCATGGAAGGACGTTTTGTGGCATCCGCGTGAGGAGGCCATGTAACACCATGTTCCCCCATCGAAGCGCCCCCTACATTTGTGTTCTTCGCGTAATTAGTAGATTAAAGACATACGTGGACATCATATTCGTTTTCCCTCAACAGCTTTGGCCTTTTCCTCAACTGTTCATCTATCAAAGACGCCTGGCCGCCACCCAGAAAACATTACTGTCTGACACCTTAACATCTGCTTGGATTACCGATGACAGCCTTTTACTTGACTGTTCACCTGCTTTATATTGAACATCTGATCACCAAACAGATGATAAAACTATGGCATATTGTCAAGCCTACAACTTTACGTCAAACTGAAGTCTTGTTTCCTATTGGAATCCAAAATTGTCTTCAGCTTGACTTTACCTTACCTTTGTTTCCCACTAGTGGAATCCAACTTGTCTTTAGATTGGCTTTGTCTTACCTTGTTTCCTATTGGACATCCAAAATTGTCTATATTCTGAAAGAAAGGAAATAATACTTGAAACGACTATAAAGCTATGCAAAAAAGCAGGTACTCAAGCAACTGGATATGGTTTTGGAAACGGTCAGACGTTTTAGATAGCATCCACTATCTTTCGTCAGTGACACTGAGAGATCTGGGAGAAACTGGTCTTCTGTACCCTACAACTTTGAATGCAAAAGAATTAACAGTGACTATTATAAAAGGATCTTAAGTCAACTTTGGGTAGGAGTGGAATAGAATTCATAGGCAAATCGCGATAATTACATAGCTTCTCAAGCTACTATGATTCAGTCGAATCAGTTTTAACTCTTACTTAAACAGTCTAGTGCTTTCTTAGCCCTTCGTTTTCTTGAGTTTCTCAATTCTCTGAGCTATTTCTAGGTATGATCCCCATATTCTCTTGTAAGCTGATTGCTTATACAAAGCCTGTACTGTCAGCATTCTTCTGCCCAACTCAAGTAAACTAACAAAAAACTCAAAGGAGAAACTTTATTACACAGCCAGGTCAGTGTACTGTCAAGTGTTCTTCTGTCATTAACAGTCCTCTATAGTAAATCTGCCCAAAAGAACATAATCTAATTACAATACATGTAGTTGTCATTTCCCCCATAATAACAATGATTCAGGGATGATTTGATGAGGACTTTATTATATACTGTGTAGGCAACACATTAGGAGTTGGTAAGTCTATTTAGCCCTTGTTCTTCATTCAACTTGCCATCAACTTGCCATCAATGTCGAGTAAAATAACACACACTTTCCTCCATACTAGCAATTCTTTCTGCCCTGCCCTTTATAGCATCAAGCGATACTAAATACACCTTTCTTTGAAGTTTCCCAATCCAAGGGTGTTTAGGTAAGGGCATAATCACTATCACAAAGTTATACCACAGAGTCTAGCAGATAAAAAAGAAACACAAGGAGAAAAGTATGAAAATCCATGTTTATTGTTAGGAGCGATGTTTCAAACAGTCCAATATTTCAGTAAGACAATCAGGTTAATGCATGTACACACTACAAAAATGACAATATTCTCTGTAATTTTACACCTATCTTGAGATGGCTGAAATGTATTTGATCTGCCTCAGAAAGTAACAAAATAACATAAACCAATACAATACTGTTTAGACTTCAAATGGTGTAGACTATTTCAAACAGTGTCTAGAATATTGGGCCAACACTTCTTGGTTGTTTTTGATCTACACATCTCACATGAAATTTTGTCGACAAAGGCTATACTTCAAGGTAATAATAAGATATGCCAAACAGCAGTTACTCAAGCAACTTGATATGATTTTGGAAACAGTCAGACATTTCTGGCAACCTACACTACCTTTCCTTTTTGTGGGTGACTCTATGAAAGGCAATGAATCGAATGCTACCTGAATTGTCTGACCGTTTCCAAAATCATATCCTGTTGTTTGAGTAACTACTGTTTGGCATGTACATGAGATTAATTCATGCTGTTTTCCTATCTTGTGGGTGGAGGGGGGACTGGGTTGGGGGGTGCGGGAGGGGGAGGGCCACCTGGCGGTGCCATCGGGGGTGGGGCTCCCGGAGGGGGGCCTGAGGGAGGGGGGCCAGTTGGGGGTGGCCCTGCAGGAGGGGGGGCACCAGGGGGCATGCTGGGTGGCCTTCCTTGTGGGCCCCCCGGGGGTGCTCCTGGGGGGAGACCGGGCATGTTGGGGGGCCCGCCCGGCGGCCCCGGGGGCTGGCTCGTGGGTGGGGGCCCGGGCTGCGATGTAGGAGGACCCCCGTGTTGATGACCAGGAGGCATACCCATGAAACCTCTGGGAGGGCCGTGGTGGAACCCTGGGGGCATGTTTGGTGGTTCCCTGGGACCCCCTTCTCCCGGCGGACCTCTCGGAGGGAACATTCCAGGCGGCATCCCAAACGGAGGGGGTGGGCCCCTGGGTCCCCCTGGTGGGGCCATGTTGGAGGGTGGTTCCGGCATGCGTGGAGGGCCGGGTGGGGGGCCGGATGGAGGGCCGCTCTGGGGCGGGCCAGAGGGCGGCACATTTGGCTGCTGCTTAGGGTCCAGCTTGAAGTGGAACTGCAGGAAAAACTGGGTGGATAAAAAAAGAACTGTTAGATACAGTGTCTATCACAGAAGAATAATAAAAGGCTCATGCTTGTTTCTTCTTGAAAAGGTTCCATGCAGCTTCATCCTTACCCTTATGTAGTCACGATTTTCTTGTTGTACCATAGTTTTTTTATTGAAGCTATAACAGCACCTACCATTGACTTATGACAACACTTTTCAAACTGTTTTGTACGACACATCCATAACTGTCAAAGATACTATTGTATAGTTTAATGGTTACACCTACAAAGTTGTTTGGCTGTACCTGTTTTGTCTCCCTGTTCCACTGAGTCCAGAACTTCCCTTCACTCTTATCAACCTCCCTGCTGGGGATCTGTGGGGCACAAACCAAAGACACTTGTCTCATAGTGATCACAACTGAAGCAAGAGCAAAGCAGTACATCATATTTTACTAGAACATCCTAAACTGTGTGTTTCACTATGTTCTGTTTTCATGAGTGTCTTCAGTTAAGATGGCTGTAGCCTTTAAGTTTGCTGGGCTTTCATTTCTCCAGTAAGGAGAAAATGAAGTGTTTGCGATGGGCAGAAGACATTTGCCTTATAGTGATCACAACTTAACTAAGAGCAAAGGTAAAACATACTGCATTGCATGTTCACCATGTTTTGTTTTGTTCAGTGTTTTCAGTTAAAATACTAATAGTATAGATGGCTTTAAGTTGGCAGGGCTTTAATTTTTTTATGTTAGGGAGAAGATGGAGTGTTCACAATGGGTATAATTATTTTTGCAGACATTTTAGGTTCATGATGAAGAGGGTTGCAGGAATTCCAGCAGGTGTAGAAACAGTCTCACCTTGAAGGCGATGTTCTCATATGGTTCGGCTGCGAAGATGAGGTACTGCCAGCGTCTGTCAGGGGGCTCTACTCTCTGTTCGTACGCAGACATGAAGCGATGTCGCGGGGAGATAGCCTCCACCACCTCAGGGTAGTCAATCTGAGAGAAAACAACAAAAGCCGGCTGCTATAGAAGTGCCACATATGGTATGGTGCCACTGTGTGTAACTATGGGAATATGTCACAGGTACTAGTCTTCCTTGATATAAGACTCTGTAAACCTGAAAATAACTTTTTCTTCGATGATGCAATAAAGCAGTCAGACTTACCTGGTATAGCAGACTTTGTTGCCCTGTTTCTGGATCTCTCTGTTTAGTAACTGGACAAAAAGAGAAAAAAAGAACTCAACTTTAAAAGCTCCTAGACCTTACAAGATGTGTTAATATGACATATAAACCTCCTTAGGTAATACAATTAAACACTAGGGAGAAGGTCAAATCAAGTCCACAGTATCACATAAACAGAGAAAACAGGTACAAGTATATAACATGGAGCTTACCTTTGTAACCTGGTCTGCCAATCTTGACAAACTTCTTAGTTTCCACCCTGTCTCTGGCTGGAGCTGGCTGAGCTGGGGAGTCTTTAGCTTCCTTTGCTGCACGGCGAGCCCTGAGGATGGAAAAATCATTCATCATTTCTGATTCAAACTACTGTTATCATATACCAGTGTTGTCTTCTTTTGGTTGGTTGTATTGCATCCCTGGAGAACTGCCTCATGACAGACTAGTAACACATTGACAGTTTTGTACTGAGCAGTACAAGCTGCATGTCCAAACAGATTTAATTGATCCTCTCACAAAAGAAAGATCAGGTATCAATCAATAAATCTTTATTGCGCAACAATTGTACGGGTACAATGTATGGCAAGTTCGGGTGTAATACATGTACAGAGCATCAAAACTAATATCTACGTGGTTGCTTATACATAACAATGGTAAGAGGGTTCTATGTAACAAATGACTAGTCGCTATGCTACTTTAGCTGAGCGGATTAATTCATGGGAAACAGGCCTTTTACTAGAACATAGTGGTACACGATACAGAGTTAACATCAAGTGTTTGTGTCAGTACGATTCCTTTTTTGAAAAGCAGTAGAGATGTATTGGCCTATGTACAAGGAAATTGCATCAGGACATGACATAAGTAAATTGAAAGTTTCTGAACTTGTCTTAGGTAATGTTATGTTTGTAGTCTTGTTGATAACGTCCATAAGCTTCTGCCTTTCCTCAGTATATGTGGGACATAATAATAGAAAGTGTAGTTCGTCTTCGATACCATGATTGCAAGTAGGGATATATGTATTGTTCTGACCGAGTGATGTGCTTTTCCCTAGGGCACAATGTTGGAGCCTATACACCTTTCTCACGCGGCGGCCATGATAGATCGAAGACGAGGTCAACGAGGCAAACAGCCAAAAACTTATTTCTAAAATCAGCTGCCATTTAGTTTTCACCCAAACCACACAAATTTTCACAATACAAGATCAAGTAATAAATATTATAACCGAAAGATATAGCAATTTAGAGTAGCGTACACTGATCCCATAGTCCCTCAAGAGATGCAAAATAAAAACATAATAATGCAAATATTTGACAGACATGCAGCCATTCTCTTATTGGTCTATTTCCTAATTGCCACGCTTTCTTTGGTTGAACTGCTAATTATGATGGACAGTCTTTTGTTTGCCTCATTGAACTCGTTTTAGATCTATCATGGCCACCGCGTGAGAAAGGTGCATTGCATGAACAATGTCAACAGTTCTACTGAACACATTAATAAAGTTAGATTCCCATATCAATGTATTTATACAATTATAAATAGAACTTACAAGTTGGCCTGGTGCTTCTTTCCCTGGGTATGTGCCAGATAACTTCCCTGGGATTGACAGCAAAAGAGTTAGTACATGTAACATCATAGTCATCAACAGTTGTTCAACACATTAACTTTATTAAGATTTCAATACTTAATTAGACACAACATAATTAGACAGGGTTCAGTTGTACGGAATATAAGTCAATGCCTTACACAACTATAGGTTACAGTCACTCATTCACTGCATGGATTTATCATTGTGTGCTATCTTGCTTAGATTTATATAATTGTGTGTTGATTATGTCTAATTTTCTAAATTTTTGTCTCTCAAATCATAGCAACAACAAGACGGTTTTGTCAGATGACAGAAGGACAAACACTAAGGAGAACCCTGGTGTGAATCAAGTTCAATCAACACTACAGCAGGGCTCTAGCCAGCTCGAAATTTTTTTTCCGTCAGCCAATTCCCATTGTTGCGAAAATCGCGAAAACACTCTTCCACAAGTTGGAAAGACTGAGCTGAGACCTTGAAAAACGGGTTTTTAATGAGATTATCGTATGCTAAAGGACGCCGACACACTTCGTCAACAATAATAACAATAGCAAAACAAACAGTGTGTGGCTTTTACGGCCATGGAAGGCGTCTCCAAGCTACCTGTAGCTTCCACCTAGGATTTTTGTCCGTCAAGGTTGACGGATTGGTTTTAAAATTTTTCCGTCACACGCAGCAAATTTCCGTCAATTGACGGAAAAACGGACGCTGGCTAGAGCCCTGCACTACAGAGAACTATTCTCTACCTCATTGTTGTGAAGAGTGAGACACAGTTTGCACTCGTACGACCCCAGGTGGTTCTTCATGAAATACGGGTCTTTGTTGAGATCGATGGTTTCCAGCGCCAACTGTCGCAGCCTCTCCCGGCGGTCACGGTTAGTCTCTGAGGTGGAGGCCACCCCGCCGCTTCCCGTCTTCCCGCCAGCGCGGTTCTGGAAGTCCATGGTGGCGTGGTGTGCTGTCTACTTGCCTATGAAAAAACTAGAAATGCAGTTTGGTTTAGTCACTGTTCTGTTATAAAAAGAACTCTCCTAAAGTGACAAGAAATTTATGGTACACAACTGTTGAAAAATTAATGCAGAAATAAATCAGAAGTCTTATTGCAAGTTTACTCCATACAACTCCTTGCTCCATATAATTTGGTTTATGGTGAAGTGCCTGAAAATTTGTAACAAAATTTTACATTACAATAACGTTACACGAAACAAATTGTGATTATCACTACTCTAGAGTAAACCAAATGCAACCATTCCTTGTCTTGAAATTCCAATCGACAGCTCAAAAAAGGCGGTAAACTGAATAAAGTCGCAGTTACTCTTCCTAGCTGCTCCACAAAGAAACGATGCCCCCCTCCCCCAAAACTGCACACAAAACGCATGAGGCTGTTCACAACTTAGCTAACTTCTGGCGCATCTAGCATAACTATCAACTGTAAAACAGACCAAACGTACTATATAAAGCTACCTTCACTTCCCTAATGTTACATTCTGTGGAAATGTTTCATACGAAGGGAAAAAGGCACAAAACCTACCAAGTTATCGCATCTCACGTTCTCCAAACGCACGTACACTAGAAAAGGATGATGGGATATGTTACTGGGGACAAACCGTTTATTACATTACTGGTAATTGAGATACATTTTATA
Source organism: Branchiostoma floridae x Branchiostoma belcheri (assembly GCA_019207045.1). Taxonomy (NCBI): domain Eukaryota; kingdom Metazoa; phylum Chordata; class Leptocardii; order Amphioxiformes; family Branchiostomatidae; genus Branchiostoma; species Branchiostoma floridae x Branchiostoma belcheri. The sequence continues at coordinate 14,330,553 of CM033037.1, read as the reverse complement.
TACTTACTACAAAGACAATGCATAGAGTTTTGTAAAAATCTATTACAGATTTATGATTATGAAGACTCTGAATATGCCATCGTAGCCATATGAAAATCGCTGTACTTTGTTAGAGGTTCACTCAGATAAGTTACTGAACGTTCCCTGTAAAAGACAAGGTTTACCCTTTGACACCAATTAAGGGCAGTAAAACACAGTGCGTAGGTTGGAAGATAGATATCTACACTTATAGAAAAAGAAACCTGATAAAATCATATCAATTCTTTAATAAAAATATAACTTTAGTATTTTCCAATAGTCATTTATGTCTTTTATTTTGATCATTTTTCAAAGTCGAGATTGATAAGTTCTGTATTTAGATGCCCTCTCCCCCCAGCTGCTGAGTTGGACAAGTAGAGAAACTCTCGACTTTCCAACCAAATATCTTTTACTTTCTCCTTCCTTTCCCAAATGAAAGATGGAAATTCGGAAAGATCTACTGGAACTTCAGCTATCCGAGCTGGACATGCTGATGAGCATGTATCCAGGGGGTGACGAACTTGTGCTGGACAACCCCGCGGCACCAACGGACATCCGCCGGTTTGTGGACGGGCCGAGGGAGGCCCCGCCCCCGAGACTGGAGTTCACCCTTAACGTTGGAATTGATGAGCCAAAGGTGTTCTTTCTGAGTTTGTGTATCTTAAGGTTGAACTTCTTCTATTGGCTTGTAATACTTCAAATTTGTAGCAACTTTTCGAAATCCTTGATCAGTGTCCTTTCAGGGTTTATAATCGAAAGTGACCAGTCTTTTATACCCCAATGGTATTTTTCCATTTTGGTTATACATGTAACAAAGAAGTTGAGACATCTTTTCCCAAGATGAGCATCTGCCCAATATTGTAATGGTTATTGATGGTGCAGAGTAATAGGTTAAGAGACTTTTTGAAGCACAGAATAATTTCAAACAATATTTGGAAAGAACTTTTACACAGTTGTGCTAGTTGCTTGCTAACTTAGATTGTGTACAAATGTACCAACCTTAGGTGTTAACCATGTTGTCTTCTGTCCAAACAGGCCACAGTTGCCATGTGGTGCAGTTTCCCTCCACTCTACCCCGAGGTGTTGCCAACAATCCACCTGAGGAGCTCCGAGCTGTCCCGTCAGCAGCAAAAGGACATCAACGAGAGCCTTAATACTTTTCTTGCTTCTTTAGACTTTGGGGAGCTCTGCATAATGCCAGTGGTGCAATGGATACAGGAAAATGCAGGAAAATATGTCACCCTTTCTTATGCTGAGCTGCAAAGCATGGATACACAGACAGAGAAGGAAGCAAATAAACAGACTAGCTTGTCCAGGTTTTGGATCTACAGTCACCACATCTATCGGCAAGAGCTGTTGCGTAAAATTCCCGCCCTGGCCAAGGAGCTAGACTTGACAGGCTTCTGCCTTCCTGGGAAGCCGGGGATCATCTGTGTGGAAGGTCTGACAAAGTACTGCGAGGAATACTGGCATAAGTTGCGGTACCCAAACTGGAAACACATCTCATGTAAACACAGGGAGGATGCTGAATGTAAGGATCAGAATGAAGAGGCTGATTTCAGGCTATTTACAGTGTTTGAGGAGTTGACGTTTGAGGCTCATGGCGACTACGGACTGAGGAATGATTACCACATGGACCTGGGGCGGTTTCTGGAGTACCTAAAGGAACACAAATGTGACTACATGTTTAGCATCTTCTTTGGAGTGGAGGGAAAAGAATCCCCAAAATGAAAAGATGAACAATTGACATATCACATCATTAGAAATTAAGTTTATTAATACTCATCAATAAAAGAATATGAATTTTTGACAGTGTACTTTTTTTTGTCTTTTTGCATCTAAACTGCACTCTCTTCAAGCATTATTCATAATCAAGCAAGTTATGATAGATCAACCTCGTTTTCTGATGGCAAACAAGAGAATCTTGACGTATCCTTTAAAATATTTTTGCAATTTGGAAAAGGTACTTAGTATCTCTAGACATTGATGGTATCATACTCTCTTAATCGACCCATGATCAATGAGGTCTTGAATTTAATAAAGTGAAAGTGACATTTTTATAATGTTTGTTTCCTATACCTTTGAGCAAAAATGTCCCTTTCCCAATCCTGAAATTGTGAATTAAGATGTTAACAGCAACTTTTCGAAAGGCCACTTTTATTTCTGTCCCAGGTTTTCAAAACTTTTTTTTTCTACCGATGTTGTCTGGCCCAAGGCGCAATGACGTCAGGAGCGTGTGACGTCACCAGTCCGACAGGACAGACCGAACACGGGGCAAGATGGCGGCGGGTTTGGACGTGTCAAAACTTTGTGGGCTGGTTTTCCTTTCCTGTTTCCTACTTCTGCCAACAGGTATGTACATTACATAACGATACGTGAGCGCAAAATATTTTTGGGGCAACTTTTCGCAAGCATAATTTCGGATGTCACCTCCCGATGTTTTGACGAGAAATTATGTCTAGGTCGATCTAGGACCGGAGAACTAACTACGTAGCTCGAGAGGCGACGATGCTAACGTTACGTCTTATTTTTTTCACCGCCAGAACAAGAAATTCAGAGGCTTAAAGAACGGTAAAATGTGCACAAGATATAAAATGGTCACTTTGATTTCGTTGTGAGCAAAGATCTGACTTCTCTCATCTCTTTAAGCAAGTTATATTTTCTAAAATCTTCTTTCGACTCCCGGGAATAAGTAGTTTCCACGACTCCATGAAAAGTATTTGCCTTTTCACAGGACGAACACAAAGACCATGTAAAATCCGATCTTCCGAATAGATCAGTTCTTTTCAGCTCTACGGCATAGTTTCTTCTTCTTGCTTTGGATTTTGTTGACGTTCTTGAACGATGTTTCATACCTCTTGTTTTGGTCTTATCTATTATCAGAAAGTAAATTATCAGAAAGTAATCAGGAAGTAATCAGAAAGTAAACATCAGTATAAGTGGTATGTAAGCACCAACCTTGTTAAACATTTCCAACAACAATCATTGAGATGCCAAAATAGACCCCCCGCCAACCAAAAAAAGATAAGACGTGAATGTAGCCCCAAGGTATATAATTTGGGGCTTTCTTGGATGACGCACTAATTTTAATACCAACTTGGCAAGTAACTACGTATGGTAGAACTTGTTTTGTTTTTACCATCATTTGCTTGTTTGCAAGTGGACAGGGTAATACAAATGTATAATTTACTATAAAAGATCATGGTGTATTTCTACAATAAGTAAAGACAGGTACATGTACAAAGCCGGAACGAGAAATGTTTGAAAAGGATTGTGACCTGAAACACATGTTGCCTAGTTTGGGGGACCTACACAATGTACATTACAGTGTTGAGGTGCGCAGTAGTATGGGTGGAACCCTGTCTTACCTGTTTTCAGTGACCTTCTGACACCTGGCCATGTGACGTGTCGTGTACGTGATATCACGTGTGTGCGTGTAACAGCTCGTTAAAATGGCTCAGTGTAAATTGCTTTTATCGGTGTCTGCAAATCTTAAAAAGATCTTACCAATGTACCCATGTGAGGTATGGAATATCACAGGCATAGCTCTTATCAGAGCAATGAAGGTTTCAACAATCTGCTAAGTTTTTATAACTTATAAAACAAGGGACTTGTAAGGGTATGTTTTGCCACAAATTCATATGAAATACAGCCATCCTGGCTTGTCTTTAAGTGTAGGAATGAGGACACGAAGACAGTTTAATGAGATTATCACAAGAAAAACACTATATAAATGTTAAGTGTCCTCACAGAGGCCACCTTTATATATATAATACCTTAGTGTGCCAAAATTAGCTCTGTAAACAACTCCTCTGTAAACAACTCTGGGAGGGAGAAAGTGGAGTAATCTTACAGTGTTTGTTTTTCTGCTCCCTCTTCCCACACAGTTTGTTTTGCACAGGGCGGTACAGATGGTACAGAACAACCACAGCCCAATGCCTCAGTAAGTCCTGGAGGAGGTGGCGGGGACCTGCAAACAATGACTCCAGCAGTACCTGCTGATGCTCCAGTGGAAGTGAACACCACAGAAAACACTCCCGCACCCACCCCTACACCAGGAGTGGTTCCTTCCCAGACCAATTCATCCACCCCTGCACCTGAAGTGGTTCCTTCCCAGACCAATGCATCCACCCCTGCACCTGAAGTGGTTCCTTCCCAGACCAACGCATCCACCCCTGCACCCGACGTGGTTCCTTCCGAGGCTAGTCCCAACACCACAGTGGTACCAAGTACGAGTACACCAGCAGCCTCAACCAAGGCCAGCACTACCGAATCAGCAGCCACTCCGGCACCGATGTCTACCAATGCCAGCACTCCTACAGCACAGCCAGTAGGTGCAGCTTCCACAGAGAGCAAGACAGAGAAACCGTCAACACCAGAGGAGACAACCAAGGCCATGGCAAAGCCCACCACCACGACAGAGTATGTAGAACCAACAAAGAAGTCCACACCAGGGCCATCAACGGTACCTGCAACACCAGCCACAGAAACCAAACCAGCAGAGAAGATGACAACACAGACCATTCCACAAGTGCACACCACTATCCAAGGGGATGTCAACAATGGCACCAACACTACCCTTGGGGACTCCCACAATGACCCACGTGAGTATGATACAGGGAAGGACATTTGGGGAAAAAAAGTTATCTGAATGACATACATCCATGGTTTGTGTATAGTTATATAGTGTTCCCCTTTTTCCTTCAATGACCAATTACTGCAGTAGAATAAAGTTTGCATATAATCTGTAAAAGTTTGAAACGAAGATTAGCTAAAGCTTTGTACAATAAAGTTATACATGCTAAAGATTAGCTAAAGCCCATCCTTTACAATATTGTTGATGTCATTTCCTGTAATTTTCCTACAATTGTAGCCCAGATATTTAGGATTTTTCAATGATTTTTCCCCTTATAAAATTTATAAACACGTATTGATTATATGTGTGCTTGCATTGTGTACGTTTGTATAAAATATGTCAAACCTAGGACGTTTCACTATTCTTGGTCAAAGACTCATATGGTAACAAACAGTAGGTTCCAACTAAGGACAAGCCAAAAACAGAAAATCCTGACCCGGTCCCATTCTCACTCTCTTTCTCACAGAATACCATGACAACGAGACGTTGGACCCCGCCCTGGCGTTCTTCATCGCTGTGTTGGTCATCCTTGTGGTCATCGCTCTGGTAGCCACCATCTGGTGGAAACAACGACGTGCAAACTTCCAGGCTATTGGTGGAGATGTACCAATGGTAAGAGTTAGTGGCACTTACTAGTAGTGTATTTTGATTTCATTTAAGTAACACAGTAATCTGTCATTGAATGCTCTATCACTGGAGGATTGGATGGGAGTAAGGTAAATAAAATATTGCAGATGAATTTATGCATTGTAATTTGTGTAAGCTAAAATGTGGATACTCCATAGGCATGTTATGGAATTGATATATGATAGTCAGAGATATCCTTTTTTAAGCCTGTATGCAGGTTGCTTTTTGTGCTAAAAGGGTAATAATAGACATGCCAATTAAATAGTACAATTTTAACGTTTATGTAAACATGTAATTAAAAATGTTTTATACAATGTATTAACATTACTGCTATAAGACAGCTTTAAGTCTGCCATGTGCGTGTAATGCTGCAAGGAGCAGGTAGGTGGAGCTGGTGACCTGTCTTCTGTAGTTTGGTGATCTTTTACATGCATTCCTCAAGGATAATACTGTAGTATTACATTCTTGCAAGCAGGCACATCCTAGATTGCATTTATTTGCACTTCTTCCTCTTTGTCCTACCTGTGGTGAAGGCACCCCTTTCCCTTCTTTTCTCTTGAACATAATAGTACCTGCGATAATAGTGACATCCCTTCTCTGTCTTTTCCTGTTGCTTCACCACAGAGCTGGTTCTCAAGGTCTGGAAAGAAGGGGTTTGAGCGACTAGAAGATACCGAGCCTATGTTGGTGAGACATTCTATGTGTAAACTACCACTAACCACTGTTCACTTGTTTGTCATAACGAAGGAATTTCATTTTTTTTCTTACAGAATGCCATGCAATTGCCCAATCCATTCAAAAAGAAGGTATAGCATATCTGTCTACTAATGAAATGCATGCTGTAGGTTTAGGGAGTGGTTTTTGGATGTTGTCTGTCATAACTCCAGATGTCACACAGGGTTTTGTAAAATCACTTGTTGCTTAAGAAAGCAAGATTATCATACTATATCCTAGAGATACAAGTGTACATTACCTTAATACAGAGATGTTCATCTGAGTGCATAACTCACACAGAATGCCTTTCTGTTTGTTTTTTTGTAGTTTCAAAATACATACTAACATTAACCTGTGTTCATGGAACAACTAAATTAAGTTGTTACTAACATACATGTGAAGCTTAAATTGTAAGCTTTACTGTAAAGTACACACCAGCTTTTACCAGTTGGTCAGTTGTGAAGATCTGGATACAGCAAAACCCTATGTTGACATCATTTAGACTTATTTGTCCTACAAGTTTTAGAATTCCGCTGCGCAGTAGTTGGAAAGACCCTTTTTGGCTGAAGAAAAAAATCTTAGTTAAGCTTGAATAAGCAGCTTGGCAAGGTGAAGGTGGTGTTTCTTCTTTGTAATTTGATCATCTAACACCCTCAATACTGTGTTTTTCAGGACGACTTGGAAGAATCTCACCTCATCGCAAATGCCCGTTGAAGATAACCACATGTACCAGTTTACCGCAGAAAGATTCCAAGCAAGTTGTGCCTTAGATGTTAAGATCTGTAGAAGCATGGACATGGTAATTCCAGTATGATGCAATTGTAGTTATGCAGCAGCTTTGGAGCTTATGTAACATGGAAAGAAAGTTAAAGCTTTCATGACATCTGGTGTATTTTACCAGTAAGACTGTAATATAGTTTTGAAATTGGGGAGGACATGCTACATATTTGGTTGTGCATATTTTGTTCACAATGACTAGTGGTGCGTACCTAAAGCCCGGACTTGGAATTGGACCTAAAAATGTTTAGGTCCAAGTCCAAAAAAAAACTAAATGTCCGGAGTCAAGTCCGGACTTGCAAAAAGCTATCTGTCACTTACATTCCCTTTTTTTGTTCCAAACCATCTAAAACCTTCCGTAGACAGTAAAATTTGCACTGGAAAAAGACAAAAAACATTTTGTGTTTACACTGGCTGTATATAATTTGCATGTATTTTTCACATTGCATTTCAATTCATGCTAACATGCAATTTTATATGCACCATCCCCCCTTCCCCTTAAAAAAGAAAACTTTCTAGCACACATAATATGCAATGATGGGTTCAGGTCCAGACTTAAAGTCCGGACCTGAACCTGAACTGCTGGACCTGAATCCGGACCTGAACCTGAATCCGGACCTGAACCTGAATATGAGTTTAGGTACGCACCACTAACAATGACTGGATGTTACTAATCAGCTACATGTAGTTGCAGAATAGAAAATATTTTAGTTTTCTCCATCAACTCATTAGTTAAAGCCTGTTTTTGTTGGCTAAGGGATATTCCAGAAAAGGAGAACTTTGACAAACTATATTTTTGCCAGCTCTATACAGTGAAAATTACCGTGCTTCCCAGCATATTAGCTAATGTTTTCTGTAGTGTTACATTCCACAGGGAAATTGCTGAAGAATTTGTACAGAATCTTATAAAACATACATCTGAAATTAACTTTTAGACCTATCTTGCAATAATCTTTTCACAATAAATAGGAATTTTAACAAAGTTGAAGTGGAGATTTCAGAAGGGGGCCAAAAAGCTTAAAAATGGAACTGATGTATATTTTCATCTGGGCAATAGATTATATTTATTCTATCTCATCCTTTAAAGCTGCAGTATGCATACAAGTATGCATACAAGATTTGTCTAGTTTTTAAGCAGGTGTTCACCAGTATTTTGCAATACAAGGAAAGTTGGTGTGAAGTTGTGTGTGTTGTTGTGGAAAGCCCTGTTTAGATTGAGAGCTTGTCAACACTTGGAATGTGTAATCTCCACTTTCTTCCAGGGTGAGTGGATTCCAACCCCCATGCCTTGATCATGACATGTAAAAGAATTGGGTTTCTCCAGAAATACTTTATTAAACTTGTGCAAAATGAAATGGTATGAAAGATAGAAGTCAGCAGTACAGCAGGGCACCTGTGTTGATGTTCTGTACCTGTAGTGCGCTGTTGTGGCAGGTTTCGTTGAGTCACTCCTATCTCAGGCTGTACCATCTCCTGTCCTGTGCCATCTGCTTGTGTATGATTTTGTGCTTTATGTTGGCAATATATAAATCAAAATTGCCGTTTACAGACTTGTGATGTGAAGTCCGCAATTCATAATGTATGTGCTTGGGTTTGATAAATTATAATTTGTCAACTGTGTGTCAGCAAGGTACAAGGAATCATGCAGCATATATCACTTTCAAACAATTCCAGTGACCAAACAGCTAGTTGTATAAATTGTGTACATGATGCTCAAGTTTTGAACTGTTACTAAACTTATTTGTTCTAAAACTTATCTTTTGATCAAGACTTATAATTGTAATGTAAATCAACAGTTGTGTGTTACATATCTTAACATACTGTAAGTGCTCATGCTGCTAGAAGCTTTCCTTTACCATTCCTTGGTGTAAATTGATTATTGTTCTTTAGGAAAATCTAACCTCAACTGTCTGTAAACATATCGAGTACTATTTGAACTTAATTGATATCATTTAATGATACAGCTTTCTGTAGATACATCTCTATTTTACCTCTAACTGAAACATAGCAAATTTCATGTACTTTGATAGCACAACCAAGCTGTTCAAATTCTGGTATGAATATGTATGCTTCTTTCCATGTAGGATATTCATAGGGGTCTATATTTGAAACCAGAGTATTTTAGGAAATTAAAACAGGTGGAAGACTCAGTCCATCGTTTTTACAGTCTCTTCTTTGAATAATCCTCAGTTATATGTCTTGAAAATGTTGTAGAAATCATAAAATAGGATATGGAATTGGTAGGGGGACGGAATGGTTTCGTCTAAACATTTGAACTCAAGGCAAGCTACCTCCCCTTCCAAATTCTACACCCCATTTTGACCAATTTCAACAACTTTTGGACAAGTATGGTAGACTGTAATTGACCACATTGCTTTAAAATGCAGGTTGAGGATAATACCAAGAGGGATAAAGTGAGTGAAAAAAACAACACATCAGTTCACACACCGTATTCAAAGGTCTGGCTGATACTTTAATTGAGCATTTGCCTCTAGAGGATTCTTTTACAATATACGACAATACAAATAAAGTAATACTTTAATAACTTTAACTAAAATAGTGACAACATCTACCATTCAAATGTTGGTTGTGTAGGTTAAGAGCATGATTGTTCCACTCCAAGGGGCCTGTACAAAAGATCAGGGCACCGTACAAGCACAGGTCTTGCCTAAACGCAAGAGTTGACTGAGGTAAAGAGTCTGGAAATGTTGCCACTTCCCCTTAACCACTACATCGAGGTACTGGACTAATGCATTCTACATGGCAGCGAAGAGAGAGTTTTATAGGTTTTTTTGTTTTACTTTTTACAGGAGTGGAACTCACAGAGACACACGGCAGAAATGTGTTTCTCAAAAGTCAAGCCACTGTTCGGTGCACTCAGCACCCAGGGAAAGGAATTCACAGAATTCTACCAAAGTGTGAGGTGATCAATGTACATAAAAAATCAACTGCCTACAGCAACAGATGGAATCATATATAACAGCAATGTCCCCTTCCCAAATGCCTCGGAATAAAATGCACATCTTTTTTACATTGCAACATGGAATAGTTTGGGCAATAAATGCAGAGAAAACGTCGACAGCACAAACAACTGAATGCCAGCAATTCAGGCATCTACTCGGGTCTCCAGGACAGCACAACTTTGCACATACAGATACTTTGTCACTAGCTAAAATGAGGATACAATAACATGGCAACGGGGCAGGCTCTAAAAACTGGACCCCCAGCTGCATAGGGACAGCACAGGGACCAGCCATACTACCTATACATCTGCACGTGACAATAAAAACCTAGCTATCTTGGTGATTCCTATGACACACACTCACAACCATAGGAACTCGTAAGGTTCTTGGGTCAATAAAATACAGTACAGGGTTTCTCCCCTACCTAACATCTAATACAAAATCTGCAATAATACAAAAGGGATACAAAATAAAGGGGATAAAGAGAAAAGAAAGCAATGAGGAGGAATCAAGTTTACAACAGAACATTTTGGTTCCTATTCTCAATGTTGGCAGCTTCATGGTCACCAGAAATGCAGAACAGAACTCCAAACTTGAGATATTAAAAACAGTACAAAATCATTCTCGTCTCTCATTCTGCCATAACTTACAACTTTATAAAATCATGGGTTGACCAAGTGGAAAATTCTGAGCTCATTCAGCCGAGAATTCTCATCTAAAACTTTCCTTATCCAGTCACTGCTTTTCCCACTGCTAGATAAAAACAGACCTTGTTAGGATTTCCGTTAAAAACTGCAGGTTTGTGTTTTTAAAAAGGCCCATTTTCTGCTGGGAGGAACACTGAAAATAAATCCATTTCACAAAAATAATTTATGAGAGGTAATAAATATACACACAACACGCCACAAGGCGGGCATACACATCCAGGCTGATACGGTGGACAAACACGGAGGTTTTTTTTCAAGCCTACTTACAGCACTCCGCCTGAGCTATGAACAACAATGAGGTGGGATAATTTATACATCAAGTATCTTGACTCTGTCCATAGGTACCCTTTGTCCACTGGCCTTGGTTCCTTGGCTTATTGCATGAAGTACTCAGGATGCCCAGGCCCCCCAGGTGACGCCTCCTTCTCAAATCGTTTGGCCTCCTCCTGCATGCTTTCTTTTATCTTAAGTATCGCTGCTGATTCGTTCTGATCCTGCAGGGAAACAGAAAACAGACAGGGGGACTCAGTGCACAGGCCTCGCACTGTCACGGGAGAGAGAGAGATAAGTGGTGCCTGGCAAGAAAGGGATTTCTGCACTTGTTGGCTGGGGTGCGTGTATTTCTTGAAGCAGAGCTTTCTTGATTTTACGGCATCACTTTAAATTTGTGGGCACCAGTTTGATATCACATTAAAGTAATCTCAAATTTGCACTGCAGCAAATTACATCATTTACAACTAGATATAAATCACAATTTGCTGGAAATAGAGCCGCATTCGGTGTTGCATACATCTTTTTGACAACGTACATGGCACCAAGATTCAGTATAGAGCAATGCCAAACATACAATAGTAGCTTAATCACATTTTCTCAATATTAAACACACTATGATTGGATTTCCATTATTCTCATCAATGCACAGTCTAGCCCTCAAAAAGCACCAAATCACATCAAATATGAAATCAGGTAAAGGAAATAGAGTTAAATGAGATCAAAGGAGAAAGAAACGGGTTTCCAATTTGTTGTCTTACAGTTACAGCTCAGTTAAGTAATTCCTTATTCAACCACAGCCATATGCAGACCCCTTAATCGCACAGAGACCAACAAATCAAGAATTAAGGGAAAGAGAGCTAAGTAAGTCTTGAGGCTACAAATAATAAAGCAAATACACCTGCACTGCACTGCATGCTTCTTTCTATGCCCAGTGCATCATGCGCATGCAAACTCTGCTCATTACCATAGATTAGCAGTTGGGCCAGAGTTAGATTTGCCACAGTTATTATCACTAGTAGGATCACAAAATCTGATCTTGACCTGTCAATCAACTTTATTTCCTTCGTCATCGCTGTAATTGGGACACCTACCTCTACAGAAAAACAGGAAAACAAAAACATGTCTCTAAACAACACAAAACATTCAGCTAACTACACAAGAGGCATCACTGCATGAGTAGGCATACAAATCCACCATCTCCACAGTCTCAAGACACAAGTATGAAGCCATGCATGTGCAAGGAAAAATACAATTAATACCAAAGTGCAAAGAGTGCAAAGATTGAAGGAACGAGCAATGCCGGTAAGAAACTCCTAATTAGTATCACTTTCATGATTCATGTACTGTCCACTTGGGGAAGCATGCCAGCAGTCCGGCCTGGGCAAGAGCATGCTCACGGCTGTTTTCCTACACATGCACTAGTGGAGCCGATCTGCAGCCAGGCACTACAGTTTTCGCTATGAAAGGGTGTGCACCAGAAAATAATGGCAATGGATGGTCTGAAATTTCTCATGGAAATGGCATGGGGATCTCATTTGCATCAACATGTGTGGAGAACATTATGGACAGGAAGTGTTCCTCGTTGTTAGCAGAGATGACAGATATGGGTGGGTGTGTTCTGGCACTTGGTCCAATGTTTCGGGGAACTGTTCTTTAACTTAAAATCTGTTCCGCAAAACAGGGGTGGGAACAGATATTCTAAACGCAAAGAGAAGGCAAGGAGACAAAATACATTAAAAACTGAACATAGCAAAAGACCTGAGAAACTGTTCGCCAGTATTCCAGACCTTTTACAATGCATATATAGCCTTCACCTAGAAAGTGGCTGTATATATACTGTCAACTTTGTCATTGTAAAACTTGTGGCTTTGAATCAAATGCCAGAACCATCATGACAAAGGGAAGATCGGTTAACATTTCGAGAGGGAAACATGAGAGTGGGGAGACAAGCAGTAGTGGGGATAAGGTAGCGGTGGCAAAAGCTACAAGGTAGTAATCTACTCTACTAGTGGGGGTGGGAGTGGAGTGCAGCTGTAAGAAAGAAAGTACAGAAGTGTAAGCAGTTATAGAGGTAAAGGTCTTACTCCAAAAGCATTGACACATGAATGCAAACGACATCCTCATTTCTTTGATTTGAACATGAACTGGACTCCGGGTGCAAATATTGTGGACAGTGGATGAATACCAGGAGGCATGAGCAAGGAAGGGTCCATGTAGCATCCAATGGTGATACGGCTCTGGCCAAATGTAGGTCCTTCCTTTCTTTCTTTCGGAATAACTTCTTCTCACAACAGCTTGGAAGAGAAAAGAAGGACAAAAGGTAGAAAGTAAAATATTCCTTGACAACCTAGGAGTGACAGTAAACCACCAAAGAAAGTACCGTTCCCTCTGACGAAAAATATAAAACTGCTTTCATGGCTTTGGTTTTGCCTAAATTGCTGAGAGTAACGTTATCACTTACATAAAACATATTGCTTACTTCACAGACTTTAGCATTCAATTACTCTGAGACAATGCCTTGTGAAAAGGAAATCATAGTAAGAAAAAGGATAATAGTGTTTGATACACCAGATGAGTTGGTAGATGGCAGATTCTTACTGTCCCGTCTTTAAGAAGTTTGCTTAAATGGTCAGGTCACTTTAACATAAGTTATGAGCTACAGAGGCTGTGTTTATTTCTGAACTGGCGGGCTATTCAGACCGCTTCCCTGCTCACAACTACCGTAGGTCGAAGTTCAAGGTCAGGATGAAAAAGTGCAGAAAACTAGTTAGTCCCTGTGCCAGTGACTTACACTGACGTTGTCCTGGAAGGGAGGGAGTCCGAACGTTCCCCCGGGTCCCATCTCGCCCGCTTCCCTTGGCGTGCCCGGGCCCGCGGGGTTGTTAGGGGAACTCTGGAAGGACAAGAAGGATCACAGCAAAACTTTACACAGAAATATCACACTCTCTTTCACTAATGGTGCATAATATCAAAAAGCAAAAGAGTACTTTGGGAAGGACAACCTCAAGCCAACCGTCCACACTTACGCTACATCTTCAGAAAAGACAATGGAGCCGCATGTTCCCCGTTTAGGAACTGTTGTGTACTGGTTCAAATAAAGTTCCTATAAGGGGAACAAGTAGCTCCAGCATCTTTCTGAAGATGTGGCGGAAGTGTGAACGGTTGGCTTGAGGTTGTTCTTCCCCTCATACTCTATCAAAAAGCAAAAGAGTCAGATTTAGTGCTTACATAGGAGTGCACATTGCAATTTGACTTCTAACGGTTACAAATGCAAAAGCAAAAAAAATATGGGTGAAAGCACAAACCTTTGGAATATGATCCATATCACCAGATCCTATAGGGAGAAAACCAAGATTTTAGAGTGCAGAAAAAAAAAACAGTTGGATGTTCAAAAAGTATTTGGAAATTTGGAACAGAATGGAAGTGTGACGAAGAGAAGAAGAAGGCTAGGCACTACACACTAACTAGATACTGGTAGTACATAAAGCTCAGAAGCTAAAAGGTTAAGGAAAGGACCTTTGTCCACCCCTATTAAGTGGCATTATGTGGTTAAACCTGTTGCCTAATGGTGAGACAGTATAGCAAGCTGGACCAGACTACTGTGATTGGAAGGGGTTAGCAGCACAGACAATACATCCAGCGATCGCAGACAGGAAGGCTCTACGACAGGTAAGTGGAGGAACAGAAAAGCACTTGGGTTAAGGCCTTGCTTCAGAGCACTCACCGTTGATAGGAGGAGAACGGATCGACTCACCGTTCATGACTGGAGAAAGGACTTGGTCACCCATGTTCATGGGGCCGTCAGGGCCAGCACCCATGGGAAACTGCTGCAAGGACAAGATGAAAACTTCAGTGAGATACCAGGTAAACAATTGTGATGACAAGGGGGTAACGTTGGTGTGATACCCATTGCAAACTGATGTAATGACAAGAGGAAAACTTCAGTGAGATAACAGGGAGATAACAATCATAGTTCATATGGTAAACAATTGTGAGGACAAGGGGAAAACCTTAGTGTGATACCCATTGCAAACTGAGCAAGAAGCACAATTCAGTCTTATATCACGACCAACTTCATATAATTCATCATGCTTTTTCAAATATCCACGACATCCAAGAAAAAAAGAAGTCTTTTTCAACACCCCATTTTCATTTAAAACTCTCAAAGTCAAAGGGATAACTTGGCATCACCTCAGATATCTAACTATAGATTGGAAGGATGTGACATTATGACTGTTATATTATGGCTATTGGCTGAAACTCTTTCCTCCTTTTTGAGTTATCCTGCTGTACAAGAAAGAAACAAACCAAGAAAGTAATCTCAGTCAGACTTACCGTAGGCATGCTGCCACCAGGAACGTTCTTCATCATTGCGTAGACGTTGTCTCCTGAATTTGAGTCTGCAGTAAAATAAGATGAAGGGAACACGTGTTCTACAACAGGACTTTCTGATTCCTGGTCATGTAATGTAGAAGTTTCCCTAACTCTTCGACATTGAAGCTCTTTCTTAACAACCATATTTCTACGAGCCAATGTTTCCCTTGTCCTTCAGATGCCTTTCTTTGGTAATAATGATGAGATGTGCTGGGCTGGTAAGAACAGCTTGGTTGTGTGAAAGTATGTCCATTGATTCACCTTCATGTATATGTAGCTGATAGGTGCTCTAACTCTTGTCTGAACGACTTAAAATATTTGAGTGCAAATCCAGCATTTGATCTAACATTGACACATTTGGCAGCCAAAAATAAAAGTTCAAGGATGGATTCATCAGAACTTGGCTCAAGTTGAGACAAACTCCACCCCTGCATGCAGAAAGGAACCCTGGAAGTCTGCTAAGCTCCATGCATATCTGACATCTTAAAGTACATAACATGGATCCGGTGGTTGTTGCTCTTCTGCTCTTACAGTTATCACTGAACTGTTCACAAAGCTTTTGGCAACTTAACAGAAAGCTTTTATTCTTGGAAAGGGCAAGATCCTAGAACTGAAAATACTGCTCGTTCTTATAAAATTCACATAAAAAGACCTCCAGAAATTGTTGGCTAAAATATCGTTACTGTGATTTTTCATCAGTGAGTAACAGTTAATGTCAATTTCAGTGTTGTGTGCCTTATTCAATAGCCTGTCCCAGCAGGTACCCTTCGACCTTTGCGCTAACAACCACCGTTCCGTTGTCTCGTGTCTGACATTTCAGGCAGGGCGTGTGCACGTTACCTGGGGGAAGAGTGGTCGGTATGCGGTTGTTACCCTGGGGGTGGGGACCATTTCCTAGGGGGCAAAGGGCGCACAATCAACAAAGACAGAAGACATGCGAGGAATGCCACATGCTACACAGCGGTGCGACTTACCTGCATGCACAACGTAAAAGACATCGGCTCAAAACAAGCACTCCGAAACAACGATGAAGCATCTACAAGTCGACAACACGTACTTACCACCACAAAGATGCGAAGGAGAAGAAAACTTCTGCACTTACCTTGTGGGCTAGGCATGATGGGAGTTCCTGGCGGGCCTCCTCCAGGGGGACCCTTTGTAAAGAGAGGGCAAAGGTCAAGATAAATCAAAATTATACATCAACATATTACAGCAGGAGGTCAGTGCACCCACAGCTGCCCAAGGCAATGTGGAGTATTCTATGGGACAGAGTAATACTAATAACTTTAATAAGATGTTTCTATGGCCCTCTCTGGCATTCTCTGGCAAGACATGACACATGAGAATAAAGCGCTAATACAGAGTGTATAGTTACAAGATGTTTCTATGACCCTGGAAGACTACACTCTGCACCTGACTCCTAATCACAAAAATGTAATTGAGTGTTGAGACTCATGTATATTGGTGCATCAGGTGTGTAACACTACATGATAAGTAATAATGACACAATGTTGTCTACTTACCGCATAGTTGCCTGGTGAAGAGGAGGAATAGTTTATCTGTAAATAGAAGCTACAATTAGCCATGTGTTGGATACTTCTTATTCATGGTGATTGCTTTGTGCATTTTTAAATTCTTAAGCATAAAAATCTATACCCACAAGGATATTACATGTTTTCCTAGTCATAAACCTCATTAAAATGAAGATACGAGTCATAAGTAGGCTGTACAGGCAAAGCGCTGGCAACCTCACCAGTCTAATTCCCAAATTTTGCCAATGACAGCAAGGACACTTGTCGCCCAACAGGCAAGCTTGACACCTTGTGAAAGTGTTGCATAACTGGAATAATGTTGGCAATCTGGCACCAATCCTGCCTAAATCTTTTGTCAATAAGAGAAGCAGATTCTGAAGCAGGAGAGAAGAGAAGAGAGTAGATGAAGGCTTACTGTGGATGTGTTTGGGTTGCCTGGCCACGGTCGCCCTCCCGGTCCGCCCGGTGGCCTGTAGGAAGGGACGCAAATCCGTTACTCTCACTTTCATGACCTGTGACCTTTTCAAGTACTACCCAGAATGCAATGGACAGCCAGAAAATACTCCACTATAAGTTATAACTGATACTTCCCTTATCACTTAACACTTTTCTGAAGTAGCTTGCATGACATAATAACATTAGGACCATGATGCTGATGACATACATTCATGAGAAAGTCCGTTCTCCTTTGACATCTGTATTTGCTATGATTGCCCTGCTGGCTTTTTGCTTCTAAGTGTTATAATGCAATTTCAGTAAAATCACCCAACAAGGACTCGCTACAATCTATTGCTGTCCTATGTCCCTCACTTGTATCAAGTGTAGTACCTGATCTAAATGGAAATTCCCAATTTCTGTTTGGAATGGCAAGATGAAAACTTTCAAGAAATTGTTTTTATGGGGAACTGTTTACATAATAGCAGACAAAGACATTGTGGCATACAATAATTTCTTCGTTGTGATCATTGAGGTCTGGATATAATGTACAATTGGTAAGACTCTTAAGAGCTGTATCTTCTTCAACAAAAATATATTTGCTATTCATTGAACTGGAAAGTAAACTGCAAAAGATAAATAGGAATGATTTTTCTCTGGCCATGTGACACTTTTTCTGTGCAAACAAGAATGTAGTATAGTAAACTACTACTAAGATCACAGTGGGATAAAAGCCTTCTTAGTCTAGCACAGGCAGAGAAGTTCTAAACAGTTTGTATGGAAGGCCGTCCTGTCCCACCCACCACACCATTCCTCTCCATCTTTCTCTACTTTCCCACAAGGCATGGCACTGTCCATTTAATAGCCTGTGAAATTCGCTCTTTGGAAGATAGATAGAGCATTAAGGCTGCAATCAGAATGTCATTAAGGCTGTCAGAACCAATTGCCAGGCATGGATGGAAACTAACTGGATATACTGCTGGGAATGGCAACTTGATGGGACAGCCATGGCCACGACAGGAAGTACGCAGATTTATTGTGCCCCCCCCCCCCCCCCATAAAAAGCAGTCAACTGTTTCTCATCAATCTTATCTTTTGATTAGATGTGGGGGTGACTTTTTCTATCTTTTAAGATCAATACAACTGTTGTGGTTTCTAGTTCCAAAAAAGAGTATAATGACAGAAAGTAGGGTATGAACAAACAGCAACTTTGAGAAAACCTGCAAAAGGAAAAGGCAAACTCCTGTGATTTGTTTTAAAATGTCATTCTTGCTTAAATGTCGCTATTCAGACTTGCCAGTTTTCACGGAGACTTTTTGCTGTACATAAATTGATTGGCTTATACCCCCCTCAAAATATAACATCCCCAACATGATAAAAAAAACTTCCAAGTCAAAACTCAACACCGTACACCAACTGGAAAATGAAACATAGAAATGTCACATGTTGTCTTTGCTTGTTTCTCTATTTCTGCGTTTTTTGTGTTTTCTGTTTCAGAGTACAAAAACAGATGGAATGGTGAAGTGAAGAAAAGGTTGCAGTACCATGGCGGGCGCTCTTCGTCATGTGGAAAGACCCTATTAAAGAGAGTTTAAGAAAAAAAGAAAAAAAATTTTGTTGCTCAGGTTTGTAGGAAACGACGTTTTCCAAAATTCATAGAATCACAACTTGCCTTACATTTTGGAACACCCATCTATGATATGTACGCGTCACATGCACTAGACACAGATCACATCATTGGTACAGCAGATAAGGAGACAGACAACAAGAGGACATGGCACGGTTACAGACCCTACCCGAACCACAAACAATTACTGTACTTCTGTTTTACCACCCCACAATAACACTACATATGGCAAAAGGTCGGGACTTGCGTTTACTTTCCCCAATTTCAATTCCTCCTTATCCCTTTTCAATTGATAAAATTAGCTTTTAGGGTGGACTGACAAGCCAAATCCTTTACTATTGTAAAAGGTACACTTGGACTCAATGTAGCATATTACCTTATGAGTTATATTGTACCATAAGTATAAGCTCTGTAAGCTTTAAACCTAGGATAAGACCTTTTGCCACCTGAAAGTCACATGATCAACACTCAGAATCCCAACTGAAGACAGCGATGTAAAGAAAAACAGCTGACACCAAGAAAGGACAAAAGATGACATCCAAACAGTGACTAAAAATGAAGTTCCACATGTACAAATCTTAGCAATGGCACACTGTAGTGTCGATGGCAAGAACAGTCAATGCCCTAGTATCCTGCAAATATGTTTTAAATTCCAAACAACTTATGAATGGTTTACAGTCATTCGACTTATGTGCAGACCGGTCCAATCTTTTACAATCACAACTTCTTTTCATTCTGTCAGAAGTGACTCCAAATTCCTTTGTCTTGATACAGAGGTATGAAATATCTAAAGGCTTTTCTTTTCATGTCTACCATTTTGTGCTCAAGTATCAGCATGAGAGGCCAGAGTAAAACTTACGTCCAATGAGAGGCCTTCAATTGCACACGATCAGTGCATATTGTTATATATATATAATTCAAGACTTTTTCATTTGGATATATCATCACAGGATACTAGGGCTTGTTCTTTTGTAGGTTTATGAAGGATTTCTGGAATAAGAGGGGCTACTTACATGTTCATGCCCGGTGGCAGGCCCCCTGGTCCCATACTGTTTGGTGGTGGCCGCATCCCTACTGGTCCCCCATAGTTCTGTACAAACCAACAAGAACTTCACATTTACCAACAGTACCGCTTGGTCTGGTAACGATGGTTCACCTTTATCTGTGGGGTAACCTATATCCGTTGTATTTAAAATCAGGGTAGTTTGATAGGGATATCAAGTAGACGGACGGTATTTTCAAGCGGCAATGTTTTTAGATCACAATTTGAAACCACCACCTGTCGACTTGATATCCCTTAATAACCTGTTCTATTCTTAAACGGATATAGGTTATCCCACGGATAAAGGTGAAATATTGTTACATATACATGCATACATACAAATTTCTTCATCTATGAACCATTCTTTCTTCAGGCTGCACCACATGATAGGTCAGCAGTTTGACTCCTTAGCCTGAGTGTCATGCTCAGTGCCCTTCAATACTAGTTGCGCTGTCCATTCATATTGCAGCCTCCTAGCCCCAGATATCTCTCTCATCTCAGTCCCTTAAGTACACATGGTCCTGTGGGTAGTGTGAGTTATTCATGTACAAACCCAGGAACACACTGATACCAGTAGAGAGCACGGAAGGGCAAGGCAAAGGCCATGTCTGTAAATCTAATTACAGTATGTGTAGACAAGGGTGTAGGGGGACTTATTCTGGTATAGGAGGCTGTTATAGTGATTTACGTTTGGTTTATTCCTCTGCCTTTAGGGTGCATGGCAGGAAGTTCAATCCTCTGTAGAGGTGGCGAATGCCGGCAAACTCACTTTACATGGAGACACACACGGCCTGGGCTCTCTTGGGTACTACACATTGCATTTCAAAGAAATATCAACCAAGAGGGCAAGGACATTGCAGTCCTTTGTAGCTATAACCCTGTCCATGCTGACTGATGCAGTAAATAATAGGACTGTGGTGAATAGGTTGAGCAAAAGGTGGAAGGTGACAGACTGAGCTGACTCTGTAAGGCCCTTGTCATATACATCATATGGCAAGTTTACTACAGCAAGTTAGGGACATCTTCAGGATTGCCATGGAAATGTCATACTACTTTCAGCAATATCGTGATGACAATAATTGTAATTTATTTTCTCTGGTTTCAAGAAGGAAGAAACCCTGTAGCTTTTTGGAGAGGATGTAACTTTATTTCTACACTTCTACTTTAAGTTATATAAGTGATTGCATTTAGCCCATGTAGGGCATGGATATGCAATAAAGATCATTGGCTTTTTCATTGCCATTGTAATACATATACATCCTTGTTAGTACTAGTAGTTACTGTCATAGGTTCCTTGAAAGAATAATCACACAAAAAATGTGAGATGTAACATGACTGTGTCTTCGGAGCGACTTACCGGTAAACTTACCGGGTTCATGGGCATGCCTCTCGGGTGGTTCATTCTCTGCATTGGGCCGGGCATGCTGGGATGGCCTGGAGAAAACAACAAGAACAACAAAGCCTGGTCAGCTATCTGTGCATGTTCAATAAGATCCTTGTGTAAACCCGCACGCGTGCGCACACATACACACACACACTCAGGAAAACTGGAGAACATGTCTTAAGACCAACTTGATCAGCATCTTCTTTGACAAGTCGGATGTAGACAGATGCTCTCGGTGTGAACTGTAATCCTAACTTACGGTTGTCCTGCCATGTAACGCCCTTAGTATAGTGTCTTGCAGGTCTGATTTGTGATATTCGTTGTTCAGAGTTAGGCAGTAATGCAAGGCTTATGGTACAATGAACCCAACACAGTAGTACTTATTGGAATTTTCCTGAAAGAAACTGCTACTAATGTAGCTATCAACATCCTCTTTGTATGGCAGCAATAGTAGGGAGATAACAGAAGATCGTAGAAGCTACCATTCCCTTAATGGCCTACAATTCCCCTTTTCAAGCACACCCATCTGGATGTGAGAAGCTGAACGTACTCCTTAGAAGAACCCTTTGTACAGCAGGGTATGGCACATGACTTCCCCTCCTTTTGAAGTCCTGGTGCATGTGGATGGAGTGCACCCTTGAGGAGGCAACGCTTCCTAAGAACCCCTCCATCTCCTTCGCTGTCCTTGAGGTCCTCTTTCCAGGCCATCGGGGATTACCCACTCACCTGCACAAGAGGGACCGATGTGGACGCCTTCTCTGGTGGAGTGCCATCATCGCATAACCATGGCCAATTAGCTCCCAGGCTGGCACAGACGCCCAACTGGTCACAGGATCATTGTGTGTATGGTCCACAGGATATTACCATCAGGCTTCAGAGTCATCCCTTTGGTTGACTTTTTTTCTGCAGGCCAGTAAGTCCTTACACATTTTTGTGGAAGAACATGAACTCCCTCAAATTACCATAAAGGGATATTCAAGGCTCTGTGTGGACCTGCTCGTCTGCCAACCCTTCCAGAAAGCTGGTCTCTACAATTAGAGACCCCGCTCTCTTCTCCAGCCCTCCCTGAGTCCTCCCGGCCTATTAATCCAAGACCTGCGGGTAGGCCTGCTAAATATGTAACATCAAATGAGACCATTTTTCATATGTGGCCAATTATAAGACCAGGAGAAGATTTATGGCAAGCCCTTTGCTGTGACAGCAGCCTCAGCAACTTTTGACTCCAGGTAGGTTGGCACAATTTCCATGCAAATCTGGCGGAGGATGATCTGTGCTTAATGAAAACTCAGGGCCACCTGTCCCTCTGGGTTTCATCATCACCACTGTCCATGTGCCATGAATCATCGGGGTTCGTTTGCAACATTTCCACTGCCAATAGGCTGGAAAGGTGAGACGCAACTATCTGTCATTTCATTTCTCATTAAAATAAATTACTCTAAATTCATGTAAAGAAACAACAACATTGCTCCAAAAGATAAGGACGTCTAGCACTGAAATTATGTGTCAAGAACTAAATGTAACTGACGTTTAGGCACTTGCAAAGCTGCTGACTACATGACTACTTTTCTTGTGCTCTTCAGCTCCTTGAAAGCACCCAGACATCAGGAGATCCTTGTCCCTTGCCACCTCCTGAAGAGCCACAACAAGCTGATAAGGAGCTTTAATGAAGAAACTGGATCTCTACTAATTAGGATGGCAAGAGGGATTTAGGTAGGAAGGGACAGATGTCTCTAGTGTTCCTTCCAGCTCAGCCAAGGATAGAGCAGAATTTCTGCTTGTTAAAAGCTCCAAGTTGTTGACTGTCTGGCAAGAGCTTGAGTGACAGACGAAAACCCAAGAATTCCTGCTGTCTTGTAAGTGCGCATTAGGACGTAATCCTTCTACACTATGGCTATGACGGGACTTTAGGAGCTTTCACGATTCCTTTCTGCAGCCTTATATTACATGTACTTCCCCTTGAGTCCTTGACAGGTGAAGGGAAGAGAAGAGGTGGCTCCAGGTGAAGCAAGTCACAAGGTGTCCGATATTCCCACCATTATCCAGTTTGCACCTATTACTGCACAGAAGACGTCCTGACAGAGCCCATGACACCTTACACGCACAAGCGATGTAAACATCTGTACATCTGTGGCATCCAACACTATCCAGTGGGACCTTCATTAATAAAGGAACTCCAAATAATCTTGGAGGGGCTGAGCTCTGCAATTACCCGGCAGGCTTGGGTCTCTAATTAAACATAATTGCTGATGTAGATCTAAAAGGCAGCCTGGAGGAAGCTATAGAAGTCAAGATTGCCTTTAGCTCATTGTGCCCTCTGTTCCTGCCATGATGTAATTGATGTACTCAAGTGCATTCATTAGAGCGATGTGGGGGAGAGTGGGGTGCACTTACTGAGCTGTCCCTCCCATCTGTGTTAATGGCTTCCTGTTGAAAACTGTGGTGTTTCCATGGCTCTGCTGTTTCTCAAGGTTTATTTACCACTTCTGCTCTCCCAACACACCCTTCTGGGAAAGTACAGCAGGTCTGTTCTTACAGTCACGGGCATCAAGGGGCAGAACGCAGCTAGATGGACATAAAATAGCCTTTGACATTGCGATGGAATTACCGTGGTGACAGGGGGACTTATGCTACGGTGAGTGGCAGTTTTTCTTATTTAATTGGCAGAACTGCTTACAGAACAGCTGTCACAAGCTTGGCAGCTTTTGAAGTCCAGAACAGCAACATTGTGGGCTGCCCAAGATGATAGTCCGTGGAATAATGCGTGGGACAACGATGGCTTTCAGAATCCAATTGTACCATGGGCGTAATCACCTATTCCTTTTAACCCGGGTGACTCCTGGAACTAACGACAGTCGGCCGAGTTCACCGGCGAACTGAGGTAGCCGCACGTTACTCTCGAAAAACGTGACGGCAGCCTGAAAAGAATAATTACCATGAAGGTTGATTGCGCCGAACATGTTATTCACGCTGAGTTAGCTATCCGACCCGCCAATATTTCATTACTTTCATAAGTCACATCTGCATCATTTATAACACGAGGAGATGTGATCCGGGGGAAGCCAACGTGCCCCGTTCCCTGCCCTTCCTGCATATCTGCATGGAAATGGAAGGCAAACTATTGAAAAGTAATGCAACTGTCAAGACCGCTGGGGCTCCATGGTAACGAATGGCCTCTCGCATCCATCTGGATCAGATCTTTACAAAGCACAGCTCTCTGCTGATGGAAATCTGATCGGGAGGCAAAAGCCAAGCTGTGCTCCAAGAATACTTCATTATATATCGGAAATTAGTGGAACACACAAGATATTGCCTCCACTGGAAATAAATAGGCACGGCTGCCACTGTTACTAATCTAGCTGCAGGCTCCAACCTGGGGTAGTAATTACTGCTCTTTTATGGTGTGCTGCGATTTCCCCAAAGAGGGGCTGCTAATATTTCATTTACAAGGGACCTTAATGCTAAGCTTAATCTATAGAAAATCCATTAGTACTGGTGTGAGTGCTCTAACTCTCCCCAGTTGCCTGCCTGGTCGCCGCCCTCCCACCACCCAGCAGGAAGGCCAGGAATCAATCCCTGTCCAAATGAGCTCTCGGAATTGAGTGCATTATCTTGTAATAAGCACATAGTGGAATGTAATTAAATTGGCTGGAAACAATGTTTTAAATCAGCCACCAAAATGCCAGGGAAACCTGGCACATGCTGCTGATTTGCATAGCCGCACTGCATGGCACGCGATTGGTCACGGCTCTGACCAACCAGTGCACAGATTGGCCAGACCACACTGGAGGCATTCACAGCACTCTCATTACACATTCAAATCGGCGTGTGAGTGGTACTCTGTCTGGTTGGGTCACCACTGTGTTTAGGAATTCACATCAACAAAGCTGGCCTGACAGATGCAGTGGGTCCATGTGGTTGTGCCTCTGTAGGATCTTCCTGTGTGCTCACACACTGACTTCCATTCACAGGATCAGCAACCCTGACTGCTGAGGGAAGCGGCAGTTCACTGACACAGGTAGGTGGAACCTCAGTTCTTCCTGCTGTCGTGTGTACGTATTTGTGTACAGCAACCTCGCAAATCAAGCGGCATGCTTTTAGTAATTTGCTAAGTTTGACAGCGGAATAAATTCTTACTACGTTGTCACAGTTTGCTTTCAACAAAAACTGTTTGACTGGATCCCTGCCCTCGAGCCTAGTAAAACGCTATTCCACTCGCTGACGTTGAAGCATGGTTACAAGTTTGTTGTCCCTGTGTACCAACCAGCGCCCATTTATCAAGAGATAATTACTTCTCTAGCGCTCACCAGAGAGAGCTCTTGAACCACACTATCGACCAGAAGCCTTTTATTTCCTTTGTGACTATCTCTCGGCGGAACCCAAATGGCAGGAATCCTCCGATGATCCATGCCACCTTTTGCATCATTCCCGTAATAAGTGGATAGCTACGGTTGGTCAGGCCCAATCAGCATGCCGACAGCTCACCGCAACTTTCCGAAAAAAAAAGCTTCCCCACATACTTGCCTTCATTACATCTCCATACAACTGCACAGCTCACTACCCCCATTAGAGGATCCTACTTCACCAAGCATAAAAAGAGCGTCTGGGTGCTCTTCTACCGCAGCTAAGCCTCTTTTGTACATTAGACCCTCCTACTCAGGCCATGGTTCAGGCTACACTTGTGTCACAGCTGTACAGAGGGAGAACTGGTCTCTCTTAATGATAGCTTCACTCAAATAGGCCCAATTTAGACAACTATCCCTGGGGTAGAACCAACTTAATGCAACCTCCTTCAGGACCAAACTTGTGCTGAGCTAGGCCATTAGCTCCACCGCACAATAAAGGCCACTTTAGTTCTCCAAGAGATAAATTGTAACTTTGTTATCTTTATGTATGAGGCAGTGATCAGCTTCATAAATAATAATGGCCAGTCGCAGCCTAACAAATGGAGGGAGCTGGGGGCATGTTACCCGCTCCTTTCACTCATGAAAGCTTTACCCTGGTCCACACTTGACATACACATGTTCTTGTTAGCTGCTATTTGTCATGCATAGGCCCACTTGTGCCTCTGAAATCTGATCCCCTATCCTCACCCATCCCTGGTTGCCAAGGAAACCCCTTGAGAACCACACCCTTGCATCGTTCTCAACTACATCCAAGGGTCGCTCTAAAAACTCTCAAGTGTCATTGTCAATATAGCTCGATGTGCGCGGATCGTGACATTTGCCCACACTGTCGTCTCTGCTTTGGTCCGCCTATTGTCGGCAACTGTCCTGATGTGGTAATATAAAAGTTATTGGGAGTCGGGAGCCCTCCTTGTGTGATGTCTGCCTGCTATGAAATTGGATCTGGACATCTGACGTGAATTTATCATTGCAGGGTGTCATCAGGAGCAGGCAGGTCCCCCCCTCAGGGGCTCGTGTTACCGAATGTATGGCCCGATGGATGTGACTCTTCTGTCGTTTAATGCACGGGCTTGTCTCGTCCTGGTGACCTTGCTGGGTAAGTAGGGCTGAACTTTACCATTACCTCCCGATTCCCTCAGAAATTAGACCCTGTTTTGCGATCTGGGAGCGTGACAGGCAGCCTCTCTCATGCCTCCTACTGGAGAGAATCAGGCCTATAATGGATCTTCCATGCTGACACATTAGAACTGGGGCGGCTGGGACCCTCTCTCATTAGTACTCAACCACCCTATGGGGAGCTACAGTCAATACCCATCAATGCTGCGCCAATACCACCTCTTTCCTTTGTTGGTGCCCCCTCTAACCCCAGTGCCCTCTATATGCAGTTATTAACAGTTTTGCTGACTTGGTGCTACAGCGAGGAAACACTGCCATGCACCTTACCCCTGGAGGCTTGTAGGTATTCACATTTATCATCATTGTCCAGAGGCTGTTAAGGCATGCAGGTTGGCACTAACACCTTTCTCCATGCATCAATGGTGCCAGCATTTTTTAACAGGGTTCTATCATCTCATTCAGTTCCCCTTCAGGACAGTCATACCTGTCAGGGGGTATGCAGAGGGTGACAACAGCTGTAGCAGCTGGCACCTGGACAACTGAGGGGTGCACCTGTCGACGATGTTACGCACAGCCTTTACTTCAAACCTCACGCAAGAGGGACTTTGATTTTGAAGGTAAGATGCACACCACTTTTTCCACTGTCCTTAAGTGCTTTACACCAAACCTCAACACAAGAGGGACTTTGAAGGTAAGACAGATAGCCTTGAGAAATGTAAAATATACAGTTGGCTACTCTGAACATTGTTTGTACTGGAAAAGTCATTATTACGAACAAAGAATTACAGGTATTACCATAAATATTGTGATTTTTCCTGAAGGCAATTACTTGTGAAACAAGTCAGGGAAGCATTTTGTCTCTCATGCATTTTTAAAGAGTCCCTAAACTGAGCTTTGGAAAAGTAATTGTTGCCTAATCTCCAACCATCACCAGTCCAATTAGAAAAGGGAGGCTACATTTTTGTAAGATGACCCCGACCAGTTTTTCAATTACTAAATAATGAAGTCTGTTCCTCAATATAGCCTGGATGTCAGACTGTTTCCAGGGCCTCACAGGCCAACTGAGCTAGACCCTGATAAACATGGTAGATATTGAGATTTGAGTTTGGGCAGGGGGTCTGGAAATCCAGGCTAGTTCCTTCCCCTCTAAAGCAAGGAGGTTAAAAAAGACCAACCTCCTTGTCTAAAGTTAACCCTGACCAAACTGCAACAAACCATCTTCTTGTTATCTACATCTTCAGGATATTGAATTCCAATGATGTCAAACATGCTATACAAAGATCTATAAGTCTCTAAGCTTGGCGGTTTCACGTTCTCATTTGGACGTCTGGCTTGTTTCTAAAGGATCTCAGAGGGGAAACATCATTTTCTCATATCAGAACTTGGCTGAGTTACCAACTTTGGCAATGTAACCGGTTGGGAGCATATTAGCTTCAGTCTTGTTGTTTTAGTGCAGTGTTGAGCTAAGCAAGACTACAAGTCTGTGCAGGATGTTTTTAAAATCAAATCAAATCAAACTGATGACTTGCAGTTGCAGTGCAGTATCAAGTGAATAACTGAACCTAAGCAGAAATATCGAAGCAGGCAAATTCCTTGCCAATAACACCGAGGGATGCGAATGGGTAGCTCTAGCCTCAAGTGACTCATCGCTCACACCTAAGTTACCCGGATCCACAGAAAAATGGAAATATATTGCTCCCTGCCCTCAGCAACTTTTTATTCATTAGTTGGCTTGGGAGGGCTATCAATCCGCCAGTGTGCTAATAGAGTGGGTTTAAATACAGTTACAGGTATGCCTACCCAGAGCCACTTTATCTCTAATGCAAAAGTAATTACTGCAAATGGCAGGACTCGTATAATGCATTTTAGTGAAGGACGACCACTCAGAATACTTCAGCTCTCGGTCTGGGCCAATGTCTGCCCGAGGAACGATGCACTTCTATTAACCCGGCGGAGGTTTCAGTTAATACAAGTTGTCCCGTGTTTCATATTTACACATCCGCGTGGCCTAATGCAACATTGATTGGGGTATGGTGTCACATCTTGTAAAGGACACTATAGTCCTTCGTGTCACTGTCTTTTATATACATGAAATGCCATGAAAAATTACCTTTCAAGTAAGGACACATTTTTCTCTTGCCGTGCAGGCAGTATAAAGTCATTGTGGTGGCATACAGCACAGCATGAATGTCTCCCCCTGACACAAACTCTGAGTCACAGTCATTTTTAACAAATTTCTACAGTCAAACTTTGTGAAAGTTAGCGTTATTTACATGTAGATGAATTCTAAAACGTCAGTGAAAGTCATGAAACAGAATCTTTATAAGCGACATGGACCATTGTGTATTACTGCACATTCATAAGTTTTCACAGACAATCAGGTCCAGGTTCAGGTGTAGACCAGGACCTGAATTTTCTATACCGGTACCCACTGGGCCTAGTCATTGTGGTGGCACACACAGCACACAGCATGTATGTCTCCACCTGACACAAACACTTGGAGTCAATGAGTCACGATTGATTCCTCGACAAGGAAGTAAGATTATACCCTTGTGCAATAATCAAGACTCTTTCGTCTGCTTCCTCTGACATTTTTATATGAAATACAATGCTGGCACTCTCCAGGTTAATTGTTTCATTTCAAAGTGGGGGCCAACAGTGCTAAATTTCCCCTCATTAGAACTACATTATCGAAAGGCTTCCAGCCTAGCAACATCTGTGCCTGCAACACCGACAATAGCACCGCATTTGAAACCACCATCATTACTGTAATGACTGGTGAAATCACAGCCCTTCTTAAAATGAAAGTTAACCACAGCTTACATAAACTTGCAAGTTTTAAAAAAAATAAAAAAATCGAAGCCCCGCTCAGATTACGATGGAGAGCGGCTCCCGCCTTGATGAGATAAATATGAAGTTACTGTTATCAATAGATAAATCAGTCTAACAGGACAGGAATCAAGCACGCCATTCAGTATCAGTTGAATCAGCAATATCAGGCCCTGCAATTCTCTCAGCATTGATTGCGAAAGCTGAATGCTATTAAGGCTTCCTTTGTTAGATGAGTCCCACTGAGTGACTTGACATAACTTGGCCTGGGGGAAATTGACGTTCCGCAAAAGAGAAGAAGGAGACAGATCTTGTGTGGCAAGATGTGAATCTCAATTAAAAATGGACGTCTCCAAGACTGAGGTTACAAAGCAAGAGATATGCAAATCACGTCTCTGCAGGGAAACTTAAGAAAACTGTAATTGCAGATGTAGGAAGATCTCACTATGCCTAAGATTGGGTCTATTCATAACCCCCTTTGTTTGAAGTATTGAAAATCAGGAGATCCTCTTGATAGCGATAAGGCTCAGGAGAGCAAAGTACAATAACATAGACGTATTACCCATTAAGGGTAGAGATAGGCCTATTATGGCTAAATGAAAATCTATCACACGCATACTTCAGTCAAGGATGCAGGATCTTATCACACACTGCACGGATATCAAAATTTCGCTGTCACATTAAAAAGGCAATGTTATCGGTACATATCTTCTTACCTGAAGGCCGCTTTTAAGCGAAACATTAAAATTGAGACTATATATCTTAAAGCAGAATAGAATAGTTATGAATATTTACTTACAATTTCTTGAGTGGATAAACTAATAAACCACACTTCGAATCTCATTAGTCAGAGAAAAGGCATTTTGCTATGATGTTTCTCTAAAGGTTAAAACTGCAGTTTCCAATTCAGTTTAGTAACTAGAGTTCCACGAACACATACCTTTGCCAAATAATTTGTTATGTAGAATGATGTCTGTAGACAAATGCGTTACTCATTTCATTTTCTTTATAATTAAATGCTTGGAGTTGGTTTATAAAATTTCGGCATTTATTATGCAAATTAGATACCAATTTACAATTAATTGATATCAAATTGTATCAAGCATTACTTAAGCTATCAGCATACCAAAAATCATGATGATCCTTTGATCCATTCTTGACTTATTCTCTTTCAAAGTCTTTAAATACACCTCTTACTCTCTTCCCTCTTTCTCAGTTACATATGTGACAACTTTGATGAAAGTACTATAATGGAATGCAGTGGATTTATGAACTTTTCCTAATCAATTATGCAAATTAGCTGTTAACTTGCATAATAAGTATCACATTATATAAGTCTTCATTTAGGCTATCTACATGCCGAAAATCATGACGATCCGTCAACACGTTAATATTTTCTCATTAATTATGCAAATGAGATCATCATTTGCATGATAAATATGTATTGACATTTCTCTCTTTCTCAGCTACATATGTGACAAGTTTTAAAGCCCTATCATGGAACGTAGTGAATTTATAAAATATCCTCATTAATTATGCAAATTAGCTGTTGATTTGCATAATTGTTATCTGATTATGTAGGTCTTCACTTACGCTACCTACATACAAAAAAACATGATGATCCGTCAACATGTTCATATTTTCTCATTAATTATGCAAATGAGGTCACCATTTGCATAATTGATATCTGTCGACATTTCTCTCCTTCCCAGCTACATATGTGACAAGTTTGAAAGTCCTATCATGGAATGAAGTGGATTTATAATTTTTCCTCATTAATTATGCAAATTAGCTGCTGATTTGCATAATTAGTATACCATTATGTAAGTCATCACTCATTCTATCTACATACCAAAAATCATGACGATCCGTCAACACGTTGTAGAGTTATTCTCATCCAAAGTTTGAAAGGAAACCGGCGCCTGCAGTTCCAAAAAAGCTGCTAGGGGGCCCAAACTCACAGCACTTACTCTCTGCCTCGAGGGCTATCTACCACTCAAAAATCATGATCACAGCATGTCCAGAACAGGAGATATCAAAAATTGAGGTTCTGCTGCAGTACCTTAGCAAGCCGCTAGGGGGCCCATTATCGAACTTGACCTTCGTTTTCCCGACCCCTACCCACCTACCAAATATTATCGGGATCCATCCAAGACTTCTTGAGTTATGCTGTTAACAGACACACAGACACACACACAGACAGACTCACAAGCCCAAAACATAACCTTAGCCATTCTGGCAAAGGTAACTAATTCAACAAGAACTTTTCTACCCAGCTTGGACTTTTCCTATCATCCCAATTCCCATTGACAGAAAAAAGACTTTTTCTATCATCGTGTACAAATTTCCCCCATTGTTCAATTTCCAAGCTAGTGTTTGGGCATGTTTTATTCAAATTGGGGCATTTAAATATCTCAACCCACAGAGTTTTGTTCAGCAAGGTTGACAGAAAGCCTTTAAAAGTTTTCACGCGCTGCAAGATCCTGTCAAACAATGACAGGTGCTAGAGTACTGAGTAAAAGGCAAGAGAAGTTGTGAGAGATGTTTTACCTTGAGGTTGTTGCCTGGTTGGGTCCATGGTGTTGGGGAGAAGTGGCTGGGCCCCAGGTACCCCTCCTGGAGGCTGCAGGAAAAACAACACAGAGAAACACGGTCAACGATAGGAACAATGAACAAGGAATAGTCGCCTTCAAGTACCATAGTTACCAACCTAGGATTAATGTGTTCAAAAATTTGTACTTTCTCTGAACTATCATGGAAGTGGAGTCATCACCAAGCACAGTACGGGCATCTTCGGCAATGGATAGTTTTTACAGAACACTTACAGATAGATGTGCAAGAGTTAGGGGTGATAGGTCATTCAGTGTAATATAACCAGCTGCTGCAGTGCTGCATGCCTGCGAAGCTGGTGTGTTACCCCGAAGGGCATTATGTAGACAAAGATGATGAAAGAACCATCCATTAAACGCGACATAAATGAATACTTATTAGCAGGTTCATGATTATTATACTATATGAATTTAAATTTGAGTCCCCGCGGCACAATTGCTTAGTGGTTTGCTTTTCCCGAATGGTGGAGAAACAGGTGTCAGTCTGGCATTCCCAAATCGCTGACTTCGGCACTTTTGGAAGGAGTAGCAACCATTAAGGTGACGTTCACTTCAAGTTCTACCCATTGTGAAGGACATTCGGATGGACGGAACTGTAGCAGAGTTTATCACTTTTCTGGCAACTCATCAGCGAAGTTTGTTGGGCGGAGCCGCTTTGTGTCAAGTAGAAGTGAGTGATGATCAGATTAAGTTCCAATCAAAATTCCTGGGGAGCACTGGCCCCAGAACCCCCCCAAGCACCCTTGTAAACCAACTGTGCCGTGATTGATGCAATTCATTTCTCCAAGTGTACTTGGACCGTCCACCTGGGAACTTCCCCGCGCCCTTAAAAATGGCCGCCCTGATCGCTTTGAACATGAGGAGTCAAGTAATGAAACTTTGATAGCCGGCAAAGCCTGCAGCACTCAGATGTGTCTTAAATTATCGCATCGCAGGCGTCAAAGCTATATTTAAAACCTGTCAATATGCACATATTATAGAGGTAAAATATTTTCCAGCCAGACCGAAGTGCATTTGAAGGAGCAATTGCCCATAAATAACAATAGAGGAGAAA
This sequence comes from Branchiostoma floridae x Branchiostoma belcheri, assembly GCA_019207045.1. Taxonomy (NCBI): domain Eukaryota; kingdom Metazoa; phylum Chordata; class Leptocardii; order Amphioxiformes; family Branchiostomatidae; genus Branchiostoma; species Branchiostoma floridae x Branchiostoma belcheri. The sequence continues at coordinate 14,297,433 of CM033037.1, read as the reverse complement.
TTCGACGAGGCCCCCCAATAAAAGGCAGACAGAGTAATCCCAGAAGTTAAGCAATTAGGAAAAATCAATGTAAATTATTTACAAGGTCCATTTGAAAAGTATTTGGCAAATAGCTTTTTCCTTTCGAGTACACATTTGACCAATTTAAAGGGGAGCCTATCAGCGTGGTGCTGCAAGCTGGGTGAACAGACATAATGCCATCAACAGCCCTTCTTCCCTATTCAAACTCATCACAGCCTGAGCCTTACTGATAATATGACTCCTCTCTGTGCGAGATAGGTTTTTGATACTGTGTGAGCACAGGCAATTTTCTGCTAAGGTGCTATTGATTCAGCGCTGATTTGCCTCACTAGAGCGTGCAGGCTGCCTCTGTTGCCCCCCTCCCCAGGTTTCTCTCCACCCCCCTCCCTCCCTGCTGACAATGTCCTACTAGAACAGTGGAGGTTGTACTGAAGAAACTACTACATAAGTATGATATTATACAAATCAAATATCAAAGTATATGTAAACTAAAGCTGTTAACCATGAGTTCGTAGGTTCAAAGCATTTTTCTGCTGGCTTTGTACTCCTTCCCAAGCTTCTCTATTGGAAAGTCATTTTAATGCTGAATTTACAGAATGTTGTTAAGTGTACATGTGTATTACTATACTAAGGTAATCAACTTAGAGTCTACTATTGACATGTCTAATGCACCTGAAATGAATTCAATTTTCAAGTGGTAAATTCTTTTTTTCTTCTTTTTCCAGGATTCTGGAAATTTCTGTCCAACCAGCTGTTACATCCATCCCAGCTCAACTCGCAGTGATCTCAAGTCTCAACAGGATGATTACGAAAAGGACTGCCACATACAGATAACCACAACCCAGGTATATACATTTCATTGTTATGCTAGTGTATACTTTCTATAGAAATGCACCTTTTCCATTGAGAAAGAAATCACCTTGACACTATAGATCTTTAGCATTCCTAGCCTGACTTTTGGCATGGGGAATTTGTAGCCAGGGATGTCCTGTCCTGTTGCCATTGGCAACCAGAAAGCTTCTGAATCAATGACAGAGGGACTGGTAGTAATCACCACAGCCCTGTTCTTGGATTGAAGTGACCTAATTTCAGCCTGTCATGAGTTTGGCTGGGCTGTCTGTATACGTCTTAGGGGAGGGGAAACCCTGATGAAGAAAATATTGCAGCCTGTCAGGTATAATCAACTTGGCATTATTGCCTGTACAATGAAGGCTGTGGGGCAACAATCGTGTCTCCGAGGCTTTATCACTTGTTCCTGGGGTGTCTGTGATGGCCTTCAGAGTGTGTCACCCCTCGGGTGTGCGTTCAGAATCAGTCTACTGATCACCAATAACGACGCCCGCTAAGCTCGGATTTAAACACAGAAAATCCAGGTGCTTGATGCTACCAATTTTCCAAATCCTCCCACTGAGTCATCCTTTACACCAGGCAACAGGTCCGGGCCTCCAGATTAACTCCAGAACTCAATTAACTTTTCCAATTACCCAGGTTAATAGTTTGGCTTCCCCTAAGATAAAAAGGATAGGATTAAAGTGTGTTCAACATTAGCTACATGGCTCCGAGTTTCCAGAGTGAATAATGCTGGCGAACCATCTCCCCACTGGGCGCCCGATGGGTGGTGAGATGCTTTCAATTCTCCTCCTGTCTTTACAGATAAAAGGGAGACTGATTGATTTGCTAAGGGGAGAAGTTGAACTCTTTCCCAGGCTTGGCATGGCTTCTAACCATCACCTCTAATTTTCATTACCTTCACTTCCAGCGTAGGAAATCCTTTTGGTGGAAAGAGTGGCTCTGAGCAACTTGGAACAGAAGTTGTATTGTTCAGCAACCTTCACATGGAAGGGGCAGCTGCCAAGAAGTCAGTATAGGCCCTTCAACCTAAGTACAGTTGCAACTTGCTGAATAACTTGCTCCATACTGAGAATTGATTCCATACTGCCACTGTCAGAAGCACTTTGTTTGTAATCCTTGGAATTGAAATAGTTTCATCCAAACACATCTTCAACTTGATCTCCTCTAAAGTCAAGAGTTACATTTATAATTTTGAAAAAAAAACCAAAAACAATTATCATGATGAACTGTTTGTTGTCTGAGAAGTCATGTAATAGCATAGCATGAGCAGCTGTCATTGGCATAATGACTGCTACGACTTTTAACACAAGGTTGCGACTAATTACTTCTCATTTCCAAGTTGCTTCATAACAGCGATTGTCTGCAGGTGTTTTCTCACATACTTAAGATTAATTAGATTGTTGGGAAAGGACATAAATAACTCAGATAGTGGCTTGTTACCAAGATCCAGGGAGAGGCAAATATCTGAGGCCCCAGGAATCACCACAGTGTGGTCTAACAAGGACAGGCAGGTGTGGCATTCAGCTCTGATTTTACAGGTCCGCAGAAAGACAAGACAAACGGCTGCAAATAGCCTGTTTTGAACAGCGCTAGTGGTGCCTGTAATCACTCTTACTACGAGCATTTCACCTGCCCTGTTCCTACATATTTATCACGCTTAAACAAGTAGCTAACAGTCGTACAATTACTTTTCTCATCAACGGTATTTACTGCACTTCTTCAGTCTTCTAAGGATTTTCCTTCCCAAAGCCCCAACCGGCAGATATCAGCATATTTTCTCTAACGAATTCCTCCTGTATGGCTAATGTTACCCTCCTGAAGGTAAATTCTAAATGTCAATTGCGTTTGGAGGGTTCCCCTTATCAATTATACAACACTGGGGTGAAGAGCGTAGCAGGGGGACTGTGCGTCTCTTGATGACAAGCCGCTGGTAGTGCTGCATTTATTACCAACCCGGCTCACTTGACTTTGGCTAGTTCACCTCCTGGGGTGCCCTCCTCGGAGAGGCAGTGTCCTTTAGACAACCCCCTCTCTCCTTTATCACACCCCCTGGAGTCAAATACGTTCTGGTTGGAGGAAGAAATGCCATACTGTTTGGGCCAGAGACCTTGAATAAGCAGATAAAGGAGATCTTCCAAAAGACTGCTCGATTTAATTAAGCATGGTTGGGATGTGATTAATGTCCCTGACTGGCAAAGTTCACTTCTCTTGGTGGGGTTTGGATGCTCGACATATAATTTCTGCCAGGCTAATAGCGCTGGAAAGTGGAGGCTAATGAAGCACATTCTTCTGCCACAATTGCCTTGACACATATGCTGGTGGTGTCTGCGTGCGTCCCCTCCCTGGCACTCAATCATCCGGCGCCCGTCCTCATCAGTTTCACCCGGTCTTGACGGAGAAGCGATCTGGCGGTAAGTCATGATGAAAAGGTGAGCGGCCCTTCGTGCCGAGGCACTTCACCCCTCACGTAACCTGTGTTTATTCCGGCTGTAGCTTCGGCTGACGGTGCCCGTGAGCCCCCATTTTTGCTGGTGCCTCCAACTCCTGCCGCACCTGGTAGGCAGGAGCGTCCGCTGTCTTTTGTTCTGGCCTAATTTGCTGCCCCCTTGCCTGTGTCCTCGCCACTGTGACATGAAGGTATGACGTCCTCTTGCATTCTGTTGTCATCTTGTTCATCACATGTTGGGACGAGGATATTTGAGCTGGCATTTTTCTTTGTGCTGCCGTATGAGGGCTTAATCAATATTGCGCTGCCTCTTATAAACCCATTAATGTGGAATTACTGCTGTCAGGGGGGAGATTGAGGGCATCCTCTTATGTCTACAAATGGGGGATCAAATTTTTCCCAGTCCCTTTGGTGTTGGGATCTCATTAAAGTGAAGGCAGCAGCACAGGTTGGCTGTGGATTCTCTCTCTCAAGGCTTTCCCTCATGGTACAGGTTTTATTTCCGTGTGTCTCCCTACATTGTGTATGGCCAGACCATTAGGCAGCTACCTAGGGACTGCAGCTTTACCGAGCCTTCCTGTAACACTTAACTGGAGATGATAAAACGGAGATTCCAGTTGCTCTGTCATCTGTCGGGGAAACTGTGTTTGAGATCTTTCCTTTCGTCTGTTCGATATCCTTGGAATCAGGAAATCAAGCGCTTCAGACTAACACCGTGTTTCTTTCTCTGGTTACAGCGAAGAAGAAACAACACACGAAGGTGTACCTACCACGGAAGAGTCGGGAAGGAACTCTACCCTGCCATCCACTGCCTACTATCACTCAGAAACAGGTATGTGACTAATTATAATCATCAACCTTTCAATAAATGCTATTACTTATTCCGGGGTTATATTACGTCGGGCAGGAATAGTACGAAGCACAAAGTAACCCAGACACCAGCAATTGGGAAACAAATAGGAGACAAACTCTGCCAATTAACTTGTTTGGCTGAGCAACTGAGGCAACAATTTTTTCCTGATTTGCTTAATAAGGTTCTTTTTTTCCCTCTCAATTCACTAAGGACCAATTAAGGGAATTGAGCACCCAATGAATCTGGCCTTTTCATCATGTTTGGGAGTAGAAGGGACAGCATCAGGTAGAAAAATCATACCTATCATTCTTGTACGCTTGCATCTTTCAACATCTAGGAGGCGTAACAAGAATTGATGAGAGGGTTCAGATCCCAATCCTGGGGAACTTCGTTTGGCTGACAAACTGCTGTTGGGCCCAAATCCACAGAATACCTTGTTAAGGCTTGCGCCGTGCCATCATAGCCAGGTGTTTCATGCACTTACTGCCTGTGTTTGTGTTGGAACAATGAAGGATCGGGGTCTGGCGGGTTATAATAGGGTCCTGAGGTACTGTAGGAGGGCTCTCCTGCAGCTGCTTGCCTGGCATGCCGGCCAATTTATGGGATTACCGGAGGAACAGTTAATGCCAAACCGAAGCAAATGTTAGGATTTATGGAGCAGCATTTTTCACTGCAGATAAAAAGCACATTAGGGAGGGGAGTTCATGCCCGGTGCACAGTATTGTTCATCTGCGCCGACTGTGAAACAATCAGAAATTCTGCCTCGGAAGCACGCTCCGGTGTCCGGAGTTACGTTTGCGCACAAACCTCGGTAAATCACGGGGGAACCTTTTGGCCCCACCATCGATAAAGGTGCGGTGGCTTGGGCCTGAGTTTTTCGGTGTGGAGAGATTTTTTCGGTAACAATTGGCCCACCTTACCTAGACACACAAGTTACTTTTCTGTCTCGCACAACAGGGGGTCCATTGAAATGCCAGGCAAAGGAAAGCTATCCATCACTCTTCCTTTACCTGACAACCCCCCAACAATGCCGCAGATATGGGGCTGTAATTTACAATTAGAGAGATGCACTTCTAGCCCCATCTCTCAAACGTAATTTTGATGTAGCCCTAGGTGCTTTTGGAGCAATCCCAACTGCCCTATCTACTTATCTTCACTCTACCATCAATCAGTCGGGTAATACCGATCCCTTCAACCCGATCCAATACTAACCCGCTCTTCCGTATGACGGCGGAGTTCCATTTCCCCCAAATGCTGACAAGGATTAAATCACCCCAATCAAAGCTCTAATCTTCAATAAGACATGTTAGAATTGCCTGATATTGCCTGGCTGCTGATATTGGTGCCGGGATTCCCCTATCAGGCACCGCCTCTATTGGCTGTAAACACCTGGTATGAGATGACTTGACAAGTTCCAGGATATGAGATGGAGAGATGAGATGTTGTCCAGCCAGGCGAGACAGGAATAAGTGGGAAGGAACATGTAGTGTGTCAGTCCTCAGTACAGCGGTGGAACCAGCTTTGATTCACATCAAGGGGGACTTCCACAGGCTGCTGTACAGAGATATCGCATTATTCGCTCCCATCTCAGGCGCTTCAAAGGGAAGTCTTTTCTACAGCAATACAGCTTTCATCTTTGAAATTCGCTGAAAGGTAAGACAGCTTTTATTTCGCTTGAAGAGTGACTGAAAATTGGGACACAAATGTCACTGGAAATGGGGTGGGGAGGGGGGTTCGGCTATTGCTGGCATATTGCTCTTCATTCCTGGGCAGACAGGCTGTCATGGGCTGAGCCTGTGTGACTAATAACAGAGCGTGACCTGGAGGTGAAAGGTCATCAGCAACCCTTCAAGGCTCACTTTTCTTTTGTTATCGTTGATTGCTACTGTTGGGATCCTGTACCACAGGCCATTCCTCTACATTTATACATTGAACTTTGGAAGGCAGCGAAGTTTCAACCCCATTTAGCAAACGGACAGGCCTTATTCTCATTTCGACTGACCCCTGACAGAGAGGGCTTGGACCAGTGCCATTGTCCCTTTAACATATGGACATCAAGATCTTCAATGACACACAGTGTCCAAGGGTAATGCTGTTTTCTCCTGATGTTTCTAATGGTCTGGTTTCTATCAAACTGTTGTACTTGCTATTTACCACAGAGTAGCCCTTTTCAAACTGATAGACGTATTGCATTTGAGAGAAACAGCTTCTGTGCTTGTTGGTCTTGGCCAGCATATGCTTGAGGGTCATCCCAGTTTAAGAACAGTATACCAGGTGGCATATGGAAGACCAGTATACCAGGTGGCAAATGGAAGACGAGGTAGGGATTTCAGCGACTTTCTTTGGGAAAAGCGATGAACTGTTCTGTCTTTACTCTCATTGAAGTGTCAAACATATTCTTGACTCTTTATTGTCCTGTGGCTTTTTCACTGTCAGTGCATTATGACATGCTGTCTTGTGTATACATTGTTTGTTTGTCTTTGCTTGTACAAAGATTTTTGATGTTTTGGCTGGTCATTAAATTAGAGTGAAAGCATTACATCACATCCAGTTTCAATGACATATAAATGCCCTTTGTAATAGCCATAGGCTAGTTGGGCAGCCCTGGCTGTGTGTTCGGTGCAGCCAAACCAATAAATAAATAAATAAATAATGTTGAAATGAAATGGGTAAAAATCAGCCAAGCAGACCTATAAATGGTATTTTCTTCCTCTTGTTGGCATCCAATCTGCAAGTTTTCAGTTGGATAAAAACCATTGATTTTTGCCAAGATTCTATGGACTTGATCCTAGCCTTTCCACTGAATATCTGTTGTTTTTGGCGTGCCCTTGCTGGAAGGCAATATTCTATATATTCCACATCCTCCTGGGCTTTCAAGTCTGGTTCTGCCCATTAGAGAACGGGACTGATCATGATTTATAGTCTTATTATCCATTTGAAGATTATCGACTCATCCCCTCCTCTGGGAAATGATCTCCATTATCAAACGATTTTTCCCCCTATTCTATAACACTGTAATCTTGTGTCATTTGCATTTACGTATACTAAGTTAGGATCCCTGTATATCTGCCATCCCCCAACTTTAACTACAGCCAGGTTAGGAACCGTACAAGAACAGCGGCTCGAGACTTCGGAGGTCATTTATATGGAAATGACTGACAATTCAACGCAGGATGAAGTCAGATTTTCTACTTGGATAGGTTGCCTTTGGCAAGACCTGGGCAACTGCTTTGATCACCCAGATCTCTGTTAATCAATATGACAGCGTTCCCAAAATACCCTTGTCTAAACATTCTTTCTGTGTGTGACATGTTTGTCTTTACATTCTCTACATGAAAACTGCAACCATATGGGTGTGCCAAGTTGCCTTTATCACCTTCACTGTGTTGAAACATTAGAAATACTATGTGAAAATGTCTAGCTCCTTCATTGTACAAAGGTACATGACATTGCATTTACGCTCTTCTTTCAGATAAAAAAATTATGTGATATGTTCAGATCTGTGTGTATAACTTTGCTACCCTTAGGGGAAATCTGCCATCTCTGATTGTTTGTTGTAGAAATGGATAGTTATAAGGTTTTTAGGCTTTATGAAATCTTTATGCCTATCAATACGATACCAACTGCCTAGCAGTGGAACGCATTCTGACAAGTAACCTTGAGAAATTTCTAATCAATCAATGTATTTCAGGTTTATATCACTCTTTTCATCTTCTTCACTACTACATTATTAATGTTACATGCATCAACTTACATGTAACAGGGAGTGTCTTTGGCAGCTTTTATTTAAACTGACTTCTATCTTTTATTGTTTGTTACAGGGTAAGAACAAGTTCAAGTAAAGATCTGGACTTCTGCGCTGGCAGCCTAGGCTGTATAACAGAAAGGTAAGAAACCATCTAGCATACAACCTTCATGTCTGACCTACCCCATTAAAAGTAGACAAGCAAGCATTCTGAGTGAAGATGTACACAGGGAGATATAAGGCCACAGAGAAAATTGCTGTGTTTTATACTGTTGAACAAAACATCTAGGACTATTTGTCTCTTTGACTCAATTTGCAATAAGAAAAAAACAATAAGTTTTGTGTCTAAGGAGCCACTGACATGTTGTGACAATATGGGTGAATTGTTGACGTTTTTCTTTCTGGTTGTTTCATGAAGAATTCCTTGACTCTATGAACTTTCCTTGTCTACATATTTACACCCAAGATTTGACACTATTCATCTTTTTTCATTCATCTTAACAACCTTTGAGCATCTTAACCATATGTTGTCTGCTTAGGCATCTACACTTGACAAATGGTGTAACAACAATTATTTAGGGAGGATTTCATTCAATCAAAACAGTGACAAACTTTTGCTGATTTCTTGTTAGAAAACATACAGCTCTCATTATTTCTAAGCTGTTATCAAAGGCAGAACTAAGAATAATGTGCTAATTTGATAGAGTTAATTCAGGTTACGCACTCTTGCTGATGGTAGATACATATAAATGCTTCTAATCAGTATCAACTTTATGGAAAGATGCCAGAAGTAAATATTGAAGCCTGACATTAGTGAAACATATTTCGATTATCTCGAGTCCATGTTTATGCAATCCATGGGAAGTATTTGTCTCCAAGATGTCAGGATAAAGTAAGGCGTAATCAGTCATGTTGGGAGACAGGGCAGTTATCGATACTTCATCTTAGGGCAATATGCCTGTGTTACAGTAATTACTGGCACTATTCCACAGTAAGTGCAGCTGCCAGGCGACCACCATCAACTCATGGCCTTGTTTTGACAGGAGGACTGTTTTTATCATTCTAGGCTTTTAGGTCAAAATTAATCACCAATCTGAAACATTCTTTCATAAAATGTTAAAATCCTTAACACCTGTTATGCTCTGATGGGTTTTGTATATTGTGATGTGTGGAAAGATACAGAAACTCTAAAAACTCAAATTTTCTTCAAATTCTCTGACTTATATGTAACTTGAATAACTGTATTACAAAAAAGTGTACTGAAAAAAAAAGAGACATGCAACATAAAAACGTGTTGACACACTGATAACCAACAAAATATGTTCACACCCTCCCCAATTCAATCTACCTTGCTCCTCTCCCAATAAACCCTTTTAGCATATCTTCCCACATGACTAAAAGAGATGGATGGACGGCATAACTGCGCTCTTAACAGATTCATACTTCACAAGCTAACAGTGGAGCGTCTCCATAAAAACGTGGGAAAGTGTTCCCATCCATCTGTAAGCTGATAAGGTCTGCTACTGCAACACTTAGGCCCATCAATTTACCAGCCTGCAATTACTCCATGTCTAGGGAAAGTCTACGTTTGCATTATGTACATTAGCCTTTTAGGAACCTCCTCTTTGAATTAGCCGTCGCGTTTGTCCTTGTTTATTGTTGTTAGTCCGTCTTACGTTCTGATATCAATAATACTTGACGTTGGTTCACCTTTATCCGTGGGATCATATGATCCGTTGCTTTTAACTACAGGGTATATAGGGATATTAAGTCGTCGGACAGTGGTTTCCAACATATTTTAAAATATTGCAATTTGCAACCACCACCCATCAACTTGATTTCCCTAAATAGTCCCTATACAAAAATGTATTTCAAGACAGGTTACCCCGTGGATAGAGGCGAACAGCTAGCGTTAGATGGGGACTCAACTAAAAAGACTTTAAAGTCTCAGATTGCCTGACAAGTGAGATAAATGAGTATGAAGCCAGGCTGCCCTTTCCTGATTCCCAGAGGCTTCAGAGAGCTGCAATTACATACAGTTGTACAGGCCTCCTACATAAACCATGGCGTTTTAATGGCACT